>OX465113.1:15029313-15618605 GCA_949987565.1 Luidia sarsii
CGTACTGTTCCGAAAAAATAGTTTAGATCTCGGTGAGACGTAAACGATTTCTCTTACTCTTTTCTCCCAAAATACAACATTTTAGGCAGAAATATTTCAGTGCGAGGTTTCTACTATAAAACCATCTTCAAACTGTATAAGTTTCATGTAAATCTGTGAACATTTCTGTTTTTCGATCTTGTGTAGGGGCTTTAAGGACTGATAGCTCAGGTGGTGAGATCGTTAGCACAAAGGTCTCTGGTTCGAGGCCCGGTCCAGTCGAAAACGTTCTGGTAGGACGGAGGCCTTCGACATTTTCAGAAAGTTGATTGTGGTGGTCCTCTTGTGTTTCTCCCTGTTCGACAGGCAGCGATTGTGGGGCGGAATTCTCCAACGTTCCCAGCGGCACCGTCACCTCGCCGAATTACCCCGACCAGCCCTATCCCGCGAACGCCGACTGCCTCTGGCTCATCACTCTCGCCGACGACACGGCCCGAGTCCAGCTGGATTTCACAGCCTTCGACCTCGAAGATGGGTGAGACAGAGAGAGAGAGGGGGGAGGGGAGAGGGTAAATATGGAGACGGAGAAAGAGAGACACAGAGAGAGGAAGATAGAGGTGGAAGAGGAGAAAGAGGCAGAGAGACAGGGAGAAGTGAGCTAGAGAGACACAGAGAGACACAGAGACGTAGAGGCGTGGGGAATAGAGCGAGGTATTATAGGAAAGGGGAGGGAGCCAAAGGGATGGAGAGAGAGAGAGACAGATCAGACAGGCTTCGGCCAGAAATATTACGGTGATCGGACAACCATCTTCTTCGCTTTCAATCAAAGATGCATACACCTCTCATAAACACGAATAAAATCATGTCGAAATCAGCCGTTCTCGTACGCCAGCCAACTCGTATGCCAGTGCACCAATCGATCAATTGAACTTTATTCGTGAGAGTTATATAGCTTCCGAGACGGTACGAAGTCAAGGGGAGATTTCCCTCTGAGATGCGACCGCCGTCGCCCGGTCGCTCTTCAACCCGGGTGATCATGCACGGTGACAACTGCAATTAGTATGCTTCCCCCTCTCCTCTATCCTCCAGCCACGACTTCCTCGTCATTGGCTACGGCCTCACCGCGAACGAGAACACCCTGCTCTGGCTGACGGGGAAGCTGGAAGCTCCGAGCGTTCTGAGCCCGACCCACGAGATGTGGCTGCGGCTGGTGTCGGACGAGAGCGTCGCAGGGCCGGGATTCAGGGCCAGGTTCTCCTCGCTGGCAGGTGATGGGGGGGAAAGTGTCGCATCACCCTGCCCCGAACTCCCCGCCTATGTTTGTGCTCAGTTTCTATATACCCCTCCCGTTTTTTGTCCATAACAATCCCACGAGAGAATCCGAGAATAGAGAAAGATGGAGAGACCTGGTTGCCAGGTAGTCAGTGACGCCCGCACGGTGGACCGTGAACAAGACTCCCCTCCCCTCCCCTCCTCTCATCTCTCCCTCTCCTCAACTTGGGTTCAGATAGATAGTCTGACACATATCAGCCGTACCTGATATAATTTACACGGTCTCCAATCAAATTTAAATTTCTGGTCCAGTCGAAATCACCTCAGATGCCTTCCTTTTTATTCCCAAGGTCCCCCGCTGCCAACTCCGGAGTACAACACGGAAAACATACTGGTGATCGTTGTCCACGACCAGAACGTGGGCTGGGTGAGTTGGCACTAATTACTCCATGGTGTACATTATTTTTTTCATTTTTCTTTTCAAGAAAAAGAGACAAGATCTTTTACGACTCGGGAAAGTCCTCGCTCGAAAATCCCCTTTCTTGATATCATCTGGCCGTGTGTGTGTGTGTGTGTTTGTCCATGATGCAGTTCTCCTCGCTGAACCGGATTCAGCTGGCGTCGACCATCGCCGAGGTGCTAAATCGACAGGTCGCGGCCGGGAAGCACACCTCAAGAGCACAGGCCGAGTTCAAGTAAGCCCCGCTGTGAAGTCCTCAATGGTGTCCCGGTCCTCAGTTTAACCACTGAATCAAACATTAAGACTTAAAGCTTTGTATGATGGGAGAAACAATAAGGAGGGTTTGGGGTGACACCATGTATAAGGGCAAAACCTCTTTGAATTACGTTCTCCTCGACGCAAACATCATGTTATATCTATGACGCAACGCGGTACCCGCCGCTATACATTATTCGAATCAACCACACGACCTCGACCAGCTCGGTGGTCCAGTGGTTAAGACGTCCGTACTTGAATTCGGGAGTCGCGGGTTCGAATCCCGCCCGAGCTGCCTGAAATATTTTTATCAGGCACCGGGCAAATCACTGAGCATTCAGTGTTTACCACGTCCAGTAAGGGCAAAACCTCTTTGAATTACATTCTCCTCGACGCAAACATCATGTTATATCTATGATGTATAATGTCTCTTAAAGAAGAAGTGTGGTTCTGAAAAGAACCTGAGTGGTATAACTCAACGCTCCGGTCAGTATGCTCTGGTCGTCATCTGGAGAGATGAGAATCTGATGCCAGAATGAGATCTGCATGCCAGAATGCAGCCACTGATCTCAGATGTCCAACGCACCGATGAACGTGATGTGTAGGCCTATCCACTGATACGACTTGAAGGTTTTTTCCGGTGAATTCGCAATGGTGGACTGCGTGTGGTGGCGCCAGGTGCATTATCCGCCTCCATGCCTGATGGCGGGCGGAGTGCACCTTACCCCGAAATGTTGAGTTGTAAAAAATCTCCCCTCAGAACCCCACTCATTCTCCTAAGAGATGCACACTAATTCCTGACAGAGTCCAACCATGGTACAACCACCGACCGAATCACTGCCAAAGCCTGTAAGAGAGTGAACGATCTTTCGCCCGCTTACTTTCGCAATTCGAAGTCTTTGGTCGAGTTCGGCCGCGCGTGTGAACAACCCTGGCGGTCCGTGAACGACCCTGGCGGTCCGTGAACGACCCTGGCGCGGGATCGGAGCGTTGGTACCTGTGGTGTGTGATCCTGTTCCGTGGGCAGCGTTCTTGTTGGGCCGTGTTCTTAATCAAGCTCGAGAACAAGGTTCGCGTGTGAAGAACAGACCGGCCGAACTCGACCCTCGCGTCCTCATCGCCCGCCCCGGGTGCTTCTCCAGAACTCAGCAAAATGTGCTGCGAACTTCAGCACCGTAGGCGTTTTCTGTTGGCATACTTACATAATAATGACGAAACCTATACCTCTCAAGTATAAACACCGTGAAATGAATCAAGGGTCACTTCATCGTTATTTCAAAGCAGTCTTGTGCACTACTACTGAGGAAATTGGAAAAAACTCCGAAGCAGTTGTGCTTGTTTACTCGAGCCTGCCCGATATTCAGTGTCAAGCTCTATGGACATGGATTCTGGTATATGGTTTGTATCATTCATGCTTTTTCTCGTTTCCGCTAACAGCACCGCCGACGTCGTCTTCGTCAAGTACTACAACGTGGGCAGCGACCTGTACGTGGAGACGTGGGTGCGGGACGCGACCTCGCCCGACCCCGGCCAGGCCCTCGACCCGGCCCGGGTGACCGAGGCCATCGACGCCGAGAGCGCCTACTTCCAGGAGGCCATGGGGCCGTCCTTCGAGTACAGCCTGCAGTCGGCGGTCCCTCCCACGGAGGTTCCCGGCGACGGCCTGAGCCAGTGGGCCATCGCGGTCATTGCCGTCGCCGCCTTACTGGTACTCGTGTTCGGCGGTCTCGTCATCTTTGGATGGTAATCATAATCATCTTGCCCCTCCCCCCCCAAAAAAAAAAAAAAAAAACCCACCCCAGAACTATAAAGCCCAAACCAAACGAGACTGAGATTATTTCCACAGTGTTCTGCGTGACTATTTCATAAGACAACACCAGCATCCCCGATTACCTCTACAGTGTATAGGCTATACTGCTGTTCGACAGGTTTTATATCTGGTAATATAATCAATCCAAAAAGCGAATTCCGTCAAATGGTGGTGACGGTTTTGCAAAATCGTGTAGCATAGGACCTGCCACAAACCAAACGAGGTAAAACAACCCTTGTTGTTTGGACCTACATTATCAGATAATAGCATGACATATCACAGTAAGAAGTAGGACTACATTCTCATATCGTTCGAACAATTTGCTTGAAAACAAAGAATACAATGTACAGCAAAACTGTGGCGCATACTTTCAATTCTAGATACTGGTTGCATCGGATATTAGATGATGATTACAAGGAATTGTGGCGAGTTGAGTTTAAGGCCCAATACAACATTGGGATGATCAGAAAACATCGATGACCACAGATTTCCTTCTAATTTATAAAGTTTGCAGATGGTCATAGAATCCCCATGTTGAAATCTTACGGTCTGGAATTCTGTAACTTTCAAGAAATCTTCACTCAAACACCGACAAATAGTAATAAACTATTTCTTACACTACAGGCTGGTGCGTAGGCCGTACCGGTTTTTCGGCATTTTTCTACATTCTCAGATTACCATTTGAGCTAAAACCTTCGCATGCAGTATTCCTTTTTTGGAATCTTTAATTGTTTTATCACACACATTGTTGCAATCCAATGTTGTACCTGTATAGGGCCTTAAGGAACAGAATTTTGTGTTTTCGTCTGTATCTGTACTTACCCTTGCCGATATCACAAGTCATCCCAATTCCTTGGCGGTTTTTTTTCGATGCAACGGGAGATAGGGAAAATGTCCATGGCGACCGTTTAGATCCAAAGTTAAAAGGGACGACATTCTCCGCAGTTGGCTTCTAATAATATTGGCAACCCTTTTCACTTTGGACTTTCTTGTCTTGCCTTTCCTTCAGCGCTAAAACGGGGAGCGACAAGAATGAACAAGGTGAGACATGCTGTTTTATAATACTGTTCAACCATCGCTGCAATGATCTCAGGCAATGCAAGAATGGCACAAACTGCTTACCGATTTCAATGACCGAACATTATACAAATAGCATTGGCCTGGGCCTAGATTAGGATTAGATCTATGATGGAACGTTTCTCAGAGGAAGATTTCGGGCCTTGTAAAAAACTGAAAATGTGCAGCTCCCAAATTTGTATTTTTATCATGTAGATTGTTCATGTAAACAATTGAGATTCCGACGTGTTTGTGGCGCACCGTTGGTACATGTATATAATCTTTCTTCTGCTCAGTGAGAAAGAGATAGTAAATCGCGTAGAAAAGTAAGGAGAAAGGTACGTCGTCGTGTTTCATTTATAAGACGCTTTTGATTAAACAACTAGAAAAGCACTCGGAGAGCGCAGACCTCCACCAAGCACCGTTTACCGGAAAGTTAACGAAAATTTCAATGTGATCTACAATCCAGGATTTGATCCGAACGATCACCAAAAATAGATTCACCTCGAGGCTACCGTCAAACTTTCAGAACGACCCATTCACAACTTTTCGAGTTATCTTGCTAACAGACAGCCAGACAAACAAACAAAAACAAACAAACGCCGGCAAAAACATGACCTCCTTGGCGGAGGTAATTAATAACACGCAAAACATGTACATGTGTACATTGTATGTGCGTACATTGAATGTGCATGTACATGGCTATGACCGTCATGACATGCGTATAAGTCACTTACTGTGAAGCCTTCGCAGTTTCAAGATTTGACGAAAACTGTTTGCAATTTGTTGGCTGAAGCTTTCATTCAAATGTTGCAAAACGGATATACAGTTGTTCTTCTGTATGTAATAACGATGAAAAGGTCGCTTAGAAAAGAGTTGGAGCCTTTAGAGGGGCGATGTTGTGTGATGAAAGCCGTTACATGTTTGCCTGCCACTATCACCGAAGAAACGAAAACCTTAGCAACGTGGCCTGGCTACCAGTCAAGGCTTCATGCTGTAATGCGATGGTGGAGGCGGGAACTAGACTGGTTAGATTAAACTTGCAACCGGTCGATCGGGGAATCAAATCGTCGTTGTTATTCACGCCATTGCTAGTCACACGATAGTGCTTGCTGGACCCGGCTCATTAATTTGACTGCGCTTGAACTCGTGCAGCCCGTCTTGTTTTCGGACCGTCTGCACTCCTCGATAACGCGGGAGTTCGCCGGCCGAAAAATGTGCGTCCTGCATAATATTATAAGGGAGCCTGTAAGTGACATACGTGGTAGTTCACACCTGACTAAGCGTTCTCCCGCAGGCCTGCGGGAGAACGCTTAGTCGGTTAACTACCACGTGTGGCACCTACAGGCTCCCGTATTTGTACCGCAGCCGCTGTATAAAATTACATGTATACGGAACGTGTAATAAAGAACTTTCTGCCTCGTTCTTGGTAACGTTTGTGGTCTCGAGCCTATGTAACCATGACACTATGTAAAGTAGGCTTCTTCTTCACTCATGAGCGTTCTGCATGAGACAATACTATAATTACGGGAGCCTCTAAATGCCATACGAGGTAGTGAGAAGGGTCACACATTTTGGAAAAATAAAAAAAGTGTTGGGCTAACACATGGCACGGATTTGTCTGAAATGGTGGGAGTTTAGGATTGATTTCGACCAACACGACTAAGCAGGTTGGGATTTTATTGGCTGGTAACGCTAACAGCGCAACGTTTTCGTACAACGTTCATCACAGGGTCTAGTATGGACCAATGGGTATTCGCACATGATGTCATGGGTCTAGCTATCGATGGAAATCTTGCTCTTTACGATATACAATTTAGAGAGCATTCGATTAGCTTCCTATGGTCTACGCCGATCAAGCACCGGTTGACTCTAACTTCATTACCCCCTCGCTAACCAAGCGTGAAAGTAGGGCCCCTCGGCAGTAACAATAACTAGGGACTCCACCCGGGAAGCTAATCGAACGCAAAGAACGGCACTTACCATTGAGATGAGTCAACTTAATCAGTTTTGTTTATTTCCCCCACTCGTATGGATACAGTGAGGTCGGCTGGGAATGATTACGTCACCTATGAACCATCGCAGTATTCGTCCGCTGGGAATTGGTAAGCAAAATTGTTTGGCTTTTAATGGCAAACAAAAAAATGACTGAATCAGGACGTGAGCCTGAGGTCACTGGTATTTCGTCCCAGCGCTATATTTCACCTGAGCTATCCATCCCTGGCCCTTGGTAGGTGGCCTTGTAATTCCCTAAAATAGTCAACTAGTCTTTGCCGGGATGGGGGAAGTCAGTCAGAGGTATTCAACCATTAAAGGGGAATGCAACCCAGGAAATAAAGTTTGCTTATCAGATTGGGTGTTAAAAACAACCTACAACTACCTATGAGTCACTCTCGTATGATTTTCATACGGGAGCGCAAATTCGACCTACAATTCCACGAATTTGCTCTCTTTATGAAAATCGTACGCGAGTGTTTCATAGGTAATTGTATAGGTTGTTTTCAACACCCAATCAGATAAGCAAACTCTATTTATTGGGTTGCATTCCCCTTTTACTGCCGTATATCTCAAAGGATCGCCTCCCTGCTTTCATTCAGATGCAAACAACCAATCATTCAGCGTGTTTCTACTGAGCACACGCTAACACCCGGTATTTCTTACCCACTATATTCCGGGTGTCGGTAATCTGGATCACCGACAAACGCCTGTTTCTACTCAGTACGGAAAAGGCGGGTGTCGCCCACAATCGACCTTCGTCGAGGGTAGACCGGTCACGCCGCAGGTCAAAGCAAGGAATTCACTACTTTTGTTGCATTTCCGGTACACCCGGCAACCAGCAACCGCGTGTGTTTCCACTGCGAGTGTGACCCGAAGACACCCGGCAAGATCCACCTCAATAGGTGGTTGTTGGTGAACGTTTGGTTGCCGGATGACGTTCGAAACACCCGGAGACGCACGGAGACACCCGGCAACCTTTCGTCAGTAGAAACACGCTGAATGTTGTGCTGGTCCCAGGAGCTCGGGAACCACATAAAGTGGATGCGGCTTTTCCCAAATTCAAGTCAAGCATCTAATGCACACCACGGTTTTTCCTTTTCTGCAGGAACCCCACGTTCCAGGCTGGCGAGGCACCTGACACACAGGAGGTGACGCCCTTGTAAAAAGAGCATTAACATAATCGGTATTATCTCATGTACATACAGGATATTAATTCGAAAGATAATTGATGTTGTACTGTTACGTGATCACATTGGTGGCCACGGGTGAGATTGAGTTGGATAATTAACATTAGAGAGTGTTCGCAAGCGAACAGATACGGTCAGTGCACCGGCAATCAAATACGACGTCACACGCTACTTACTATCCGTTAAGCGTGTGGACAACATGGATATCTCGCTCGATATACACGGAAGGAAGAAACGCCGCTTAGAAACATTTGAATTTTGAGTTAACCGTCTTGGTGTTGTCCAGAAATGAGTACCGGTAATCGATGAGTATAATTATAATTAATGTAGACCCCTAGGGCCATTTTTGTGAGTTTCAAAGACTTTAAAATACTAACAGCTAAGTGTCAATGTTGGGCATCAAATCATGGGTGTGTGGTGTCGGTGACAGCGTTGGGACTGCGAACGACGCTGCCAATAGGGATGGCGAAATGGCGGAGTTGCCACTAACGGGACTCGGATGGCTGAACGTATGCGTATGCGTATCCGTTCGCCTGCGGAACCTCTATACGGCAGTTCATGTGTGGTATGAATATTCCTGGATTGTACCTGAAATGCCGCACGTATCAGAAACTCCTTGTTCCATTGGTGGTTAGTTTCCCTTTTGTTTCTTTGTGTGGGCAAAAAGTACGTCAGTGTTGGCACTGAAATGGTTAATCAATGGTGGAATCAGGTGGAATGGACAAATCAGGTGGAATGGTTAATCCCTGGTGGAATCAGGTGGAATGGATAATCAATGGTAGAATCAGGTGGAATGGTTAATCAATGGTGGAATCAGGTGGAATGGTTAATCAATGGTGGAATCAGGTGGAATGGACAATCAATGGTGGAATCAGGTGGAATGGTCAATCAATGGTGGAATCAGGTGGAATGGTCAATCAATGGTGGAATCAGGTGGAATGGTCAATCAATGGTGGAATCAGGTGGAATGGTCAATCAATGGTGGAATCAGGTGGAATGGTCAATCAATGGTGGAATCAGGTGGAATGGTCAATCAATGGTGGAATCAGGTGGAATGGTCAATCAATGGTGGAATCAGGTGGAATGGTCAATCAATGGTGGAATCAGGTGGAATGGTCAATCAATGGTGGAATCAGGTGGAATGGTCAATCAATGGTGGAATCAGGTGGAATGGTCAATCAATGGTGGAATCAGGTGGAATGGTTAATCAATGTGGGGAAGTGCGTCTATTTATTGGCACTGGCATAGCACAACCACGCCTTATACATACACCATCGCCACGCCAAAAGATCACGACCGATCCCAATCAAATCGCCGCGCCCAACAGCACGGCCACACTTAGCTATAGGGCCACGCCCAACATCACTGTCGCCCCGACACGACCACGCCCATGATTATTGCCGGCCACGTCCGCATCACCTTTAGCACCTAACATCACGCTGGGAATTGAAAACCAGGCCAGTCTTTGGCTATGGGCTTTAAAGGCCCTATACAACATTGGTAAAGGTCAAAATATTGCCACAGCTTGTGTTAAACCATAAAACATTTGTTTAAAAAAAGCAATACTGTTTTAGCTCCAATGGTAATCTGAGAAAGTAGAAAAATGCAAAACCCCATCACGGTTTTCGCACCGTTCTGTGGTTAAGAAATAGTTTATCACTCGCGAGTAATTAACTTTTTGTCGATGTTCGAGTGAAGATTTCTCGAAAAGTACAGCATCCCAGGCCCAGACCGTAAGATTTCAACATGAGGATTCCATCATGACCATCTACAAACTGTGTAAATAATTAGAAGGAAATCTGTGGACATCGATGTTTCCCGGTCTTCCCAATGTTGTATTGGGTCTTTAAGGTGTTAAGGGTAAACTATAAAAGAACGTGACAACGCGGGACCAGGGTATATCAATTACCTCTTCATGGGTTGTAACTTTAATAGAGCAATCAAAAAATATCGTTATGTACGGCCCCTTCATTTGGTTATATGTACAAAGAGAGTCAGGTTTTTTTTCTTAAGAACACAGTAATTAAAAACAACATCTGCTATTATGTAATCCAATAAATAGGAATAAGACAAATTCAGGACGACTTATCTGTACAACCCCTCTTTTTATATGAAACACTGCTAGAACTTGAAATTTAAAAAAACAACGGAAACCCCAACAACTGACATTTTTTTTGGTTGAAATTTTACAATAGCAATAACTACTTTAAAGTTGAACTTTTTTTTTTGTTATCAACATTTGTTGACGATGCGACGCCCTAGACCTCGGCGAGATCCGAGGCTCCCCGTAACCCCTGACCCCGATTTTTGTCTCGACTCTCGGCTTCCGGTGGTCCACGCCTAACGGTGACTGGTGCACAATCTGATCCATCGCTACCCAAAATCAATGTTACTTGGGAAATGAACAATTACGAAATGGAAAACTCGGGGTTTTTTTTTAAATCATTTTTTTTTATCATTGTTCATTATAAAAAAAAAATATGAATGATTGAGATTGCTTTTAAACGATTCCGTCAAAGACCGGTTTATACAAATGAACTGGTAAAGACCACTCGGGAATCTAACTGATGCCTTCAAAGCTTCAACTGTGAAGCATTTTGAAAACAAATATCAAGGAACCAATCAATATTTTGCCCCATTACCCCTGGTTATGCGAAAAAAAAGTCGTACAACCATGAAACCAACTACGTCCCGTCATTTATAAGTGATCAGCGTCCTGCTAAAAAATCTGTAAAAAACTGTTTAAAACTTCTCCTCGGATAATACTGTTATTTTCAGTGCTGGTGAACGATACCTAACCCCACTTTAGGCTCACGTTTATGAGCCTGTGGGGGAAACTGAACGGGATATTGAAATAAGAGGATGAATGGAAGAAAATCAAGGCATTCGAAGGTTTTCGTTTTCTTCTATTTCCGATGACTTTGTCTGGGAAGTGATCTCTTGGATTAAACTTTGCAACTGACAGCAGTGTAGGTGCGGGGAACTTTGCACACTGCCTGTTTCTTATCTATGGTCGTGCTTCCCCTATACGGACAGCCCGTTGGTACGGAGTTGGTGGGTGGCTAACTGTCCCCTCCCAGGACTATTGGTGGCAGCAGACATGTAAGCGGCTTTCAGAGTAGAAAGCCCTGTGCTGTACCGGATTCCTGGGCGAGATAGACGTACTTCTGTGTGACGTGGTACTTCCGACGGTGTTGTTACAAATATAAGCGAACTGCCAACCTTATAAAAATGAGCAAATTTGCAAAATTTGAGAATGTAAAGGCTCTTACGCTCAGGACCTTTGAAAAGTCCTGATCGAAACGTCACGGCCTCGTTTTTTTAATTTTTTTTTTTATTATTATTTTGAAGAGAAAAAAAAAGGACTTGAACCCGAGACCTCTGGTTTTGGGTACAGGCGATCATACCATTTTTGTTTGACTTTTTTTGAGTGAAATATGGTTGATGAGTTGCATCCATACGTGCAGGCAAAGGCTGATTCGACTATGAATATGCATCATGGGGTGAGCCATCCTGAGAAAGCACCGAGAAAGCCTTCAGACAGAAAAACAAATCAGCGTAGCTTCGTAAAAGGAGACGCTGTCCACGAGGCACGCTCAGTTGTGTGTGTGTGTGGGGGGGGGGGGCAGGAAGGCCAAGGCTTAGAATTCTACGATGAAGCGTTGACTTTCAAAACAAAAAGAAGAATCAATCAAAAACAGCTTTGAAGACAGCATGCCTTCCGTCCACTGTGTGCGTGGTACCGCGGACGAAGGAAAATATCGTGAGGGACTTGCTTAAATTGGAATGAAGCTTTTGTGCATGATAGCGTGCCGTCTTTTCCAAACAACTGCTGAAACATTGGGGCTGTCTTCTAGATAAGCAGCAAGCTTTAATTAAATGCGGTTGAGTGCATTTAACAGGTGGGGTTTTTTTTCTTTGCGCAAATGAAAGGAAAAACAAGTCATCAGGGTTTACCGATTGAAAATATAACGGGATTGATTTTTTTGTTTTTGTTTTGAGAGGGGCCAAACGAGATGTGGTTTTCGACCAGATAGCGGTTTGGAATCTTGGGGGAGTATGGGGAGCCGACAGCCACAAAAATTGCTCAGTTGCTTCCTGTGATGTCTGTCAGAAACCGTCAAAAAGTACATGTACACAGTGTCAACTAGAAAAAGAAGCCAAACAAACTTCATGAAAAAGTCGAAATCGTCAGAAATTCATCACGTTCAGGAAAGTGGAGTACTCCAAAAATGCCCCCCAAAAAACAAGAGAGATTCACTCACCAACATGAAAACACGGTGTTATAAAAAAAAGAAATTATCCGGCACATCCGTTTGCACGAAAGTGACAGACCAATTTAACTATACAAAGAAGGCCCCAGTCACACCCCAGTAAGGATGGACTGGGGACTAAGACTGGTTGGCAAGTATCAAAATCTGAACTACCTTCAGGTACCGGTAGAACTACTAGCATCCTCTGTGGACCCTTAAGGATAAGAGTCTTCTTATTACTGGGGACCTTGTACTCCAGCCAGAGGCATAGATTTCCGTAGGTCTGGTATACGAATTGCCAGCTGGGTGGAAATCATGCCTGTGTGCAGTTTGTGAGGACTGGCTTATATGAAAAAAAAAAAAAAAAAAAAAAGCCGAGAGGTTTCCGTTAAGATTCTGTCAGGCATGGGGAGAGAAAGAGAGAGGCTGGATTGAATCTCAACCCGGGCGCTCTTCACAGTCAGATGACATTGGCTCCCGGCCACACTCCTCGGGTGAAAGTAACGAAGGGTGACAGGGGGCTTCCCAGAGTTTACCACAGAGAGCGTCGGATGGCCCGCGACCGGTGGTGGTGGAGCGTGGAGGATACTGGTAGGTTTACTGGCCTTGCCGAATGTCCGTGATCAATTGCAGCTGCCCTGGGGTTTGGGGGCTGAGGGACAGGGGGGGGGGGGGGGTCAGAGGTAAGAGGGTCACCGGGAAGTTCGTCCTCTCAGGCCATGAAGTCCGGGTCGCTTTCGTCGCTCTCGTCCTCGTCCTCGCTTTCGTCAACAAAGTGGTACACGTGGTGTTAAGGAAAAGGACAGAAGCAATTTTGCGAGCAAATTCTCTGAAGAGCTGATAACCATTTCCCCCCCCCCCCCACACTGAATTCTTGATCCCAGGTCAAAGCAATTGTTTGGAATTTTGCTTCGGAGACCTCTTGGGCCTCACAGAAGGTATCTCTGAGATGTTGACACCGTATTAAGTAAGATGCCTTCTGTACGGCAGAAAGGCTTCATGCACTTAATGATAATAATAATCGTGATGACAAATAATCGTAGCCTAGGCTGGCTTTGCAAAGCTTTGCAGGCCAAAATGCTATCAGCCAGAGAAGACGGCTATCAATCACTACAAGCTTCATGACAATGTAAACAGTTGGATATTGTTGAAATCGAATCCCTCCAAATGATACAAACAGTTCTCAACAGATGCTGCATTTCACAGATTTCGAGGGCCTGATATCTGGGGCCAATTTCACAGAGGCGCTTAAGCACCAAAATTTGCTTCAGGTTGCCAGCCAAAGTTCCCCTTGTATTTCATGCTAAGCATCCAATAGTAAAATACTAGTCAAGTACAGCAAGCACCAGGTGAAATTATGGCTGGCAATCTCCTTGTAACCAGGGGAGAAATTTCTTGCCTAGCGGATTTTCACGCTTAAGCAGCTCCATGAAATTGGGCCAAGATCACAGCAGCACCTTTTTTTTTAATAGGCTGAATGACACGGGGGAAAAACAGATAGGAAGGCAGAGGAGAAACTAGGCTACAAGTGACATGATGGCCAAAGGTTGTAAAGGGAAGATCAAATGAAGATCAAAAGCACTTCAATCAAAAACCGCTTTAATGCTGACAAGGATGTCCTGAAATAAAAGGTCTTTTAAGTGTTTGGGGGGGGGGTCTGAAAGTTGTCAAAGACAGAGTAGATACACTGCTAGATTCAAATCAACCATGTCCCCTAAACCTCTTCAGATATTGCATCAGGTATGACACACCTATGCTACAGCATGGGGGTGGAGGAGGGTAATTCAGATGTTGTCTTTGCCAAAGGATATTTTCCGTCGTTTCTTTCTCGGCTTGGGCGTCTTCTTGATGACCTTGGGTGTGGGTCTGCGAGGTTTCTGCTTTGGTCGCTTCACTTTGTGCACCTACAGAGGGAGCAGGGAGGTGGGGGGGGGGGGGAAGCACAAAGAGAGCCGGGCTTAAACTCAACCACTCGGCTTCAGAGTCCAAAGCTGTCTGAAGATGCTAAAAGTACCATAGCTGACAACCTATCTGAAAGGATTTAACCACTTCGCGCCGGGACCTCCGAATCCGGAGGTCAATTGGATTGCCTTTGCAACGGGGCCCTCCGAATCCGGGCACCACTATTGTCCACATTCTAAACAAAGACTCTTTTCAGCTTAGAACAAAGCATTATGAATCAGTACAAAGACCCTTTTTGACGCACGTTGCCACATGAATTGCAAGATTAGCCGCAGTAATTGTGCAATTGTGGGACTTTTACTGTGGAGGATCGAGGGATACCGCGCTGCAGCTGAAAGCACGCGGGGGACATTGTCTTTGCATGCCACACAGCACAACGGTCGTCGGTCTGGTATTGGAATTCCCCCCACATTCTTTACCGTAATCTGTACGCTCGTTTGTGGCCGACCAACTCGAAGATTTGACTGCCTGGAGTGGAGGCTGGAGTCTGCGGTCAGGGATTGTCAGCAGCGTACACGAACCCACACACACACGTCCGTTACGGTCCATTGACGACGCACAAAGGGCCCTTTTTCGAACGGATAATCTCTTGACAAAGGCCACAACGACGTCCGAATTGTGCCAGGTTTTACTCTCTTGTACCCATAGTATACCCTTATTGATTTATTTCACAGAAATATATTGTTCCGATTGTTTTAGCAAGATTTTAAAATGATGCATTGTTCAAAAACCCCCGTATGGCGGTCATCGGCGCTGAAAAACCCCCCGGCGCGAAGTGGTTAAGGAATACTTCTGCCGAAAAAAAAGAGGAATCACAGAGCAAACTACAAAGAAATATTTGTGTATTTCCAAGACAAAAATCAGGATCTGTTGTCAAGAGCTTGTAAAAAAGTGACACATTTTTACCCTAAAAGAGGAATGATTCCTCCAAAATAGGAATGGTTGGCAGGTATGTAATACAGTGGAACGTCGCTATAACAGTATAACAAACGCCGATATACCTAACATTTGGCTATAACGAACAGGCCCTTTGGCTCCCGATTTTTGTGCATAAAATAAGTGGCCACAACTGCTATAGCGAATGACCGCAATTTTCATGGATCCCCGGACAAAAGGCAACCTTCTCGATAAACACTGTGGGGGGGGGGGGGGGTCTATTAATTGAAGTCTGGATCCAAGAAAACTCCAACCCTCTCCTAATGTAACAGCGTTGTAGGCATCTGAGTGAAAATGGGGGGTGGGGGGGTTGTGATCCATGGAGATGTACAGCAGCTAATGGTTGAATGCTTCTGACTGGCACCCTCTAACCGACTAAAATATAGTTGACTATTTGGCAAAAGCTCCATCTGTGTGCCAGATAGTTCAAGTGGTAGAATGCTGGTTCAACTCCCTGTCCATCTAAAGTTTCACCGCTTATCATTTTTCTTTGGGGAGGGGGGGGTGGGAGGAAATTTGGATGAACTCATCGCTCACCTCTACTGAGGGTGGCGTGGACGGGGCTGCGTCCGAGTCGTTGTCGACGACGGCCACCACGGCGTCGGGACTTCCCGGCCCCGTCCTGGAGTTGGGCCGGCCGTCCTCGTCGGTGTTCCCTGAGGTGTTGTGCAGAGCGGCGGCCGCAGCGGCCGGGGACTGGTGGCCGGCCTTGGCTTTGCCGGAGTCGGGTCTCTCCGCTTCCTCGTCCTCATCGTCCGAGGGGTCCATCAGCTCCATCAGTTGCTTGAACTATAAAGTGGGAGAGATCGCACCAATGTTAGATTATTTTTTTTTAACCATGGTTCGTGTTACAGAATTACAAATCAGGGTCTCTCCGACGGCATTTATCAGGAACGTAAAAATCATGTTTTTCAACAACATTATTAACAGGACTGCAATCACTTCCTGGAACAACTTTGTTAACAGAAGTGCAAATCATGTTCTTCAATACGGCTTTTATCAGAATCGCAATTTACGTTCTCCTACATGGTTCTGATCAATTTGCAGATCATGTACTTCTACAGTAAATGGTTTTCGTCAATTTGCAGATCAGGTTCTTCTAAGGGGTTGCAAATCATGTTCTTATCAGAACTGCATATTAGATTCTTCTACAGGGTTTCTTATCAATTTGCACTAAAACAATTGCCTTGACTAAAATCGTATAGATAGGATTGTCAGCAGCACTGGAGGCAATCGAAATTCAAACAACTTTCACCACCGTCTTGATAAATTGTCCAAGTGGTGAAGACATCTGCACTAGAAAGCTGAACTCATGGGTTAAAATCTCATTCGAGCTAGCTGTCTCTGGCAACCGGGCGTGCACGTCCGCCTGAAGTTGTCAGTACTTCTTGTTCCAGCCCGCAATAGTCTGTCTGAGATCGTGGCACAACTCACGTCCAAGTACTCGGCGACGATGTCCCTCCTGTCTTTGTCCGTCAGGGGGATCCTGGGCTGGCCTACAGTCAGCAGCTCCAAGGCCCTGGCCGGGTTGAAGATGACACTCGGCTTCCTGTTCAAAGACTTGTCGTAGACTTTCGACGACTCCGTCGGCGAATACCTATGGATGGTGCTGAGAAACAAAGTCGGGCCGGTCGAGTTAAGACGCAGCTGATTCTGTCATTGAGGAAGGCTGTGGTAGATCAAAAGCTTCTGTTCTGAAATATCTGTTTAGGGGCCACTAAAAAATTTCAACATCATCAACAAAATTTCAACATTTTTAAATTTTGACTTTTTTCCCCCAAATTTGTTTGACCCACCCACCCAAACCTAATTTCTATCAAAAAAAAAATTGATTTACAAAAATGTTGCAAACTGCTTACTGACTAAAATTACCAAAATGCAAATCTTAAAATTTTGTGGGCCTGACGTTTTGATCCTAGAAGGACCTTTCTCAAAGGCAGAAAAATTGATTTTTTTTCTCTAGGAAAATGAAAATACAATTGATATAAATTCAAATACATGTACAAATCTATTAAAATACAACACGGTATGACAAGATGATGGCCAAGTATTGATTATGCATGGTGAAAGATACATGTACTGTAGTGATGGCGTAATGAAGCTGATGGTCTCCCCCTTTTGCACAAGTTTTGCAAAGCTGACGCGGTGTGCACGATATGTAAAAAGGCAAGGCAGAAAGATCATTTTTGAAAGATAATTTCATTATGAAAAGTGAATTTCGATTTTCAATTTTCTTCCTTGACCCGCCTACCCACTACGTCGGAGAAAAAAAAAAGGTTGAACATTTAGAAACATTGAAAAATTCGAGAGGTAAAGTCGATCTTAAGTTATCTGCTGGTTCTTCTGCAAATCGTCCAGTCACGCCCCCAAGCTCCACCGTCGGCAGAGAGCCCCAACCTGCCTTCTCAGCTTTTGAATACAGAGAGGCGGGCAGAGCCGGAGCCTCAGTTTATACAGGTTTTTCTCTCTCTGTCACCGGGCATATCTCGGTGCTTACCTGTCTCTGAAGCCGTACATGTCCTTCAGGTGCTGCTTGAGTACGAGAAGCATGATGCAAGCCTGGGATGCCACACAGCATTCCAGGAGCTGAACGGGATCGTCGGGAATGAGACCTGCGTGGTATCATCCAAAAGAAATGTGTACAGAATGAAGTCTCACAAACAAACTCTGATGTAAACTGTTTCACTGACTTGCTTTAAGCACTTCGCACCAGGGGGGGTTTCAGCGCCGATGATCACCGGGGAACATTTTGAACAATGCATCATTTTCAAATCTCGCTAAAACAATCGGAACAATACATTTCTGTGAAATAAATCGAAAAGGGTATACTATGGGTACAAGAGAGTAAAACCTGGCACAAATTCGGACGTCGTTGTGGCTTTTGTCAAGAGATTATCCGTTCAAAAAAGGGCCCATAGTGCATCGCCAATGGTACGTAACGGACTTGTGTGTGTGTGTGCATGTACGGTGCTGTCAATCCCTGACCGCAGACTCCAGCCTCCACTCCAGGCAGTCAAATCTTCGAGTTGGTCGGCCACAACCGAGCGTACAGATTGCGGTGAGGAATGTGGGTCGAATTCCACTGCCAGACCGACGACCGTTGGGCTATGTGGCATGTCCCTCGTGTGCTTTCAGCGGCAGCGCGGTATCCCTCGATCCTCCACAGTAAAGGTCCCACAATTGCACAATTACTGCTGCTAATCTTGCAATTCATGTGGCAACTTGCGTCCAAAAGGGTCTTTGTACTGATTCGTATTGCTTTGTTCTAAGCTGAAAAGAGTCTTTGTTTAAAATGTGGACAATGGTTCACTGACGCTGGGGTTTGAGTGATCAATCTTCTCACGGCGTAGTTTGACTGGAACGGTTATCAACAAGGATGATATCTGGGACAGTGCAGGCACTGGCAACATTGCTACTCGGGTCTCTTACCCATAAGGACCTCCTCGTCTTCCTCGTCCTCATCTGAGAAGTAGTCTTCGCCCCCTTTCCTCCCGTCCACACTCCCCCGAGATGATCGAGATCCCGGCCGGGACGGCTGCTTCTTGAGGAAGGACTGCGGACAGACAGAGGAGGAACACCTCACCATCTTAGATCACCAAAGTACCACAAACTTGCGACAAGGTTAAAACTTCTTACTGTCTACAATCATCTAAGTAGTACAAATCGTAACGATTCAACAGGGGCCTGATGACAAAAGATAGAGGGCCTCATGTTTCGATCCTAGCAGGACCTTTCTCAAAGGCAAAGAGAAAGGTCCTGCTTGGATCAAAACGTAAGGCCCTCGTTGCCTTTGAGAAAGGTCCTGCTAGGATCGAAAGGTCAGGCCCTCGAACTGTTGAATGGAAAGCAACAGCTGTGAGAAGCTCCAAGATTTAAGTCCTACATCCTTACTGATGATGAACGTAAAAAAAATTAATAAATTAAAAATGGAGCCTGGGGCCTATGAAGAAAAGCGCTACTTGGATGCTGATAAAAATGTCTTCCTGATGTCTCAAAAGACATCAGTGACAGAGACACTCACATCTTTGAATGACTGGAGCAGGTTCGCTCCAGAGACGGACACCGTTATCTCGATGTGGTGCATGACAAAGAGCGGCTCGTCTTGGCACATGTAAGGGAAGTAGGCGAGGTTGTCCGCCACAAACACCAGCAGGTCCAAGTCCGTCTTCTGCAAATGAGGGGGGGGGGGGAAGAGCAAGGGGGAGTGAGAGATTTATCACAGTCGCCAACCTATCTGAGAGGAAACTAGGAATACTTCTGCTAACAAAAAGAGAGGAATCACAGTGAAAACCACATAGGAATACAGGTGTATTTACAAGCCAAAAGTTGGAATCTGTTGTCAGTTGCTTGTAAAAAGTGATCAATTTTGACCAAAAAAAAGAGGAATGATTCCTCCAAGATAAGAATGGTTGGCAGCTACGAGATTACTCGATGCGTCCATTGTATGCGATTGCTTTCCTACTGCCGCCTCGAAAACAACTGGTTGCTTGTGACTGAATAAAACATAGAGGTGTGATCCCTGGCAATATATACGGCAGGTAACGGTCAAATGCTTCCGAGTAGCGCCCACACCCCAGCATAGATGTTTGCCTATTTTCTCAAGGCCGCCCCAATTAAGGGCTGGATAGCTCGGGCGGTAGAAGTTACACCCCTACTGTTTTCTGTGCGTACTTTTTTTAAAATAAGGTTTTAGGTTGAGGTGTACAACATCACTTGGGTAAGAAATTCTCTTTGCTGTCTGAACAACCCAGATTGATTCTTCTCATAAAACGTAATGATTTCAGAGTGCCCATCTTGGATATGACGGCTGCGTCGATGTTCGTCGATCAGGTTCGACCGACAACCCACTTCAGCAGAAAAGACCTCAGGTGCAAACCCCCCCCCCCATCCCACCACTAATCTTCACTTGTTTCGACCGAGCCTCCAACTCACCGTCTGCTCGTCAAACAGCTTCAGGAGGCAGAGCAAGAGCGCCCTCCGGTGCTGGCGGTGTCCCCGGATGATGCTGTAGGTGTGACTGGAGAGGCTGTAGATGCTGTCCTTCTCTCGCATGCCCCGCAGCGGCCCGTCCAGGCCGACCTGCAGCAGTCTCTGCAGCCGGAAGGCCATCTTGATGCCGGCCAGGGCTTTCATCTGTTGGCAAGCACACGACGGACAGCAGTTCTTACCCCTGACACTGATTCCCCCGAAATCTCAGAAAGGGTGGGGGGAACTCATCCCATGTTGCAACACATCTTAGGATCGATTTCACCAAATGATATAATATATTGTCTTGCGTCGAGGCGAATGTGATTCAATGAGGTTTTGCCATGCTCGACGTGATAAACACTGAATGCTCAGTGCTTTGCCCGATGCCGGATGAAACAAATTTCAGGCAGCTTGGGCGGGATTTGAAGCCGCTTTAAAATGAATACAATCACGCCATTTCCGGAAATACAGAAATTTCTGGAAGTCTTACATCCCTGTAAAATGGGGGAATGGTACTCGGTGCGACTCACCTGGATGAAGCCGGGGTATCTGCTGTCAATGTCCGACAGCTGCTGGTCAGCCTTGATCCGGATGGCTGCCTCGGGGTCCGATCCCATGGCAATCAAGTAGGGCACACACTGAGCAGAGGCACAGGGCAAAAGAGGGTCCAAGTAAAAGTGAGTACAACCCGAGAGAGCACTGTGAGTGAAGGGTTGGCGGCCGTGAGCAGGCCTGGGATGGGATGGACTCACAGGCATCCATGTATCGTTATGCAATACGTTCATGTATGCAACCCGCAACGCCACAAACACGGAGACAATGTCATAGAGCCACATAAGCACCACAAAATTGGCATAAAAAAAATTGTACTCAAAAGAATCAGGTCGCCAACCACTGTTCCACTTGTATTTCATGTGAAGCAAACAATATTGGAATAGAAGGCAGTTATGTAAACAAGCATCAAGTGAAATATGGTTGGCAATCTTTATTTTGACCAGGGAAGAAAATTACTTTCTTTTAAAATGTTTACGCTTAAGCAGCTCTATGAAATTGCGTTACCAAAAACTGCAGCAAAACGTTAACTACAAAAACCTGAGCTTTCAGGTAAGGATTGATTCAACCATAGGGAAACAAAGAGAATCATGTAAAAATTGCCACATGTGAGTTGTAAGTTAGATCGTAACACCTGTACTGTGGGTCTGATTATCATGTGTTTGGCATCAAAATGTGCGGGACGGAGGAGAGATAAACATTCCTGACGTCATCTCGACCCAATCTCAGCAGATGCGGAATTACAACAACTAAATTGACAGGAAGGGGGGGGGGCGCAAAATGCTCCCCAATCAGTTAGGGTTAAAGCCAGTCGATTTACACAAGATAGAGAAATGGTTTCACTGGCAGAGATGAAACTCAAAATTTCCAAAGTATCCGGAAATCTTAAAACCATCAAATATCACCGAATAAATAAAATCTAAACCATATTGACACCTATTTAATGTGATTAAAGGTTACCGGTGGAACTGTATGCCTTAAACCGGGGAAACAAAATTTAAAAAAATCCGGGAGTTTTTTTCTTCTGCTGCGCCAACATCCGGATTTCCGGATATATCCGGACAATTTTCGTCCCCGCGTTGGGGCAAGTTGTCCTCCGTACCTGTACGGGGTGCACGAGGCCCTGCTTGAGGGTTGAGATGACCACCTGCAGGGCCGAGATGCGCACCACAGACTGGTCATGCATCATGGCCTCCATGACCTGCTTCAGATACAGCTGCATGACAGAACTGCTCATCCTGTGAGGACGAGAAGGGAGGGAGAGTTATAAAGAGTTTTAAAGAGGGTGGACACTAAGGTTGTTCGATATTTCGATATTTCGATATATCGCGATATCGCTTTCCGGCGATTATCATATCGAACGCATTTCAGGATATCGCGATATTTTCGATATCGCGATATCGAAAAAAGTATCACGATATCGGAAAAAAATCTGGTTTCCCAACCCCATTATCGCCTGTCTGTAAGCTTGTATAGCGTCGCCATCAGAGAGATCTTGAAGGGAGATAAGCTTTCGTTAGTAAAAACAACGAAAAACCCGAAACCGCAAGGGGAGAGGAGCGCCAGCCAGCCATTTGACTCTTGCATTGCGCGCGGTCTCCACAAAGGCAATGCGTCAGCAACAGATCCACTGCAAGTGCAAGCTCACTTCCGGTGTTGGTAGCACACTTTTCGTACAGCGCGACCTCGGTACGCTGGGCACGCACGGCGACTCGTGTTTGGGACATTTTCCCCCATGTGGCCTACATAAGTTATCCGATCGTTTACGATATTATCCAGGCTGCAAAAATTGCAGATTCATTTTCCTACCGATGTCTCCCAATGCAGCCAAATATAATGTAGAAAAACATACTTTACATAATTATGTTTTAATCTCAGAAAATCAAAATCGAAGAGGAAAGACGTTGGAAAAACTAAACGTCACTGTTCATAACGCACGTGCGACCTCTGATTTCTCGATCCTTCCATGCTGCTGTGGTACCCGCCACGCAGCTGTACTAAAGGCACGTGTAAGTCAACGTACACCAGCGAAGTACGGCCAGGCCATTTGCACATCGTGTACATCGAAGTTCTGTGGACTTTTTTTTGTGGGGGGGGGGGGTCGCATAGCGATCTATTCCAACTTGAATGATTCCAACTTGGACGTGTATACTAACAATCATTTTGCGGCGTGGATGAGAAAAGGTGAACTGCTGCTTTATTCTCCTTTTTAGCAGCCCCCCCCCCAAAAAAGGTACAGTAAACATTTTTCCAGTACGCATCCGTACGACCGAAAGGGACATCAGATTTTGTTCAAAGTGATCGTTATGCCGACGTAAATGTACTACTGATGGTTTGTCTCCCCTCATGAATATTAATCTGAAGACCCATTGGCTCTGGCCAGACATGTATTTGTGACGTCATATGTAAGCATCGAGTTGCTGAAAACCGCCTCGTATATCGTCTTTTTTAAATGTAATAACGTATTCTTAATACATCAACAAAAAATAGTTTCGTTTTGGCGTATACTTTTAAAAGAGCGACCTGGGATAGTTGTTTTAAATTATTTTTTTTCGTTGATAAATGACGAGTTTAAGGGGGTTAAACAATTGGTAACTATAGCTTAAAGTTAGACGCATTTGCTACATATAAGTTTCCGTCAATAACAGTGTGTATTGAATGGAAATCCAGGTCACTACCTTGACTTCCGCTTACGCACCAGATATCGCGATAATATCGGATATCGCGATATATTCCTGACGATATATCGAAACCAAAAATTCCGGATATCGAACAACCTTAGTGGACACTAGCCCACGGTGCCAGTGCCTTCTCCAGAAATGTCACTGGGGTCAACGAACATCACTCACAGCGCACAAGATCAAGCACTAACGGGAACGTGGTACTACCACTCCCAAGAACCAAAGCTGGTAGAAATACCTTTCAACGTCGTGGTACTCAAGCCTGGAATAACTTCCAGCAAGGTTAAAAAATCATTTTCCCACATCAGTCCAAAGCTTTGTTAACCAATTTGAACTATTGTATGCAATGTAATTCTTTTAAATGTTTTTAAAGTTTTTAATGAAACTGTATGTTATGTTACTGGGACCCATGGGAGATCAGTGCTTTGCAAGCACTGAATGGGACACCCAGTCTAAAGAAGAAATAAATAAATAAATAAATAAATACCTAACTCAATTTAATTCAAAGTGATATACAAAAATGTTGCAAACTGCTTACTGACTAAAATTACCAAAATGCAAATCTTAAAATTTAGTGGGCTTGACGTTTCGATCCTAGCAGGACCTTTCTCAAAGGCAGAATTGTAATTCAATTAAATTTTGCCCCGGCAAGACGACATTATAATATATGCACCGAGTGCTCAGTGCTTTTGATCCGATTGCCTGCTGCCAAAAGAAAAAAAAAAGGGCAGTCTGGGTGGGATTCGAACCCGCAACTCCTGGTTTCTAAAGCAGATGCCTGAATTCACCCCTGGACCACCAAGCTGGTCGAAAATTCGAATCCGTATAGTGACGGGTATCGCATAGTATCATAGATATTTTTGCTTCGGGAGCAATGCAATTCAATGTATTAAATTCAAAGTAATAGACAAAAAAAGGTTGCAAACTGCTTTTACTGAATAAATTTGACCAAAATGCATATCTCAAAATTGAGTGGGCCTGACGTTTCTGTCTTTGAGAATGGTCCTGCTAGACTCAATGTAATTCAATGCAAAAATGATTTCATATCTATAAGTTCATTGACTTTTTCTGTGGCAATTTTTTTTTTTTTTTTTTTTTTGGGGGGGGGGGGGTAAATCAACATCTGCGTCCCAATTGTCCAGTGGACCGAGCATTCGGTAGAGCTGGCCAGAGGCCGCACACAGGACAGTAAAGGGGGAGGATTGAACCGAGGCTTACCCCGATTGCACGTCCCCCATTTCCTTGAGGTCTTCCTTGTTGCCAAGCTTATTCCCTGCGAGAGCAAAATAGAAAGAGAGAGATAAAAAAAGTACCATGAACGCCAAGAAAAAGCGTCTTCACTTTCCCTGGATATTTTCACAATGGTCACTGATTCTGAAAACAGCCTATACGTTCGATGGACTTGGGGAATACTACCAGTACTGTGTGCTGGCATTGGTTGAAGGAAAGGGGTATTCAAGTGTCTTTCGAGTGTCTCACATGTGCTTCCAATTATTAAAGGCCCACTTTGATTAGCAGTTGGCTATCATCATAGCTGCCAACCAATCTTAAAGGAAATTATGAAAACTTCTGCTAACAAAAAGAGGAATCACAGAGCAAACTACTTAGGAATAAATGTGCATTTCCAAGCCAAAAATCGGAATCTGTAAAATCGGAAGCTTGTAAAAAAAAAAGGTGATTTTTACCCCAAAAAGATTGGTTGGCAGGCGTGTATTATTTCGCTGGGTGATGTGAAATTATTGCGAACGTACAATGTGCACAACCTCTTTTGGGATTCTGAGCAATAACGGGCATCCGGTGCTCATGATCATCAGGCTGACCATACTGCTGACTAACTGCAGGCACCACACAGGGCCCGGCGCATCAGGGCACTCTTGTCAGATTCCTGGCACAGCCGACTTCAAAGCTGCCTCCATACTACGGCTAACTTACATTCTGCGTCCGCACGTCTCATTCTCTCGTCTTCCTCCGTCAGGTACAGCTGAAGGTTCCGTAAGACCTGAAACAGAGACGGAAGAAAGAGATCGTCAAAGACCCTGCCTTGAACTGGCCAGAAGAAAAAAAGAGAAAAAAAAGTCACTGCTTGGTTGCTGCCTCTGCTAGGATCTAAAACCCACCCACCTGGCACAGGAGCTTGATGGAGTCGCTGTTGCCCCCAACAGCCCCCCCCCTTACCCACCACCACCCCTGCAGCGCACGCCCGCCCACCTGGCACAGGAGCTTGATGGAGTCGCTATTGCCCCAAACAGCCCCCCCCCCTCACCCACCGCCACCCCTGCGGCGCACGCCCGCCCACCTGGCACAGGGGCTTGATGGAGTCGCTGTTGCCCCCAAACAGCCCCCCCCCCTCACCCACCACCACCCCTGCAGCGCACGCCCGCCCACCTGGCACAGGAGCTTGATGGAGTCGCTATTGCCCCAAACAGCCCCCCCCCTCACCCACCGCCACCCCTGCAGCGCACACCCACCCACCTGGCACAGGAGCTTGATGGAGTCGCTGTTGCCCCCCAACAGCCCCCCCCCCTCACCCACCGCCACCCCTGCGGCGCACGCCCGCCCACCTGGCACAGGAGCTTGATGGAGTCGCTGTTGCCCCCCAACAGCCCCCCCCCCCCCTCACCCACCGCCACCCCTGCGGCGCACGCCCGCCCACCTGGCACAGGAGCTTGATGGAGTCGCTATTGCCCCAAACAGCCCCCCCCCTCACCCACCGCCACCCCTGCAGCGCACACCCACCCACCTGGCACAGGAGCTTGATGGAGTCGCTGTTGCCCCCCAACAGCCCCCCCCCCTCACCCACCGCCACCCCTGCGGCGCACGCCCGCCCACCTGGCACAGGAGCTTGATGGAGTCGCTGTTGCCCCCCAACAGCCCCCCCCCCCTCACCCACCGCCACCCCTGCGGCGCACGCCCGCCCACCTGGCACAGGAGCTTGATGGAGTCGCTGTTGCCCCCCAACAGCCCCCCCCCTCACCCACCGCCACCCCTGCGGCGCACGCCCGCCAACCTGGCACAGGAGCTTGATGGAGTCGCTGTTGCCCCCCAACAGCCCCCCCCCCCTCACCCCTGCGGCGCACGCCCGCCCACCTGGCACAGGAGCTTGATGGAGTCGCTGTTGCCCCCCAACAGCCCCCCCCCCCCTCACCCACCGCCACCCCTGCGGCGCACGCCCGCCCACCTGGCACAGGAGCTTGATGGAGTCGCTGTTGCCCCCCAACAGCCCCCCCCCCTCACCCACCGCCACCCCTGCGGCGCACGCCCGCCCACCTGGCACAGGAGCTTGATGGAGTCGCTGTTGCCCCCCAACAGCCCCCCCCCCCCTCACCCACCGCCACCCCTGCGGCGCACGCCCGCCCACCTGGCACAGGAGCTTGATGGAGTCGCTGTTGCCCCCCAACAGCCCCCCCCCCCTCACCCACCGCCACCCCTGCGGCGCACGCCCGCCCACCTGGCACAGGAGCTAGATGGAGTCGCTGTTGCCCCCAACAGCCCCCCCCCTCACCCACTGCCACCCCTGCGGCGCACGCCCACCCACCTGGCACAGGAGCTTGATGGAGTCGCCCCTGTCCTCCAGGTTGCGCCAGTACAGGGTCTTCATCTTGGTGCCCAGTAGGAAGTTGGCGTGGCGGTTGCACAGGAAGCCGGCCCCGCTGACCGCCTTCATGCGCACCTCCTCGTCCTCGTGGTAGCAGAAGTAGAAGAGCACCTCAAAGACCCGCTCTCTGATGGGCACCTATTGAGTTTGGAGGACCGAGAGAGAGAGAGAGAGAGAGAGAGAGAGAGATTGTCACAACCCGATTTGTGGGAGCACGGAAAAGATGCTAACTTTTTGATTATGAAGGAAAGACTGCCGTGACCAAAATTCCTCTGAGGTTTATTGGAAGGGCCTTCTTCATTCTTGAGCAGTCTTCGGTGCTGAGGAAGCTCCACGATATTGGCCCCTGGCTGTCTAGTGGCCTGTCAGATCACAAGCCTATACAAGCTCCATCCATCAGGAAGGCCGCCATACCCCCGGGCCCCTTCCCTGTGACTTCGCCTGCCTCTGGAGTCGCGAGAGAGCTCGCGGACCAGAACCACCTCAAGATATGCACATCTTGAGACGTTGTGATCCAGGCAGGACTTCTCTCGAAAGGCGGAGAGGGGAGTGAAGCTAACTCTGCTAGAATCCAAAATTCCCCCCCCCCCCAAGATTTCCAAATGTCACTAAAGAAGACCCATGGCAGTCAGGAGAGGTTGACAGCACCAGTCATCAATATACTATGTCCTTGTACATTCTGAGAATAACCTTTAAAGCCCCTACACAACATTGGTCGAGGTCAAAGAATAACATCCATACGTTGTCTGATCCAACATATGCATGAAATAGCACACCTGTGAAAATTTAAGCTCAATCCGCCAACCGAGTCTCGAGAAATTCATGAAAACCACTTCATTTGTTTCGCGAAAATGCAGCATTCAACACCGTACTGTTCCGAAATAGTTTAGATCTCGGTGAGACATAAAAAAATTATTTTACTCTTTTCTCCCAAAATACAAAATTTTAGGCAGAAATATTTCAGTGCGAGGTTTCTACTATAACCATCTTCAAACTGTATAATTTCATGTAAATCTGTCAACATTTCTGTTTTTCGATCTTACCAATGTTGTGTAGGGGCTTTAAGCCAGAAGGTGAATTTTGTTATTCTTCAGAAATCACTAATAGTCATCCAGTGGTCATTCAGAATTTTTTCACCATCAAGATTTTGCCCAAAAGAGATATCTGAAGACATGCTGTGCTTCAATTTCCAAGAAACAGCAGTCACTTATTGACGTATTCCGGTGGATTTGCATTTGTTGCGCTTTGTGGAGGTAAGAGTTGCCCCCCAAAAAATCAAATCGAAATCAATCACCTCTGAACTGACCTGCATCATCATTAAAGATGGCCGGGGCAAATGCCCATAAGAATGTTAGGTATTAAAGGTAGTTATTACAAACCAAAATCCCTGGAGATGGGGAAAACGTTTATTACTAGAAACCAAAACTGTTAGTAAAATACCCCGGCTGAAAAGAAAGACCAAACAAAAACAAATTCAGCCATTTTTCTTTCTTTTCTTTTTTTCATAGAAAAGACTTCTGAAAGGCAAAATTAATAAGATTTTTTTTAGGGAAGGACTTCAGGCTGTTGCTCCACCTCAAATCTTGCTTATGTGAAATATCAGGTGGCTTGAATGTCATTGGTTAAAATTTGACTAGAGCATCAGTGTTCATGAAGCGCCTATAAAGTTCACGTTCATGAGAAAATAAAGTAAACTAATAGAAATAAATCTATGATAGGCAAGAAAACAAGAGAGAAAAGGGTTAAATTAATATCCTTTGACTTCTATCTGGGGTGGTGTATTACTCAGTTACCGATCAAAGAAAATTGGAATGTGAAATGTCATGGATGTAAAAATCAACGCAGTCTGAAAGGAAAGAGGGTTAGGTTATGATGTTCAGTTGAGTGTGCAGTGTGTCTCTGTATGTGTGAGATGTGCAGGGTGGTATGGAGAGGGAGGGAAAAAGGAGAAGAAAAAAAAGGAAAGAACCAAACGACCGTCGCTCACAAAGGGTCAAAGCCACACCAGACAAAACTGACTTGCTGCCTAACAACTGATTTGCTGACTAACTGCTGACCCTACTAGGAGGTTCAGCAACTGACGCCGGGACTCCAATGTTGTGAATTTGCTCCGGCCCTGGGCCCACCACTTCCGGCCAATATGTACTGCCTGGATTACACAAAGCCTTCAGACGAATTGTCGCTCAACTTTATGACGGCTAATCAATCCCCCTCGTCAGTTTTCAATGGCTCGAATGGTTTCTGCGCATTGTTCGACATCTTGCAATTAGACAACGAGTTATGATGAGTTTCCATGAAATTGACTACAGGAATGTTTTACGGCTTACGCATGGAATCAATTACGGCACAAACGGTTCAAAAAAAAAGTGTGCATCAAGCTTTGAGACTACAAACATCCGAGAGACTCATCATCACAATGAATTTAACTTGTTGCGAATGACAGTTCCCTGTTTGGTATTTCTGTTGAGAAGGTAGCTTTCAAAGGTATCTAATTATCAGAATAAATAGTGTCTTTGGCGAAGGTGTGGCAACTACCGGTGGGTACGAAAGAGATTTCGGTCTTTTAGTGACGAAGGTTACGAATCAAGAATGGTTTTCATTGCAGAAACTCTTTTTTTTTTTTTTTTTTTTAGTTTGCTCGAGTCTGAAAAGGACCAGGGGACTCAACATTGCAAGAAGTGTATGTTCTGTCAGCCACTGCCAGTTGTCGGAAGGCTATAACGATTCCAACCATGAGGTGGGATTATCATCATGCTGTACATGTACACGTCCTTAGCAGTAGCTGGATTCATCGTCTACAAAGCCCGTTGGATTACAAATTGAGTTGAGAAGGCACTGTACTTTTATACAACAATCTCCTCACTGACTAAAGTCGAGACAAGTCCAGGCAAAGGATTCCCTACCCCCCTCTTCACACTGCAATTGGAGGAATGGAATGGGTTGTTGACCTTCGGGGAAGAAAGACTCCCGACAATGTGAGGAAGGTGAGGTGAGCGCTATGATTCTGGTGCAGAGATGGAACACGGTGACTCACACACACACACACATGGTGGTAAAGGGGGAGGGTGGGTGGGGGGGGGGGAGAGGAAAGGGCTCTATCAAAATGACCACACCTGATTCGTGGCACCTGCCTGTACCGTCTGGGGATTATTGGCTATGCGGACGACCACATTTGGTGGGGAATTGGACATGGAATTGGGCAAATTGCCGCTTGGCTCCTGAGAAAGAAAAGGTCCACACGGCTCTATCAAATCCAATCGAAATCTTGTGCTGCACTCAGAAGGGGAAAGGAACATCCTTTTGGATTGTAGGATTGCACGAGTCGCCCCCACACGCAGAAAAGGGTCCCCTTGATTGACTTTAGACAACACATCTTCCTTCTCGTAATCTCCTTCCACTTCTGGTCAACAATATCAATCAATGCACCAACTTCTACGACTGTAACTGTGCCCATTAAAAACAATGTCTGAATGCATTTTTTGGCCAGCATAATTTGTGATCAGTCAAGTTCCCAAGTCAGGTCTTTCATCGAATGGCGCACCACGGAGGGAGAAAAAAACGCCGAAAGGAAAACCCTATGTGAGCTAACAATTGTATCTGTTCAATCGAGCAACAGCACATCACTTTTATCGTTGCAGTGCCTTGTAAAACCCAACTCGATCACAACAGAATGACACAAAATGGAAAAAGGATCGACAAGTCTGACAGTTCGTGAAATTTCAGAACCCTGAAGTGAGCAACAGGGGTCACAAGAGGTCAAGGTGAGGGAGATACGAGCAGACGTTGATGCTGGCCACTGGACAGAGAAGAACAGACCAAGGGCCAACTTGATGCATTGGCAGAGAGGCGTTATGGGACACACAAAAGTAGACAGGAAGGGAGGCGTGAGACAAGAGAGACAGGAGTTGGCGTTGCATACATACCGCTGCATTGGGGAGAGTTTGTGGACTTTCGCTGGTGTGCTGGGGGACAAAAATCACACCGGGATCAATACAACAGAATGGCAGGCAGGCCTGGCTGGGGGAGAGGCTAGGCGAGAACGACCATCAGCGCTCACCGCGTGAAGCTTCAGGCCGGGTCAACCATTGATGCAGATCTACTCACTGAGGGTTTTATAGGGGGCCTACCGGAAGTATAATGAGCACTGTATGCTCAGTGCTTTGCCCAATTGCCTGGTGATTTGCACCGGTTATAATGTAACTCAATGTGGTTTTTTTTACCTAGGTACTCAATGCACAATCAGCACTGTATGCTCAACTGTATGCCCAATTGCCTGGTAATTTTTGTCTGTGGGAACGTCAAAATCAATGACGATTTGCACTAGTCAATGCTTAATAAGCACTGCATGCCTGGTGCTTTGCCTGAATTGCTACTGAAAATATAAACACAGGCACCTTCGAAAGGATTCATACCGACGACTCCTGCTTTCTAGAGGAGATGTCTGAGACACTGGACCTCCGAGCTGGTCGAGGTCGTGTGGTGGATTTGAATCGGTACAGCAGCGGGTAACGCACTGCATCATTGATACAATATGAGTTTTGTGTCAAGGAAACAAAACAAATCATACTCTATCTATACGTGCAAATCAACATTGACCTCCTCCATCTTTCGTTACCCTAACCCGGCCCGAACTTTCAAATCAGGACGACCGTAATTGTTTGTCTCAACTGTTAAGGCTAAGACAATCAACAAGAAAGTATCAACTTGTGTTTCTTTCTTTCTTTCTTTTTTTTTCTTTTCAAATTGAATGCACCATAACAATTCCCACACTGCAAAATACTGTTGCCTTGTTAACATCAGGGTTAAACTCCACTACATTGAGTCGGGGCTTTTGTAAATTGTAGCCAGGAAAAAAAATGCAGGAAACTTGTTGAGAGCAATCAGCAAGGGCTGCTTGTTTTGGGGTGGATTATTATTTCTTTTTTTAAGTTTTACCCGGCCTAAAACTTCAGGGGTAATCGAGGCGTCTTCCACTGCATACTTGGATTGGGTTTCCAAATCATCCAAGATTACGAAAGCAAGTGAAGACGATTCTATAAAGTAAAGAGGAACCCGCTGGGAAGATCGAAAACAGGAAACTATGAAATAGCAGGACTCACCATGTTAGGATTTCTGGGCGTGCGTGGACTGTCGCCAGCCTAAGAGTCAGAGAGAGAAAAATATTTTGTTAAATTTTTTTTGTTGGCCTTCTGTATGACTTCAGCAGGCATAATATTGATGAATCAGTAAGGATTCCTTTTTTTTTTCTTTTTTCTAAATGGCCAAGACACCTTTGACTGGACCAGGACATGAATCCGAGACCTCTGGCCTTGCGTAGCAGCACTCTTACCATCTGAGCTACTCAGTCTTTGCCACGGTTGGTACAACAGTCAGAAGCTCTGAACCATTGATTGCCGTATATCTACAGGGATCGTAATATGTGCATGCACATGTGGAAACTGGCAGAAATGTGCAAGGAAACATCCTCAACGCTATTGTATTTGTGAACTTTTTTTCAAGCATGATTTTGACCACCTTTGAGGTGGGAGGTTTTCGAGACAAACACCTGAGGGGACCCATCAAAAGTGTAAGGTGGTTGAGTGAGTGAGAGACCCATTTGAGTGAGAGACCCATTTGAGTGAGAGACCCATTTGAGTGAGAGACCCATTCAAGTGAGAGACCCATTTGAGTGAGAGACCCATTTGAGTGAGAGACCCATTTGAGTCAGAGACCCATTTGAGTCAGAGACCCATTTGAGTCAGAGAACCATTTGAGTCAGAGACTCATTTGAGTTAAAGACCCATTCGAGTGAGAAACCCATTCGAGTGAGAAACCCATTTGAGTGAGAAACCCATTTGAGTGAGAAACCCATTTGAGAGAGAGACCCATTTGAGTCAAAGACCCATTTGTTGATTGCATCACTTCTGATTTACAGTTCAGGGTCAAAAGGCGTAAGGTGGCCCGCCTCACAGCGAAGCAATGCAGGGCAAACCTGGAGGGGGGGGGGGGGGTAAGGAAGCAGGCAGACTTGGCTCAAACAGAGCGACTCCCACCCACCTTTGAGTGCTTGATGCCCGCATCAAAGTCAAAGTGCTTGCAGAAGAGGCCGACGGTGAAGAGCGCCCTCAGCAGGGTGTTCTTGTTCTTGGCCATGGTCGTGCTGTCCGGGTTGGACTCGTGCTCCGCCTTGAGCGTGGCCAGGACGGCTGGGGCAGGGGGGCAGGGGGGGGGGGGCAAGACAAGAGACGAGACAGGTCAGAACCAAATCCCCGGGGGGTGGATTTCTCAAAGCCCTTACGACGCGTCGTATCAACTCAACTTGCAATGGATAACCCATCGTCAGTTGCGATACCCTGTATGGTTTCTGTGCATCGCTCATTGTCTTGTGATTTATTGTAACTGTAAACGATGGATTTGGTGAAATCACCTGCTGGGGGGGGGGGGGGGTCAGAGGCCCTTCTCCAAAAAAAAAAAACGGATGAGGCTCAGGCTCTGGCTTTGGATGCTGGTTTTTTTTTTGGTGCGTCCATTTCAAAGTCAAGACATGGAAACGGGAGGCCTTTGGAGTCAGATACTCGGCCTTGTGGGAAAACCAAGAACCTATCCCAAGCTATGAGCCTCCCTACCCTTCAGCTTTTGAATTACACAGATGAAGCTGGTGCCAGAGCCATAATTAGGTTGGGTTTATTTTTGTTTATTTTATTTGGGGGGGGGGAAGAGCATAGATTCCTGTCAAGACTTCACCTCTATCCAACATTTGAACTCAAATCGCCACATGAACACATTCAGAATACCTTTGGCTAAATTATATCCAAGTACATTTCGGAGATGAAAAACAGCTTGCCTTCACACACTCTCACACTACATAATGCAACACTTCTTTAACCTTTACATTAAAAAAAAAGCAGAGACCCATCTTTCGTCAACAAGTAATCCCAGCGGACGGACAGTCTAGAGATCAAGAAATAAACTAACCCTGACCCACTGACTGGCTTCTGATCGACTGCAAACCTCATTATCGCTGACACGACGACAAAGAAAACCCGTCCCTTTTGAGATGGCCTTCCCCAAACTGAGCCCGACCTCTAGTCAGCCTCCAACTCACCAAAGTATTTCTGGAAGCAGTCCCGGACCAGCTTGTAGTTGTGGGTGACTTTGTTGACGATCGCACCGAGACAACTGACACAGCTCTGAAGAACCTGTTGGACATAGAGGTTGAGGAGGAGGGGATGGAGTAAGAGACCAATTTGATTGAGACCCATTTAAGTGGGAGACCCATTTGAGTGGGAGACCCATTTGAGTGGGAGACCCATTTGAGTGAGAGACCCATTTGATTGGGAGACCCATTTGAGTGGGAGACCCACTTGATTGAGAGACCCATTTGAGTGGGAGACCAATTTGATTGAGAGACCCATTTGACTGAGAGACCCATTTGAGTGGGAGACCCATTTGAGTGGGAGACCCATTTGAGTGGGAGACCCATTTGAGTGAGAGACCCATTTGATTGAGAGACCCATTTGAGTGGGAGACCCATTTGAGTGGGAGACCCATTTGAGTGGGAGACCCATTTGATTGAGAGACCCATTTGATTGAGAGACCCATTTGACTGAGAGACCCATTTGATTGGGAGACCCATTTGACTGAGAGACCCATTTGAGTGGGAGACCCATTTGAGTGGGAGACCCATTTGAGTGAGAGACCCATTTGAGTGAGAGACCCATTTGATTGGGAGACCCATTTGATTGAGAGACCCATTTGATTGAGAGACCCATTTGAGTGGGAGACCCATTTGAGTGGGAGACCCATTTGAGTGAGAGACCCATTTGATTGGGAGACCCATTTGAGTGAGAGACCCATTTGATTGGGAGACCCATTTGATTGAGAGACCCATTTGAGTGAGAGCCCTATTTGCTTAAGAGACCCATTTGATTGGCGGATTGAGCTGAAATTTTCACAGGTGTGCTATTTCAGGCATATGTTGGATCAGACAACGTATGGACGCTATTCTTTGACCTCGACCAATGTTGTGCAAGGGGCTTTAAAGCGGCTCTGATGAGACGGGGGCCCCTCGTAACTCACGGTTTGGCCGTGTCTGATGATCAGCTTCATCATGTCCTCCTCAAGGCTGGCCAGGAAGATCTCGCTGGGGTGGTCCATGAGCGGCACCACCAGCTCCAGGATGCGGGCCACGTTGTGCACCACCAGGAAATCCCCTTGCGTCTGTGGAGGCGGACAAGCACACCGGGGCGCAAAGGCCGCGTCATTAATAATATAGATTCATAGATCTAATCCGGAAAACCGATCAAGGCGCGGACATTCAAAGAACTTTAGCACAAAAAGATCATTCTTAAAAAAAAAGAAAAATCGGCTCTATCTTGAAGATATCTATAATGAAAGTTTGGGCCCGGTCTAGCTGGGTAGGGTGGGACCGCGTCATTAATAACACTAACAATACAGATTCATAGAGCGCACTTATCCGGAAAACCGATCAAGGCGCGGACATTCAAAGAACTTTAGCACACAAAAAACATTCTTAAAAAAAAATGAAATAATAATAATTAAAAATCAGCTCTCTCTTGAAGATATCTAATGATGAAATTTTGGGCCCGGTCTAGCTGGGTAGGGTGGGGCCGCATCATTAATAACACTAACAATATAGATTTATAGAGCGCACTTATCCAGAAAACCGATCAAGGCGCGGACATTCAAAGAACTTTAGCACAAAAAGATCATTCTTAAAAAAAAAAAAAATCAGCTCTATCTTGAAGATATCTAATGATGAAATTTCGGGCCCGGTCCAGCTGGGTAGGGTGGGACCGCGTCATTAATAACACTTACAATATAGATTTATAGAGCGCACTTATCCGGAAAACCGATCAAGGCGCGGACATTCAAAGGACTTAAGCACAAAAAGATCATTCTTAAAAAAAAAAAAAAGCAGCTATCTCTTGAAGATATCTAATGATGAAATTTCGGGCCCGGTCCAGCTGGGTAGGGTGGGACCGCGCCATTAATAACACTAACAATATAGATTTACAGAGCGCACTTATCCGGAAGACCGATCAAGGCGCGGACATTCAAAGGACTTTAGCACAAAGAGATCATTCTTTTTAAAAAAAAAAAAAAAAAAAAAAAAAACAGCTCTCTCTTGAAGATATCTGATATCTCTCTTAAGATATCTCTTGATGAAATTTCAGGCCCAGTCTAGCTGGGGAGGGTAGGGGGGGGGGGGAGAGCACGACATGCTACAAGGGCTACTCACGCTGCATCTTGTGCTGAGGTAGGGTTGAAAGGTCATGGCGTGGGTCAGCATGAGCATGGGCTTGACTTTGCTGAAGAGGTACAACGTCTGAAGACAGCTGACGAGACGCTGGCTGCTGGCCTTGCCCTCTGCGGAGGATTCTGACGAAGCCAAACAGCAACAAGAAAAAAAACTGTAGTCGTCTTTTTTTGGGGGGGGGGTATGAGTTGGAGAGCCCCTCTCAGTGGTCGCTGTTTGCATCCTGGGGACCTATCCGTTGCCTAGTCCTTTTTCTGACAACTAGAACACCCTTTCCACTTTCGTTTCTGTAAACCAAGAGTTGGAGTACCTCTCTCAGGGGTCGTTGGTTTGTGTCCTGGGGACCTACCCCTTGACTAGTCCTTTTTCTGACAACTAGCACACCCTTTCCACCTTCGTTTCTGTAAACCAAGAGTTGGAGTACCTCTCTCAGGGGTCGTTGGTTTGCGTCCTGGGGACCTACCCCTTGACTAGTCCTTTTTCTGACAACTAGAACACCCTTTCCACCTTCGTTTCTGTAAACCAAGAGTTGGAGTACCTCTCTCAGGGGTCGTTGGTTTGCGTCCTGGGGACCTACCCGTTGCCTAGTCCTTTTTCTGACAACTAGAACACCCTTTCCACCTTCGTTTCTGTAAACCAAGAGTTGGAGTACCTCTCCCAGTGGTCGTTGATTTGTGTCCTGGGGACCTACCCATTGCCTAGTCCTTTTTCCGACAACTAGAACAGCCTGGCTCCCCACTATCAGACGCCACGACCGCCGACCCACCACGGACAGGGCGTCCGCAAACCGGTACACAGGAACCGGCGAAGCTGACATAAACAGACGCCGCAGCGCGCATTCTTCAGTTGCCTGATGAAGGTTAGCAGTTAGCAACCGAAACTTCGCCACCAGCAACGACACATCGCGTGACTTTGATCACTCTTTCCACTTAGAACAGCCTGTTCATACTTTCTTTCTGTCAACTCAGTGGTCGCCGTTTGTGTTCCTGGGGGACCTACCTGTCGACTGGTGTTCTAGTCTCAAGACGTGCTCCACCAGGCAGTCGGTGATCTGTAGGCAAGATTTCTGGACGGGTTTGTGCTTGCTATCCTCCTCTGCTTTCAGTAACTAGAGCGGTCGGGATAGGAGAGAAAGGGATTGGTCGTATCAATGTGCCATCAACATAGCTAAGGGAAAACTGACTGGGAACTTTTGAACAAATTGAAAAAGCGGCAAAGAAAACTTTGGCTGGACCCGGGAACTCTGGATTAACGTACCAGTGCTCTTCCATCTGAGCTATCCTGCCCTTAGATGGTGGCCTTCCCTAATAGTCAACAAGTCTTTGCTGGGGTGGGGGCACCAGTCAGAAGAAATTAATCATTAACTGCCTAAACAACACAGACGGCTAAATAAAAAGCAAGCTGGTAAGTCAGACAGTGGTGGGGTGGTGGTGGTGGTGGTGATGGTGGGGCTGGTGACAGCCCAAGCCCTCCTGTACTCACATTGGTTAGTAATTGTTCCAGCCAGTCAAACTCTTTGCTAGCCGCCACCACCTCGATCACGTTCAGGGCTCTCTTCAGCAGCTTGTCTGTGTTGGCCGTGGGCAGTGGTGCAAACCACATCTGTTGGAATGTCTCATTTACAAGTTTCTAAAGACAAAAAACAGAGAACCAAAAAATGAGATCCAGATCAGAAGGTCTGCACAGCGCACAACCCCCCCCCCCCCCAAAAAAATAAAAAAATTGGAAAGTTTGGGGCGATACCAAGTCATCGCTTTTGAGATGGGAGCCCGTATCTGAAAAGAGCTGGCAAGGATGAAATGAAGTTAATACAAAAAGCTGTTGCAAACTGTTAACCGAGTAAAATGACCTGCAATACTTGAATCTCAAATGTTAGAGGGCCTAGCAGGACCTTTGAGAAAAGTCCTGCTAGAAAAAAAAATAATAATAAAAAAAATAATACAAAATAAAAAAATTTAAAAAATCATGCCATTTTCCGAAAATTCCGGAAGTTTGAACATCCCTGCAAGATCAGCGAATCCAATTAATTTTTTTTTTTTTTTTTTTTTGGAGGGGGGTTGGGACAGCTGTGAGGGGGCGCGGAAAATGAGGGCCGACAACGAGGGCTGACAACGAGGGCGCTCACCTTGATGCCTTCCTCGTCGTTGACTCTCCGGATGATCCTGTTGCAGATCTCAGGCACCTTGGGGAAGTCGGGCTGCTCGATGCAGATGTCTCGCAGTGTCTTGATCACTCGCTTCCGGACACTGATGCCGGTGTCCTGCGAGGGGGGGGGTGGTCGGAAACCAAGGTCAGACGAGCATCAGACAAGTGATCGGCGTTTTTCACGAAGCAGTGAATCATTTCCAAACAAAATGTCGGGCCAAGTAAAACAAAATTATTATATCCCCTCCGCATCGTGTTTTTGCAGCCACATAAGTTTTTGTCTATTTATTTATTTTATTTTATTTTTTTAAACAATAAAAAGACAAAACTTTGATTGAATTTTGACGTTTCCAGCTGTTGAAGCTCCACATAAACAGCCTACATATCGTACTGTACTTAAAAATTACTGGAAATCAGACTACCTGTCTTTGGGGAAAAATTTGGAAACGTCAAAAAAAAAAAAAAAAGGCAGTATATCAGCGTTTGTTTTATAGTGACATTACACTTTATTCAAATCCTTTTTTTTTCTTCATTCCGACTGGGTCCGCTTGATTCCTGGTGTGACAGGGGGGCTTCCCTTACCAGTATTCTCTCGATGAGCATGGTGTAATAGCGGTTGATGAGCTCGGGCTTCATCAGGACAAATCTGCCGACCAGCTCCACGGCCGCCTCTCTCACGCTGGTGGACTGGTCCATGAATCGACAGTGCACCGCTCGTTGTACATCAGCCTGTTGCAAAAAAAATTATCAAGGGTCTCACTGACCGTTCACAAACCTCTGCAGATTGTTTTATGCTGAAAACAAAGCTGAGGAGGGGAAAATCGCTTGGAATTTTCGACGGAATTTTCAAAGGAAAAACTTTCTGGGAACTTTTTTGGGGAACAATTTGGACAAATGGCCAAGAAAACCTGAAACCAGAGACCTCTGGTTTTGAGTACCAGTGCTCCAGAGATGCCAACCTCTTGACACCAAAAAACAGACTGAATATCCTCAAAAATCGGATTTTGGAGAGAAAAATCAGATTTTCAAAACAACTTGATACTACCACTTGCTCGTTGGCCTCGGGCCAGTAAAATGTTAGAAAATTGTTATACTGTCTGGTATCGCTACCACAAATTACACACTTCACGGTATGATTGTCCTTTTTAGACGGCACAATGGACGGTAACTTTTCTGTGTATTCCTTCTTGTATGACTGCTTTCTAGCCTTCGATGTCATGGTCAAAGTTTGATGTTATTGAGCTCGAGGCGACCAACGTTGTTTATACGACATCAGCGCACGATGACATAAACACGTGCACGCACACGATGGATTGCTGCACAGTGCACAGTCGAATTTATGACCAGTAAGAAAAAGAACATTGCACAAGATCACATCGGGCTGGATCTCATTTACGCGTAGTACATGTACATGTACACTGTACGTACATGTAGTGGCCGTCGAGATAGCTTGTGTTCGCCATAATGTACAGTACATGTACATGTACACAGCCAGCTGCTGGATGCGTTCTGCGAGGTACTGATTAGCCTTGATCCAAGGCGTTGGTCGACGTTTTGGCGCTTTGCGTGCGAAATACATGTACCATTGCGAGTGAAGTGGTAGTCCCTGCCGGAGAGACCGCCTTTAAGACAAGGCTAGGTACTGATGAACATGCACAGTTCGATATCGCATTACTGCTGATTCCGCGCTGCAACCGTATGAATGTAGGCTCGTTGTTCAACGTTGTTGTTGGGGTTGCGGGGTTATTTCCATGCAATTCTGCTGTTTATAACTTGGGTTTTGGTGGGGTTTTTTTTTTGGGGGGGGGGGTTAAGATGAAAAGTCGTATTTTCAAGAGGCCATATCGTATTATCGTATTTTACTTTTTTTATCGTACTAAATACGATAAAATCGTACTGGTTGGCATCTCTGGTGCTCTTCCCATCTGCGCCATCCAGCCCTTAGATGGTGGCTTTCTCTAGTACAAGGATGTAAGTGACCAACAAAGTCATATCCTGAAAATTACCAAAGGTCAATAAATTGTGCGAGTGCTTACGCGACCGAGAGATGTGATAGCGAGATTCACGGCAGGGGGGCAAGCGCCCTTCAATTTTTAGGGTTTTAACAGATAAAATTTAGCAGTTTGAGATAAAAAAAAATTTAAATCATGCCATTCACGGAAATCCGGAAATTTCCGGAAGTCTTGCATCCCTGCTAATAGTCAACTAATATCTTTGCCGGGGTTTGTAAAGTTAACAAAGAAAATTCGAGCGGAGTAGGGTTTGAACCCAATGCCTCTGGCTTCAAGGGCCAGTGCTCTGAGAGACCATTTTGCATAAAGGACCTACCCTTATGGTAAAGCTTTGATTTACGGAGAAAGACGCCAGCCTTCGCACACCTTGTGCCTGATACTTGAGGCTTCTTGGGGGGGGGGGGTGGAATCAACTTACCCTGCCCAGCACCGATGGATCTGCTGCCACCACCGACGACAGACACTTCATGGCTTTTGTCCTCACGGCGACCGCTGTCTCTGAGAGCACTCTCAGAATCTACCAAAAAAACAGGAATTTTGTCCACCAAACACAAATTGAAAATCGGGTGTTTTTTTTTTTGGTTTTTTTTTTTGGGGGGGGGGAAATGGCAGAGAGGATTTGACTGGACCGGGACTTGTAATCTGAGCCCTCTGAACAAATTAAGTACAAGATATATTGTTGCCGGTTTTCCACTCCCTGTCTTGTGCTGCGCCACAATATAATAACAGTTTACCGGTATTACAAACCCGGTAGATATCTCAGATCATCAGATACTTATCTGCTTACAGTCCCACACTTCCATAATTTATGAGGTGAGTGGGCTTTTTTCCCATGCTGGTCCTACCCTCTGGAATGCTCATTCTCAGGAAGTCCGTAGTATGTCCTTCATATAGGATTTCAAATCCTCTCTCAAAACATATTTGTTCGATCATAGTTTTCCTTATTATGTTGTCTTTTTCTTTGATTCTGTATAATGTTGTTAAGTGCCTTGAGCGTCTTTGCAGATTCTGATATCTGAATCTTTGCAGATTCTGGCACTCTAGAAATGCCAATTATTATTATTATTATTAATGTACCGGCGATCTTAGTGCCTGAGGTATCCGGCTCTTAGATGGCGGCCTTCCCAAAATGGACAAAACTATCCTTGCTGGGGTTTGTGGGGCGAGGGGTGTTTTGGAAAGAATCTAAACCTTCAGCCGATACCCAGCGTTTCCAATGTATCTTTAGCTAGTGACTGATATCAGAAATGACAGGAGCCAGAGTCCGAGTTCCGACTCAGTTTGACTTGACTTTTTGTGCGGAGACATACCTGGCTCAGATAGATGTCAAAGCTCTGCGAGAAGGGCCTCTTTGAAGCCAGGTATCTGGCCACCAGAGACGAGCTCTCGTAGGTCAGAATGTGCCTTGATCTCCTACAAGGGGACAGGATAACCAACAACAAAAATCAAACAAATCACCAGGCAATCGGGCAACACACTGTCGGGTAGATCAGCCCCCCCTCAAAGGAAGCAACGACTAAAGGCTGGCAGGAGGACCTGACTGGCTTTACCTGAAGGAGAGAGTCGTCCGCGAGGAGACCTTGAAGAAGGACTTGAGGAAGGCTTTCCGCCTCTCGGCGGCCTGCAGCACCTCGGCGGTGGCGTCCGCCGCCTTGTCCTCCCGGTCGCTGTCCTCGTCCTCGTCGCTGCCGCCCTCCCGCTGAGGCGGCGGCGCCTTGATGGTCTGCTCCACCTCGGCCGTGGTGTCGCGAAACCACTGAGCGATGTAGAAGCGCCTCGCAAACTAGCAGACAAAGAAAACGGAGGAGAACGAGTGATTAAACTGCACAGATACCACAGCGTCCGGTTTGCAGTTGCAAGCAAACTGCAGTTGCAAGCACACTGCAGTTGCAAACAAACTGCAGTTGCAAGCACACTGAACTGCAGTTGCAAACAAACTGCAGTTGCAAGCACACTGCAGTTGCAAACAAACTGCAGTTGCAAGCACACTGCAGTTGCAAACAAACTGCAGATGCGAGCAAACTGAACTACAGTTGCAAGCAAACTGAACTGCAGTTGCAAGCAAACTGAACTGCAGTTGCAAACAAATTGCAGTTGCAAACAAACTGCAGTTGCAAGCACATTGCAGTTGCAAACAAACTGCAGTTGCAAGCAAACTGAACTGCAGTTGCAAGCAAGCTGAACTGCAGTTACAAGCAGACTGCAGTTGCAAGCAAACTGAACTGCAGTTGCAAGCAAACTGAACGGCAGTTGCAAGCAAACTGCAGTTGCAAGCAAACTGCAGTTGCAAGCAAACTGCAAGCAAACCGTAGTTGCAAACAGCAGATGCAAACTACAGTTGAAAATTGCCATGTTTCAAACTGCCGTTGCAAATTGCAGTTGCAAACTGCTGATAATGATGATTCTCATGAGTTGAACGATCAAAACTCTGCAAAGCTGAAAACTCCACAGGGGCCGATGAAGGGGTGACAGGATCAATGCTGTGCACTCACGAGGACGGCTGGATCGTTCTGGCTGTTGTAGGACAGGTAGTCCAGCATTGCCTGCTGTAAGGTCTGTATGTAGTCCGGCTTGTCGGCGTCTTTCGAGGAGTCGCGATGGGACTCGTCACCCCTTGCTGCACCAGTCTGAAAGAAAGAAAAAACCACAGTGGGTCGATTTCGAAGAGAACAGGGGGCAATGTCATACAGCTAGTTAAGCCCCAAAAAGTTGCTTAAAGCCCCTTACACAACATTGGTCGAGGTCCAAGAATAGCAACCATACGTTGTCTGATCCAACCTATGCATGAAATAGCATACCTGTGAAAATGTCTGCTCCATCCGCCAACCGAGTCTTGAGAAAATAGTGAAAAACCGCTTCCATTTGTTTCGGGAAAAATGCAGCATTCAACGAATTTTTCCGAAAAAATCGTTTAGATCTACGTGTAGAGGTGAGACGTAAACTATTTCTTTACTCTTTTCTCCAAAAATACAGCATTTTAGACAGAAATATTTCAGTGCGAGGTTTCTATTATAACCATCTTCAAACTGTATAAGTTTCATGTAAATCTGTGAACATTTCTGTTTTTCGATCTTACCAATGTTGTGTAGGGGCTTTAAGCGCAAAACACTTCACTTTTGTTTCATGCGAAGTAAAGAATAGTGGAATACAAGACAGCAGCAATTAAGATTGCATCGTGATGTGGTCTGTCATCCTGTTCCCGCGAGGAAGACTTTTCCTGATGAGCTGATTTTCACGCTTAAGCGGCTCTATGCAATTGGGTTCGGGCAAGGATATGAGAAGCTGCTTTAAAGGGGAATGCAACCCACAGAAAAAAGCCCCTTCAAAAAGATGGCAGGTTGCGGGAACGCAAATTCTACCACTTAATTCCACGATTTTTCCATCTTTATGAAACTCGTAGGTGAGTAGCACATAGGTAATTGTTGGTTGTTTTTAACACCCAATCAGATCAGCCATATTTTTCTGTGGGCTGCATTCCCCTTTAAGCAAGGATAAGCTGGAGGAAGGTGACTCTCATTGTGAGCTACAGTCAACCAACTGCAGGCAAAGGTGTTCCTACCTGGTTGACGATAGTATCCAGCGTTCCTTGATCCATGTTGCTGGATACAGCGTGCCTTCTTAACCGGCTGGCTATCTGGCCGAGGTAGTCTAGCGACGACACACGCATTGTCATGTCGTTGGACCGGTTGTTGAACTGATGCATCTGTTGCGCGTCAAAAACGAGGGGAAGAGAGCAGGGTCTTTAGCACAACTGACGAAGGAGAAAGAAGTAGGTTTGCAGTGGCATCATCTCTTAAGAGGAGTATGGCTCTGAAAAGAGCCGGTAACTCAACGTTTCGGGTAGAGTGCACTCTCTGTGTTGGTATCTATCACTCTATAATTCATTACTTTATATTCATCTTAAAATTCAGTGGGCCTGACGTTTCGATCCTAGCAGAACCTTTCTCAAAGGCAGAGTGACAAGGACAAAGCAGGCACATGTACACGAAGGAAGGGGGAAGAGAGTGAATAGGACACGGATGAGAAACAAAGGACAAAGAGTAAAGCTGGTAGGGAGAGATCAAAGGGAAGAGCAAGGGGTAGGGTAGGGATAAGTGAGAAGAGGGGGAAAGATCAAAGATAGAAGTGTGGAGGTGTGAACACAAAAGAAGGATTATCAGAAAGCTGCATGGTGTTAGTCATTACCCTCCTGGATGTTGAGACCATGTGGTTGAATAGTCCGAAGACGCTTCATCCACATTTTCTCATGGCTAAGACGGACAGCATTACTACGGTGACCAAGGGATTCTATGCCCAGTACACTCATATCTGATATCTAATATCATCCCCTCTGTTCTGCCAACCCCCCACCACCCCCCCTTGCCACCCTCAACTCACCAGGAGCCTCCCGAGTAGACTCAGCAACAGCTCCGCAGCCGGCCACTCAGGTTTGTTGACGGCGGACAGAAGATCCTGCACAAAGTTCTCAAACAGCGGCCGGTAGTCCTCCTCGTCTCGACTTACGCACCTGTCGATGGGAGGGAGTGGGGGGGGTGGGGGGAATAGACAGCAGCCCAGTTAGAGGCATCCGAATCATGGCATTTGGGATTATCTTCCGGCAGACACAACTTCAAGCGTCGACCAAATTTGAAAAAAAGGCTGAGCTATTTTCAGAAATTGTTTGAAATTTCCCGGTCAGTCTTCCCCTTCTTTTTTTTTAGCTTTGAGGGACATTGAGGCCATTTACTAAATGAAGGCTTAGGTTTGGGCTTATTCTTTGGTCACATTTCTCTTTCCCGTTTTAAAAGCCACAGGCATCTAGAAACAAGCGTTTTGGCCCCTGTTTCTTGATGAATACTCTGTACAAGCCAACAAACAAATTCGCTGAGAAACCACAGCCTGTATCTTAAGGGGTTTTTTTTCTTCTGATTTATAAAGTGCTAGGGATATAGAAAGTGCAACACTCACTTTTTGAGAAAAACTGAGAGGAAGTTCTGACCAGTTCTGACGGCAGTTTCATAGGTGTTACTGATCAGCACATCCTTATCCGCCTGCAAAAGAAATGACAAAGAAATGACCAAAAAATAAAGAAAAATAAAACGAGAAATATATGTCTGTTGTGAAACAGAGCATAGAGCTTTTCCGCTTCTGTTTGTAACAAGTCATAGTCATAGAATAGCCCCATTCCTACTCCAAAACGCATGTACATATTTTGTGCACAAAGCCTATGGGACTCGAGTGTGGTATTCAAAAATTCATAAAAAATATAAACAATGGTCCTTCGGTTCCAAACTTTAGATTTGGAATGTCTAGCACGATAGCTAACTACATACCAAATTTCGAGATGATCGGCCAATGCCTTATATGTGTTTTAAAATCACACATTTTGATGACGTCATGATTGCGTAACGACATTTTGGCTCCGGAAGGTGTTTCTAAACCATGTCCCCAATAGATATCAAAGAAAAAATGAAAAAAATCTCGCTCCGTTGGCCAAATATGCTCATTTCAATGTGAAAATCTGAAAAGTTCATGACCTCATAAATATTCATGAGATGACGTCACGGTCAATCGATGGCAATTTTTGGATACACCTTTTCCCAACTTAGATACAGTGCAAAGTTGAAACCAAACGAACTTGCACTTTTGCTTTTAATGGATTTTGAAATTTGCCCCTTCAAAGCAAGGTCACGTGACACGTGATGACGTCATGATGACATCAAGGTGTTTAGGATCAATTTCAGCATGGGCTTTATGCATTTGCCACGTTTGAAAAAAATCCAAGTCTGTTCAATGACCAAAGTCGTGCTTACAAAACCCCTGTGCATTGTCCATGGGCTTTGGGGGAGAAGAAGAAGAAGACTAAGAAAAAGCCTAACAAAAGATATAGCTTTTCCGCTTCCCTGGAAGCGGCGGAAAAGCTAATTAAAACGATACTCTTCTCATTGACAACTGTTTAACGGCGAGTGAACGCTTACGCCACTAAGAGATGCGATTACAAGATCCACGGCAGGGGTGCAGGCACCCTTCAGTTTTTAGGGTTTTAACAGATAAAATTGAGAAGTTGAGACACCAGTTTGACATATAATAAAAAATAATAAAATAAAAAAAAACAAATGTAAAAATAATAATAATACAAACAAAAAATCACGCCATTTCCGGAAATCCGAACAAAAATCACGGCAATTCCGGAAATCCGGAAATTTTTAGTAGTCTTACATCCCTGAGTAACTGTTCACTCTTATTGCCATCATAAATGACCTACCTCTCGCGTTTTCTTCATGTCGTCGTCGTCGTAACTGTACTCGTCGTCTGACTCGGGATGGCTGGTGTCTTCGTCCCTGGTCTGCGGCAGCTCCACCACGCACTGAATCAGCTGCAGCACCAGCGCCGTCACCATCTGGATGTTGGCATCTTTGTTGAGCCTGTGGGAGCGAGACAACATCAATTCTCATCAACTGGCATTAACTCTAACTAGGCCGAGGGTGAGGGCGGGAGAGGGGGAGAGGGGGGAAGGGGGAGAGAGGGTAGAGGGGGGAGGGGGAGTTTTGATATTGATATTGATATTGATTTAATTTATCATCCACATAAAAACGTAGAAATTTGCCTTCCACTGGGAAAAAAAACATGTTACAAAATAGAACATGTGATAAAAGCATATTCATACTGTAAGAAATCAATAATACACAGATTACACATACACATCCAATACAATTATCGAACTAAACCCACAGATACACCAGAAAGTCACATAAAAACATTCACATACGCAGATGCAACGTCTGTGGCAATAGGGTAAAAGGTGGATACAGGGGGGAGTGGGAGTAGAGGGGAGAGGGGGAGAGGGGGGAAGAGGGGGAGAGGGGGAGAGGGGGGAGAGAGGGTAGAGGGGGAAGAGGGGGGTAGAGGGGAGTAGAGGGGAGGGGGGGTAGAGGGGAGAGGGGGCAGAGGGGAGAGGGAAGGGGGGGAGAGGGGGAGAGGGGGAGAGGGGGAGAGGGGAGAGGGGGAGAGGGGGGAGAGAGGGGAGAGGGGGAGAGGGGGAGAGGGGAGAGGGGAGAGGGGGAGAGGGGGAGGGAGAGAGAGAGAGAGGTGAGAGAAGGGGAGAGGGGGAGAGGGGGGAGAGAGGGGACGACGGGAAAAAAGACAAAAAGGAGGAAAGCTGGTAGACAGACTAAGATGAGATCAATGGGAAGAGATAAGAAGGGTGAAGGATTGTTGGGGGGAAAAGGTCAAAAGAGACTTCACAGGGGGAGGCAGAGCTGGCCCACCTGAAGTTTCGGAGGTTTTTCTTGCTGGAGGGCAGCCTCGCCAGCGACGCAAAGATGTCCTCCAAGATCAGCTGCCGGTGTTTCTCGTACTTGGAAAAGACCTGCCCGGTAAAAAAAATATATACATCAGGTTTTGCAAAACGGAGAAAAAGCCTACGCTCGAGCCTGATCCATGGATTCATAAAGGGTCATAGTTGACGGGAAGTCGTGGTTTACTTATTCTACCACAGGGACTCACCGTTGAAATGAGTTTCATTGCACTAAGCTGAAGTTCACTGATATTCTCCACAAAGAAGGGGGCCGTTCCTATCGATGATACCTGAGAAACAAAAGGAAGGGCGAAGACAATCAAACTATCTTGAATCGGTTGACAACAATCGGCTGACAACAATCGGTTAACAACAATCGGTAGTTTGCATCTTAATAAAAATGAAGGCATGTTCCCCGGAGATATACACGGCAGTGAATGCATAAATGCTTGTGACTGGTGACTCCACCCCAACAAAGATAAGCTGACTACTTGGGAAGGCTGTCATCTAAGGGCTGGATAGCTCAGATGGTCAGAGCTCCGGTAAGAACAAAACACAGAGGTATCAGCATATCTGCCAACCTATCTTATAGGAAACTAGGAATACTTCTAGTTTAAAAAAGAGGAATCACAGAGCAAACTACATACGAATACATGTGTATTTCCAAGACAAAAGTCAGGATCTGTTGTCAAGAGGTTGTAAAAAATAACACATTTTTATCCACAAAAAAAAGGAATGATTCCTCAAAAATAGGAATGGTTGGCAGCTATGTATCAGGTTCAAGTTCGGTCCAGTCAAATTTTCTTTGCCGATTTATTTATTTATTTATTCTTTTCAAATGTATCATTCTGTACTGGATGAGAACCCGTTTGGATAACTCAAGGGAGTGCACTATGTATCAGGTTCAAGTTCAGTCCAGTCAAATTTTCTTTGCCGATTTATTTATTTATTTATTCTATTTAAATGTATCATTCTGTACTGGATGAGAAGCCGTTTGGATAACTCAAGGAAGTGCACTATGTATCAGGTTCAAGTTCGGTCCAGTCATATTTCCTTTGCCGATTTATTTATTTATTTATTCTTTTTAAATGTATCATTCTGTACTGGATGAGAAGCCGTTTGGATAACTAAAGGGAGTGACAAGCTCTACTCACCATTAAGACTGTCGAATCGGTCAGGATCTGGATGTCGAGCAGCTCGGCCAGATTGGAGACCAGGACACACAGCTTGTTATACAGGGCAAGAATGGACTTCTCGGTGGAGCCGTGGGCACGGGCTCGCTTCATCTTCATGTTGGTGTACACAGCATCTGAAGGACACAAGGCGGGAGGGGAGACACGCGCATTGGTCAGGCTACGGCCTATGTTTACCGGACCAGGGGGTGGATTTCATAAAGCCTCATGAGATTTTGAGGTTTTCTAATGATGTGAAAGAGTATACCATTAGCTTTCAAATGATATCAAAATATAATATCCTCTAATACTTAAAATTTCCGAAAATACAAAAAAAAATAAAAAATTGATTTGTAATCGAATTGTGAAGATACTTCAACTTCAGGCGTTGTTTACTCAAAAAGTGTTTTGGTGGGATATTCCTCATGTCGTTGTGCCGGGTCACATATATCCGGACAAGTTTCAACCCTGAATGAGGGGTGCCCCCCCCCCCCCCCCCCCCGCCCCACTCACTTTTATCGCCGCTGACTCTGTAGACGGGGTCAAACTCCGGGTAGATGGAGTTCTGCAGCTGGAACTTGGCCAGGTTGGTGATGCGATCGATGACGTCCTCGATGAAGACCTCCTTGGGCATGGCCTCCGAGGTCATGACGTAGAGGGCGGTCAGGGCCGAGTCGATGGAGCGCGTGATGCGCTCCATCGCCAGCTCCCTCCACAGCCGCTCCCCACGCCCGCCCTCGTTCTAACCAGGAGAGACAGCAGAAATAATAATAATAACGGACATTTCTAGAGCGCCAGAATCCGTCTGCAAAGACGCTCAAGGCGCTTAACCACATTATACAGAATCAAAGAAAAGACTATACTTATACTATTAATTAGGAAAACTATGATCGAACAAATATGTTTTGAGAGAGGATTTGAAATCCGATATGGAGGACATACTACGGACTTCCTGAGGAAAAACATTCCACAGGGTAGGACCAGCATGGGAGAAAGCCCGCTCACCCCATAAATTATGGACGTGTGGGACTGCAAGCAGATAAGTATCCGATGATCTGAGACATCTACCGGGTTTGTAATACTTTGGTAAACAGCAGTTATATCGGGCGCAGCACAAGACAGGGAGTGAAAAACCAGCAACAATATCTTGTACTTAATTCGTTCAGCAACAGGCAGCCAATGTAATGAACGTAATGATAAATGTAATGAACGTAATGAAACAAAGTCGTCGATGAAGGTTTTATGTGCCGTGACCAGTCCGGCGGATATGGGTTGAACTTCAAACTGCTGTTTCATAACTGGTCGTTGTTTGCGTCTAAATGAATATGCAGGCGTGATTACAGGAGATATACGGCAGTTAATGGTAGAATGCTTTTCAATGGTGCCCCTCTCCTATTACAAGACAGTTGACTGTTAGTAGTTGACTACCTTAGGGCTGGATGGCATAAGTATAGGTTACAGCACAAGAATGTAGTCCCCAGTTCAATTTCAGGTCCAGTCCAGTATTACAAAGTATTCAGCTAATGCACCTCACAGCTGCCCGGCCATTCGATCCAGCCGAATTTTGACTCCTCTGTGAATTTTCAAGTAAGCTTCTCCAAAGCCAAATGCCAGTGAAGGTGTTTCCCTAGGTGAGCACCTTCCAGGTGATGTTGAAAGCGAGGCTCGTTTAGTTCTCAAGGGACTAGTCTGTCTACTCACGTGGTTGATGTTTGGCTTCACCTTGGTGCCGTCCCGGATATTCCGCTCCAAGATGTTCAGGAGCCTGACGAGTCTCTCGTGGGGAATCTAGAAGAGGGAAGATCAAGTCCCCCCATTGATTGAGATATATGAACGAGCCGGGGGCTAATCCCCCACAAGTTGGCCCCATTTTGTTGCCAAATCGTGAACTGGAGGAAAGATTTCTGCCTCTAGTTCACGACTGGTGACCACGAGTTACCAGACGATTGGAACGCCTCTTCACGACTAGCGAACTCGTGAACACGGTAATCAAGACGCGATTGGAACGCGGCAATATACACGTCACACAAACAAATCGGCAGAGGAGATACCTTCATTTGACCTCTTGCCAAGAGTGCCTGGCAGAAAATGGATCTGTTCAACACACAAGACCCAATCGGGGCCCAATGTCATAGAGCTCGTTCCCGTTCTCTCGAGGGAGACCGGCTGGCCTTTACCTGGTTTGTGACTCCCATGGACTTGAGCTTGGCCGACTCCGAGATGAGGTCGTTCAGGAGAGGCCTGTTGATGAGCAAGTCGGGGTTGCACTCGTCCGTCTCTTCTTCATCGTCAGCTGCTTAGGGATAAGACAAAAGGCAAACATTCCGTCAACGATGGAGAAATTCTGGACATGACCATCATCGGCCGTCCGGGGTTTCCCGTGCATAAAAAAAAACTGTGAGGCGGCCCATCTCAGGGGTTTGTCTCCAAAAACTTGCCACCTCGGTGATCAAAATCACGCTTGAAAACGGAAAGGTACACAAAAACAGTAGCACCTTGGCAAGTGGCAAAGGGCTGTGTATGATGTGATGTTTCCTTGCACCTAAGACTCTGAGAAAACCAGGGGGAAACCTTGTCGGTCATCATCAATCGACTGTGACGCAGGCAACCGCGAGGCTTCTCAAACCGAGCAACGCGCCTGGACGTTATTCTTGGCCAGATTTCTCACCCTGCCCCCTGATAAACCCCTCAGTCGTATGGGAGATGAACGCAGCAAGTGACCAGTCTCACATTTCGGCCGCTATTCAGTCACTGGCAGACAGCTAGATTCTCCGGTGATCTGCGATTTTTGGGGGGGTTGTGCACAAATCTTTCGGACACTCCCTCGCGCATTAGGCTATGGGCAATTCACTTGTGCATTAGACTATAGGCAATCCATTTGAGCACTGAATTAAGGTCTCCATTTTGTGCACAAAGTGCATTCTTCCATTACAAACGCCGACTATCAACATGAGTGAGGTTTCACTGCAGTGGACGTGCTCATCTTAATGGTGCACAATAAGACTTGGTTACAATAAGGTTTGCATGGTGGAAAATGGAAATGCTAAGTGGAAGGTTTGCGGCGACACCATGTAGCACTTCTCTTTTTCAAGACGGAGTGTGGCTCTGAAAAGAGCCGGTAACTCAAGTGTGTCCTGAGGACGGACAGAGCACACACTACCCGAAACGTTGAGAAATGTTGAGTTACCACACTCCTTCTTGAAAGGTGTTACCGCAAACCTTCCACTTGGTGCACAATACTTCAAAATTGTCTCCATAATGTCCTAACCTAGCAGAACAACAAAACCTGTGACACACAATGGACGGACGTGGCTTCCAAATGGCAACCCTCATCCGGAGACCCAACCCAGCCAAAGAGTCTACCTTGATCAACGCTGATTTCCATGTCCTCTGAGCCCTCAAAGACCGCCTCCATTGCTGCGTGAAATCTCTTGAAAGTGGCCGACTCAGTCAGCTCTGTTGAGTGAGCCAGAGAGAAACGTAATGACATTTACAAAAAACGGCTTCCTGACCAGAGCGTCATATCTTACAACAACCTGTCAGAAAGGTTTTATTCAAATTTCAAATTTCAAGCCAAAGATTTTTGAAGACATCTTTCAAAAAGCAATGTCGGCCCCTCAAAATTATAAGATTGACAAAACTACAAAATAAAAATGACATTCAGTAAAATGTTGTGTAAGTTTTCCTTAGGTAAAGGCCCTAAACAACATTGGTAAAGGTCAAAAGATTGCCACAATTTGTGTGTTAAACCATAAAACATAAAAAAACCAATACTGCGAAGGTTCTAGCTTAATTTGAGAAAAATGCAAAAAGAAACGTCACGGTTTATGCACTGTTCTGTAGTGTAAGAAATGGTTTGTTACTTGAGAGTAACCAACTATCTGACGATGTTTGAGTGAAGATTTCTCAAAATGTACAGCATCCCAGACCGTCAGATTTCAACATGTGGATTCTATCATGACCATCTACAAACTGTGTAAATTAGAAGGAAAGCTGTGGACATTGATGTTTCCTGATCTTCCCAATGTTGTATCGGGCCTTAAAGAGAGGGTCAGTGGGCAAAAGGAACGAATGCTTGAGGACATTATTACCGTCGTCGTCCAAATATGTGACCTTCTTGTTTGGCGTCTTGTCCTTCTTCAATTTCTTCCTCGGAGCTGAAACACAATGCAAAAGGCGTGCCAATCAATTGATCTTGTTGAAAGAAAGGGGGGAAGGGGGGAAAGGGGGAAAGGGGCAAAGGGGGAAAGGGGGAAAGGGGGAAAGGGGCAAAGGGGGAAAGGGGCAAAGGGGCAAAGGGGCAAAGGGGGAAAGGGGGAAAAGGGGGAAAGGGGGAAAGGGGGAAAGGGGGAAAGGGGGAAAGGGGGAAAGGGGGAAAGGGGGAAAGGGGGAAAGGGGGAAAGGGGGAAAGGGGGAAAGGGGGAAAGGGGGAAAGGGGGAAAGGGGGAAAGGGGGAAAGGGGCAAAGGGGGAAAGGGGGAAAGGGGCAAAGGGGGAAAGGGGGAAAGGGGGAAAGGGGGAAAGGGGGAAAGGGGGAAAGGGCAGGGGGGAAAACATGAACCAGGAAGGGAATTCCAGATAAAGGCTGAACGAGAGAAAGAAGAAGCTGTCCTGATACCTTGTCCCTGCTTGCCTTCGTCGTCGTCTCTATCGATGAAGATCTGCGACGGAGGCCCCTGGGCCACGGGGGAGGGGAGAGACTCCTGGCGCGAGGGAGGCGGCGGCGCCGGCTCCCACTCCTCCTCGGTGTCCGTGTTCTTCCTGGGCCGCTTCTTGCCGCGCCCCAGCGGCTTGTTGAGCAAGGCAGCTTGATCCTTGGATATAGACAGCTTCTTCAGGAGCACCCTGGGCTGGCCAATTGCACTTTTAGCGGATGGATCTGGAGGCGGAAAAAGAAATTTGCTCAGATTAGCAACCCCCAAAAAGTTTGACTAGGTCAGAATCTGAGCCCAAGATCATGAAGACCTCTATCACTTCTAAAGCCATCCAGTTTCATAGAAAGTTTGCACTTTTAGTGTATGGGTCTAGAGGCACAAACAATTTTCACAGAAATTTGTTCAAAATAACACGCAAAAAAGGCCACTTTTTTTTTACTAGGCCAGGATTTGAGCCCACGACCTCTGGCTGAATGCACAACAGCTCTATCACTTAAGCTCTCCAGTTTCATAGAAAGTTAGATCTGATCAGAGCCATTCTTGAAGGAGGACAGAATGAAAATATTTCTAGTTAAACATCTAGAGAATTGTGATGAACAAAATCTTTTCGAACAATTCTCAACTATTTTGAGGGCCTGAAGATCCAATACCAGCAGAACCTTTCTTAGATGGAAGAAATTTGTTGATTTGTATAATTTTGGTCAATTAAGTCAGACATTTCAGTATTATCATATATCTGTGGAAAATTAAGAACCTTAAAAAGTAAAATCGTCTCAGTTTTGACAAAACTTCTTATGCTGTAGCTCCTGGCTCAACTGGCTAAAATGGACAAGAATGACATCGTAGTATCGTTTCATTATTGACGATTCTCTCGTGTACACCTTATCAATCTCAACTGACAAAAAAAACCAAAAAACAATTGAGACAACTTGCCCTCTTCCGATCCATTTGCGGCGTTATTTTCCTCATCGACACTTATCGACTTCTCTTGAGATCTCGATGATGTTCTGGTTTTCCTCGATGAGGATTCCACCACCACCTCCTCCTCCTCCACCACCTCCTCCTCCTCCTGCTGCTCCTGAGGGCATTTGTCCGGGGGTGCCACCCTCGGCTGAGGCGCCTCCTGCTCAGGCTCAGCCTGGGGCTTGGGCTGGGGCTGAGGCTGAGGCTGAGGCTGAGGCTGGGGCTGAGTCTGGGGCTGGGGCTGGGGCTGGGACTCCGACTGCGACTTGGAGTCCTGCCTGAGCCGACTGTTCGCCGCCGCCGTTGGCACGGGTCTCTCGGGTCCACTGCCAGGTGCACTGGTCCGCTCCGAGGCCGCGGCCTCCTCCGCAAAGACGTCGTCCGACTCCCCTGCGGGCTCCGCGCTGCTCCTGGCGTCGTTCTTCACCTCCTCCTTCACGACCTGCTCGGGTTCCCGCAGCACCGACTCGGGCTGGGCGGTCAGCACCGGGTCCAGGGGCGGCTGCTGCTGCTGCTGCTGCTGCCGGGCACCGGCGTCCGTCCTCGGCGGGGCCGGACACCGGTCTTTGTCCTTGGGCTCCGAGGTCTTGGCGGGGAAGCGCGTCAGCTTGAGCTTGATGCGCGTGGAGCCGCTGGCGTCCGGCGAGCTGACGATGTTGTACTGCGGCAGGTCCTTCTCCCGCTCCCGGTCCTCCTTGTGCGACTTGCTGCGCTTGCGCCGCCGGCTGGCGTCCTTCATGGAGGAGTCCGACTCGGTCACGTCGTGCGAGGAGCCTTCCTGGCTGGGGGGCTGCTGCTCCGCTTGGTGCGGCGGCGATTGGTAGGATGCCGAGGGCAGCCCCACATCGGACTCCTGACAGAAATTAAACGATCAAAATGCTTAGACACACATTCCTATCAATGCCAACTGTATCATACTACCTAATTCCATTTCAACTGTACTTTTCAGCACAACTCCCTACTTATGAACCCCTCAGTTATGGTCCTTAACTTTACATTAGAACAAAAATTAACTGTGGCAGGATTAGAACCAACAACCATTGGCTTGACATACCTCCAGATCCAATCCCAAATTTTCTCTCTTAATTGCTAGGATGGAAATGTCAGGCCCACTAAATTTTGAGAACTCTTAATCAATCATAATCAATTGCTACCAGTCAAGTTTTTCCACTTCCTTCACTCGTTAGAGAAATGCTACTAGACAACAGGTTTCATGTCATGAAAGGTACCCAGAGAAATTCGGAGAGTCTTAGAAGCTAGGAACGATGGGAAGCTCAGAGACACGTTCAGTTACCATTGCAGGTGCAGCCCTTTGATTGACCTCCTGGTTCGGCGGGCGTTTGCGAGGACGCCCTCGACCCCTTGGAACAGCCTGTTGCGCATAGTCCCCTGAAGGACCCGCTCCTGTCAGGAAAAGGTACATAATATTGATGGGCGGCTCCTGCACCTTCTCCAAAAAGAAATTCCACGACTTTCTGCCAAAAATCAATTCCATGACTTTCTTCCAAAAATATATTCCATGGGTTTCTTCAAAAAATAAATTCCAGGACTTTATTCCCAAAATAAATCCCATGGCTTTATCCCAAAATAAATCCCATGGCTTTATTCCAAATATAAATTCCATGACTTTCTGACACAAATAAACTCCATGACTTTCTGCCAAAAAAAATGTCCATGACTTTCTGAAAAAAAAAAAAAAATCCATGACTTTCTGCCAAAAAAAATTTCCATGACTTTCTGAATTTGTTTTCAACTTGTTTTCCCCTTCATCTAAACGTAGGTATTCAGTGTGAAAAGAATGGACATTACTGTTTCATGTTTGTCCAATGTTTGTCAATTTGAAAATAGAGATAATTACAATATATCATGAACGGACATGAATTGCAATTTTTTTTTAATGATTTCCTTACCGTTTGGTGGCTGGGCCAGCTGTGACCTTGACTTGCCCTGAACAGGGGAGGGAGTGGGTATGGGTTGACCGGGGCTGGTTGCAGTGGCTGGTGATAGCTGGTGTCCTGTGTACCCATTGACGGAGTTGGGAATGGGAGAACCTGTACAGAAAATAAAGTGAAGGGAGATGCAGATTCTGAGGCCTCCTTTGGTTGTGGTTCCCCACACCAGCTACTGCTTGTTGGATGGAGGGAACCAGTGGATGGCTCGTGGGTCACTGAGCAGTGTGTTGGTTCCAACACCAGATACTACAAATTGGATGGAGGGAATCAGTGGGTGGCTCGTGGGTCTGGATCACTAAGCAGTGTGTTGGTTCCAACACCAGATACCACAAATTGGATGGAGGGAACCAGTGGATTGATCTCGAATCTGGATCTATGGGGGGGTGCGTTGGCTCCTACATCAGCTACTGCCAGTTGGATGGAGGGAACCAGTGGATTGTGGATCTAGATCAGTGGGTTGTGGGTTGGTTCCCATACCACATCTTGCCAATTGGATGGAGGGAACCAGTGGATTGTGGATCTAGATCAGTGGGTTGTGGGTTGGTTCCCATACCACATCTTGCCAATTGGATGGAGGGAACCAGTGGATAACTTGTCGATCCAGCTCAGTGTGCTGTGTGTTGGTTTCAACACCAGATAATACAAATTGGATGGAGGGAACCAGTGAACTGATCATGAGTCTGGATCAATGATTGTGGGCTGGTTCCCATAGCACCTCTTGCCAATTGGATGGAGGGAACCAGTGGATTGTGGATCTAGATCAGTGGGTTGTGGGTTGGTTCCCATACCACATCTTGCCAATTGGATGGAGGGAACCAGTGGATAACTTGTGGATCCAGCTCAGTGTGCTGTGTGTTGGTTTCAACACCAGATAATACAAATTGGATGGAGGGAACCAGTGAACTGATCATGAGTCTGAATCAATGATTGTGGGTTGGTTCCCATACCACCTCTTGCCAATTGGATGGAGGGAACCAGTGAATTGTTCATAAGTCTAGATCAATGAAGGTGTTGGCTCCATCTCCACCTCCTGCTGATAGAGGGTACCAGTGGATGGACCGTAGACCCAGATCTAGATCAATGGTCCATGCATTTGTTTCTACAAAAAGAGATGAGCACAAGAGCTGATTGAAGGAGGAGGGTTACGGCCTATTCTGTAAATCACTTGATACAAGGATAATGACAGATAGATTACTGCCAGAGAAAAAAATGAGCCCGTTCCAGGCAGTGTGCTTACCTTGGCCTGTCAGCCCGACATGCTGGTAGCAATTGGGGCTACTGTGGGGCACCTTGACCGAGCTGCCCTGCGGGTAGGCAGCCGGACTGTTTGGGGTGAAGAGGGGCGACGAGTTGCCCTGCATGCCTGAGATGTGGGTGCGGCTGTACGGACTGTGCTGGATGGCGCCCTCGGGTGACTGCTGGTAGTACGGGGAAGGAGCCATGGGCTGTCTTGGGGACATACCTACGCATAAAAGACATCACATGAAACCAAAAACGAGTGTGACTGCACTGGACCAGCTGTCTTGTGTTTTTTTTCTTGCACCATGAAGAAAATGCCAATCAATTGTAACTTTGACTTTGACCCGTACAAGTAAACAGCATTTTCCATTATATTCCTTTCTTATATTATATTCCTGTTCTTAATTATGGCACAGGTCTTGTAAAAACAGTTCAGGTCCAGTTAGAATCTTCAGTTACTAGGTCTGCTGTCTATTACATGTTTAAAACAGGACTTCTCTCAAAGGTGCTAGGAGGACCTCTCTCAAAGGTGCTAGCAAGACTTCTCTTAAAGATGCTAGCAGGACCTCTCTCAAAGGTACTAGCAGGACCTCTCTCAAAGGTGCTAGCAGGACCTCTCTCAAAGGTACTAGCAGGACCTCTCTCAAAGGTGCTAGCAGGACCCCTCTCAAAGGTGGTAGTAGGACCTCTCTCAGAGGTCCTAGCAGTTGTGGACAACCAGTGGCATTGATGTTAACTTGATAATGGTACGCCACACTTCTTAACTACTCCATATGAACACTGTGTACAATGAAACCTTTCACATGTCTTTGCAAGGTTCGGTCTTCGTTAATCTTGGGTGCAAAACGGACGCAAGAAGAGGTCCACTGACCATTTGATTCCGACACTGTCGGTGGCGGCCGGAGGAGTGGCGGCAGCTGTGAATGAGAGGGGAACTTACCACCCATCTGCTCCATCCGCTTGTGCTTGAAGACGTTGGGGTTGCGAGCAAGGATTGCTTGGAGGAGGGCGGGGATGTCTCCTTCGATCTCATTGCTGCTGGATTTGTCCTTCAGCTCACTAGAATTGAAAAAAAAATTAGCTATGAGGCCTTCTCACATAGTCCATATCGCACGTGGCAAGTGAGGTCTTCCATAAGGACCGTACCTGGTCATCGGGTCGTCAAGCATTACTGTAAAAGCCTCTCAACTGGGATCATAGCTTCCACAGCACACAGTGGATTATCAAACACAAGCCTTACACAGTCACAGAATCAATGGTGCTTTCTGAATGGTCGGGACAAGAGTGAGGCTTCTGCGTAGCTTTTAGTGGAACGCTTCTCCTTATTCAAGTTGACATTTGATGACAATAGCTTTTCTAACACTTGGCTTAGTAGAAGTGACATGGTAGTAGAATTATTCAATAAAAATCCCAGATAGGGCAAGTCAAAACTATCGACATCTCTGAAGCGGAACAGGTATAGGGCAATCAATAGACCGATTGCACGAGCAGAGAATGAAGTCTACAAAGAAGAATGTGGACAATATGATAGTCTTTCTTTGCTCATTTCCACTCCTGTTCTGCACCAAATGAGATATGAAAATACCCACTATAAGTCACGTGATGGCATGTAAACATCGGTCATGCAATGAGTCTATTTTGCCCATACACTTTTCGGCCCATGTTTTTTTTTTTTTTTTTTTTTTTTAAATCTCAAAATGTGATTAATGATTTTGCAACTTACATGTTATCCGTGTTGGTTTGACCGAGGGCATGCAGAAGCTGTGGCACCAGGTTCTCATCCTGGAGTCCGAGCAGACGCTTGGCCTCGTCGGCCACCCGGGGGCTGTACAGGAGGCCTTTGTTGTTGATGGTGCATGGCAATGGCGATGGCAGAGGTAGCTCAGTTAACACTGCAACGGGAAAGGACACGGAAATTGGCGGAATTTAGGTAACAGCACAGGAACCAAGGCCGTGTCCACTTTTCAGTGACTCTCAAATCTGCAATTGCCGGCTGTACAACGAAATGCTGTTTGCATCCGAATTGAAATTGGGCTGAAATAGGTGAAATAGGTGCTAAGAAAGAGAAATCACAGAGCAAACTACATAGGAATACATGTGTTTTTTCCAAGCCAAAAATCGGAACCTGTTGTCAAGGGCTTGTAAAAGGTGAAATTTTTACCCAAAACGAGGAATGATTACTCCAAAATAGGAATGGTTGGTAGCTATGAAGTAGCTGATGAGACACGATGGCAAAGGCTTCGTTCTTAACCTCTCCCTGACTCTGCCGCGCCCAGACTGCACACCCGCTCATCCACTCTCATCATGGTCTGCATAGTCACTGCCAAGCCCATAGACGGAAAGGTGCCCAGTGGGTAGCAGGACAATGAGGCAGCCAAGATGACAATGATGTTGAACGGTTGAATACTTCTGACTGGCACCCGAACCCTAGCAGAGACAGTTGACTATCTGGGAAGGCCCCCCTCCTAAGGGCCAGATAGCTCAGGTGGTAAGAGCGCCGGTATGCTCAAGAGAAACCTGGGTACCTAACCCAATCCAGTCGCGTTTTCTTTGGGTACTTTCATAAATTGCTCACTAATTTCTCAGTCACTTTCCTATCACTTGTTTGCTTGTATGAAAAGAAGGATGTTAAGATTAACAGTGTGCCGACAGCTGGGGTTTGGGCTGTTGCTTTGGGCAACCGCATGTCCGCACAGTAAAATGTGTTGATTCGGCATTTTGTCCCAATCAAGTCACATCAATCACGCACAGCACAACAACGCAAAGTTTCCTCCACAATGGCGCAAGAGAACAAGCGAGACCTAAGGTTCAGATGGACCATCTAGCAGTTTGCTGGTTAACGTGACCCGTTTTGATTCTGCCAGGACTTTTTTCAGGGGACCTCCAGGGATCATTCAGGTTGGAACCCTGGTCACACTTGAGGTGGAGTGAGCCGATATACCGTCGGAATGAAAGCTCTTTGCAAAAATCCTGGATATTCAAAGCGCAGACTGACTAGAATCTGACAGCATTCGGAATAATCCCGCTGTCTTCCGGCTACATTCGAGCTGCAGACGGGAGCTAAGGCGTCATCAGGAATGGGCGAGAATCAGCTGAGGCGGGTTCGAAGGCGAATTTCTAAGCTTTCAAAGGGCATTTTGAAAATCTTTCATTCCGACTGGTTCGGCTCAATTCCTGCAGAGTCCGAACTCAGTGTGACGGGGGGGGGGGGCCTTTAAAGAGGCCCTTGGAACTGCCCACAGAACATCGGGGCCCACAAATCGCCAGGCCGGCGTCTTCCACTTACAATCAGTGAGACTTGATATTCCAGACAGGGTTGTGATAGGTACACTGGGGACCTCTCCATTCATGGTGGTGATAGCTCGGAGACAGCCTCCTAAAAATGGACGAGACAACACATCCAAATAAGAAAGATACATTCATTCGTCTATTGACTAAAACCATACTCGAACCTTCAAATTATCACAACCATTGTTCATTTTGTAACGTGAGAGGGTATTTTTGGTTACATTCGAAAACGATTTTTAATACTTTTCAGAAAGATTGCTATCAGGTTTTTTATGTGACATATGATGCTTCATTGGTGTTGTGTTCATATTTACTCCAATTCCCCCTAAAATGTCACAAAATGTTTCATATCATTGAAAACAAATTATATTATTATTCACCACATTTGCAGTTATTGAAATGGTATTGCAACTTGAAACTTTGGAATATATTTCTAAGTCTGCTGGCATGATTACCCTCGGGTTACATAAGATGACTGGTTATAACGTAATTTTCCACTCATCCTAAAAAAGGCATTTACCCTCCAGAATATAAGAACGGTTGAGGTGTGGTAAAACAAAAGCAGGGGTATTCGGCCGGTTAAGGAAAGCCAACACTTCGACCAGCTGTGTAGTTAGAATATTGTATACAGTTATTACAGTACAGCTGGTCGAATTCCCCTCCCGTTCGAAAATACCTGCACTTACCCTACTCTAAAAGGTTTAGGCAGTTAGTGCTTGGGCATTTAACGACCCGTTAAGGTTAACGTTAGACTCTTGGTAAACCTCTGTTTAATAATTATACTCAACTTAGTTCTAGTATTGCTAATGTCAGTAATGATGTCATGGAATGTGGCTGGATAATGTCACATTTTGATTTTAAACATTTCCAATTGAGTTTTGTGCATGGTAACATCAATTAACATTGTCGTTGCCACGTTGGAACCATAACAACACGTTTGGTTTACATCGGCATGGATGCTTTCATAAAGTCAATGAACATAGATTAGCGGACATTTGGGGAATGCCGCAACACTTGCAACGTTACTATCATTAGTAATTTTTGTAAAAAAAACTTCATTATTAAACGCCTTCCACCCTAGATTGCAAACATTCACATTCCTTGGGCCTATGCCAATTTAGTTTTTGATATTAAAGGCCATTTCAACATTTGACCTCTCTCATTTCTCAATCCATGGCCATGCAATGGAATGTAACGTTAACTTTAATTTTAAAACCAAAAGTAACTAAAGAAAAGGGCGATTCCAGCCCTTCAAAAATAAAGATTTTGCTCTGAGTTCTAGAAAATTTCTATTAAAATGGGTCGTTACGTTCATATTCAGCATACAAAAAAGTGTGGTTCCACACACACGGATATTACCGTCTGTCATGTACTGTACTGTACATTACATGGGTTAACGTGAGCCGGGAGCCAGCTCGCTCGTTCAATAAAAAAATGTAAATACTCGGTCGGACAAACCTTGCATTATACCCTTCACCACCAACAGCCAAAATGTTCGTACCTTTGTAGTAATTCCCAAAATGTCGAAAATAACGTCAAAAGGCCACCAAACGGTTACAAGATGTCCCAAGAAACAAATCCGGGCGCGATGAAAAGTGACTACATTGTCGCGCCAAAACAAGAGATTTTTTTATCACAACTCAAATAACATGCACTCGGTGTTTTTGTTAATTTCTACGCCGAGGGATATTGACTGACTTGTTTGGATTCATTTTTAAATCGAATGAAGATTTCATTATATCTGGATTATGAGTGTCCTTGTCGGAAGCCAATGATGATTTTCAGCGTCTCAGTGGTTTCCAAAATACAAGAAAATTTCACAAAGGAAACTCTTTCTTGTCGCGCACGAATACAATATGGCGTCCTCCATTAATTTTCACTGGACTAATGGCGGACGAATGTTTTTTCGGCTGCGCTCGAGCACTACAGTTGTTGTATGAGGGTCGAGAAAGGAGCCGTATTTGTGCGCATGCGCAGGTCCCTGGATGACGTAGTGATCCCGGAAGTGAAGGCTGAGCATACAGTCATCATGTACCGTATATACTGGGTAACGTATGTTGGAGCGACTCTCTGCCGATATATATGAATATGCATCAGGTATTGACGTCACTGCACGCCGATCCGTATTCGTACACTGACCGTACCACTCCGTGTTATGTTGTGGAGCAACCCTGTGAAGAGTCGGCGCTCGTCTCAGCCGAGAATAATTGGCTAGTTGTGTTGTTGACCAACACAGAAGAGTCAGCGTTATTCAATATACAATAGCTACACTATACACATGTACACATGATGTAGTTATTATTATTATTATTATTTTATCCATGCCATTCAATTTACAACACATACAAGATGGGCAAGGGAGAGACAAAAGCAAAAACAATTGCTGTGGCCAGAGACCTGTCACTCCGCATCGAGCTGTGAATATAAACTATGAAGTAAATTAATATAAATAAAATAAATAAATAAGTAAATAAGTTATGAAGCAACCCGGTGAAGAGTCGGCGCTCGTCTCAGCCGAGAATAATTTGCTACAATCATGGAGGTCATGATATGTACCGTACCTATAATTATAAAGAAAAAACTAATTTTGGTTGGTATCTGCTAAGATAGAGGGCGCTATATTAATTTAACGGTATGTGAAGGTCGTGAACTCATGGGTTAACGCGCATGCGCAGATCTATGTTCGAACCGTACTAGATTTCTTCACATCGGTAACCATGGCTAAAAGACCACTCGATTTGAGCTGATATATAAACGAAGCGCGACCTATTAGTAATTAAGTTTAAGGGTCGGAGGTGCCAGCGCCACCCGTCGTGTTTGGGGTTCACGACTTAATACGTCCCCACCCTTTCAAAAAACGAGAACATGCCTTAATTGTGCATAATTATGCTCGAAAAAAAAAAAGATAAAGAAAACGTGTATAGATTTTTTGCTAATCTAATCATCGTTTTTTCCAACCAACGTCAAACCCACTAAGTTCTGCCAAAGCAGACACATACCTGAGTATCAGTCATACGGATCCGGAGTGGTATTGTCAGATGTGCGTACGGCCGGATACGGAGTGGTACGGATACGGATGTTTTGCAGTGACGTAAGTACCTGATCCATATTATACTCGGCAGAGGGTCGCACCAACATACGTTACCCTAGCGGTCTGCTGATGCAGTCTTCGTCAATGGACGAAAATGGACCAATCAAATTACACGTTTCCCATTTATTATTATGTATGAGCATGTTATAAGCTAATAATGATTGAAAACTGGGAGAATTAAATACATTTATCACGCAAAGAAGCGCTGCATGTTTATAGTTTTTAAGTTATTTCTTCGAGGCTAAGTTTATTGTTTTCGCTGAAGAAGAAAAACCTTGTTAAGTATAAGCTTGGTATTTATACGACCAAAATCTCATACATTTTAACTTACGTACCAGTGCTAGCCATTCCTCCACCCTGGCAGTAGTACTGGGATGGAAACTGAGGGCGCGCCCGTCCTCAGCCAAATTTCCTTCGCTCTCGAGTCTGCGAGTTGATAATTATATGCACATATGCAGGTCATCAATATTTAAATTGTGGGAATGGCATTTGATTGGTCAGCCTTCATTACATTTACAAACTATTAAGAATGAACCAAAATCGTCAATGATACAAGCGTTCGCCCTACTACAGTTATGCAATAATATTCGTTTATACCAATATTACGGACAACATTTGAACAATAATTCAATTAATTAAAGGGTTTGAACTTCATGCGCTCATGAAATATCCCCTATATAGTTTGACTTTGAGTCGAGCTGAGACACGCAGCTGGCATATGCTAGCCGCTAGGGTCGAAATGTTAAACAATTGCTAGAAAGGGATTTGTGGGTTTTAAAAAATACCCTTCGTAGCTAGAGTTATGGTTTGGGATTGAGTTTGGGTTGGCAAACATAGTAACTATTTTCTGTATGAAAACGAGAGACTATCAAGTAATGTAGGGGGAGATATTTTGGAACCGGAAATAAATTTACCTACAGGAAGTTTTGACCCTCATGTCAAAGGAAGACATTAATGAACAACCGCGCCAGCCGGCCAGCGTGCCGTGGATGTGTGCGGACGGTGTTCGGACTTCCGTACGGACGTACGAATCCGGGGTTGATCAACGATCAAGGCCTAACAACCGCCTAAGCGGGCCGGGCAGGCTTGATTTCTGGGGGCACCGCTCCCCCACAGGCCGAGGTTGATCCCGCGCGACATAGAGCAAGGAAATGGACCTTTCCCATGAAATATGCAAATAAGAGCTGGCTCATGCGCTTTAATAAATTGGTGGGCAAACGAGTGCGCGTTGCGTGCAGGTTTGGAAATACGCGCGCAGGAGACGCTGAATAGCCAATGACCGCACGCCAAACTGTTAATGAGAAGGAACGCGCGCACGCGCCGCCCGTGGAAAACTATGATTGGTTGGCAGCCCGCTTGCCCACCAATTTAGTTAAGCGCATGCGCTAGGTCTAATTTGCATATTTCATGGGAAAGGTCCATTGCTCTATGGCCGTTTTCGAAATAGAGGCTTAGGCTCGGGCTCAGGCTTCGTCTCCGTCTGACAAAACCTGAAAATCCAGTTTGTGGTTTGTTTCCGAATTTGAAGGTTTGTTGGCTTGATAGGTACAGGGTATTCACCAAGAAACTGGGGCCAAACGCTTGTTTTAGAAGCCTGTAATTTTATAACGAGCAAGATAAATATGACCGAAGCCTAAGCCTGAGCCTAAGCCTTTATTTCGAAAACGCCCTATGATCCCGACGGCCTAAAACAAACTTCTTATGCGGATATGCAATTGATATCTTTCTGGGGCAGCGCTCACGATGTTGATTCTGATGACTAACAACTGCCTCAGCGGGCAATTTGTCTGCTTTTTAGAAGTTCAACTTCTTTCTATGGCTTCCTGTGATTTTCAAAGATCGAGAATAGAAGAATTTTTCAGTCGCTGAGAAATCGACACTCGTATACGTATTAAAGCCACCAATTACCAGGCTATTAAATCACAAGCGATGATTCTATACATGTAGGCTTCCCTTGTGCTTCCTTTGGGACCCGCGGGTCCCCCATGCAGAATTCAAGCCTCCCCGCTGTCAGTGTGAGTGGCAGTTGTTTTGGTCGTCGGGATCAACCAGGCTCGTGAGCGGTGGTGCCAACCGAATCAAGTGCGCCCGCTGACCGTACCGGGCCGCGGGAGGTGAACCGACGGTGAGCGGTGGCCCAGAAAATCAAGCCTGCGCTGAGGCGGGCCGGTGGTTCCTATCCAAAGGGTCTTCTCGACAAAATTTCTAGGTGTTACTATTGACTATAAACTTTCTTGGTCTGAACATATCTCCTCTATTACCAAAATTATCTCACGCAATACTGGTGTCCTCTCCAAGCTTAGCCACTTTATCAACTCATTTTCTTTAGTCTTACTATATAACACACTCATTCTTCCATATCTCAACTACTGTAACATCGTCTGGGCACACTCCGGCAACAGTAAACTACATGCATTATTTGTTACTCAGAAGCGATCGATTATAATATGTACTCTTTCACACACTCGTGCGCACACTGCACCCTTATTTGCTCAACTGAACACCCTTAATATCTCCGACATCAATAAACTTCAAACGGGTATCTTTATGTACAAATATTCTCATAATCTTCTTCCATCTTCCTTTGCCTCTTACTTTGAATCCACTCACGGTGTTCACACCTATCCTACCAGATCCCGGGGTAGTCTTTATATTCCTTTCACTCGCACGTCCTATTCCATGAACACACTCCGCTACTATGGTCCTCGGCTCTGGAATGCCATCAATAACCAAATAAAAAGTCAGTCGTGTGTGGCTCGTTTCAAAAGGTCGTACAAAAGAGCCCTCCTCTCCCATTATAACACAGCTTCCTGACCAATAACTTTCCTTGTGTTAGTTCATCTTTTTATTTGCATTATTGGTTTTCCTCAGTTTACATTGGTTTTTCATTATTAACTTATATTAGCTGATCAATTGTTATGTTCGTTTACTCTGTTCTGGTTTTGTCTTGTTTGTCGGTATTTGTCTGTCCCAAGGTTGTTCCTATAAGCCTCGGCTTCCCTTAACAACCTTCATACTCATAATTATATTCTATCGTCATCATTGTTACTATTACTTTTGCTAGAAAGCTTCATTGAAGCTACCGACCACTCTACATTGTACGTTGTCATGTTGATTGTTTGATTTGATGAGTATGTAAATAAATGTAATGTAATGTAATGTGGTTTGTTAGGTCGTCATAGTGCGCGGTACCAAGTGTTCTAGGATCTACAGCCAAAAATAATATACATTTTTCTTTGCATGGTTGAGATTGATTCATTCCGCCAACATTCATGAAAGAAGGTCAAAGTCACTATTGGACCCGCATGATAATCATAAAGATTAAAATCACACACGACGGTACAGTACATGTATTGTAGGACCCTTTTCCAAAACCCGGCTTAGGCTTCGGCTCCGGCTTCGTCTCTGTCAGTGTCATTCAAAAAGCTGAAAACACAGGTTCGAGTTCTTTGTTGAAATTGAAGCTTTGGGTTGTTTTTCAAAACGCAGTATATGACATAAAAAAAAAGCTCTCCCATTTTCAAGCCTTGTCATCTAAAATGGATGAAGGAGCCTGAGCCTACTAGTCCGGTTTTGGAACAGCTAGGGCCTTTGGGGTTCCCACTATAATCATGATACACATCAGTACACATGTCACAGGATTCGTACGTCCGTACGTGAAGTCCGCACCTCGTACGAACCCATCCAGGACAAGCTGGCCGGCTGGCGCGGTTGTTCATTAACGCCTTTCCAAGTGGGAAGTATTTTCCCGTAAGCACGCGTGCACTAGACCAAACAGCTGACAGCTTTTTCACCACTGAGTAATTTGTAGTAGTCTGGTAGTACGTCCAGAAAGTTTTCTTTCGGGGCATTGAAAGTCGGTTCGTGGCCTATATAACAATGTTCAAGAAAAATTTCCACACTAAGTCGAACATCGCAATTCGAGGTTCGGACAGGTAGGGCCAAAACAAAGGCAATTTTAGATTAATTTTAGACTCAAGGAGTCAAGGCCAAGCACATGTTGGTCTTCCAAGTTCCTTCCTCCATGGCCTACTCAACTCAGTACTGCACACTGCATGCAGTGCCAGTCACTGCAGACACTGTGTCACTGTCACTGTCAGTGTGTGTGACGGCATGGAGGTAGAGGTCTACCTCCATGGTGACTGTGACTGTGAGTGTGAGTGTGAGTGTGAGTAGTTGTAGACAAGGTGATATACAAAAATGTTGCAAACTGCTTACTGACTAAAATTACCAAAAAGTAAATCTAAAATTTAGTGGGCCTGACGTTTCGATCCTAGCAGGACCTTTCTCTGCCTTTGAGAAAGGTCCTGCTAGGATCGAAACGTCAGGCCCACTAAATTTTAGTTGTAGACAAGTTGACATTTGATTTCGAATTTCTCTTGCTTTCGGATGGAAATGGTTACGAGTACGAGTACGACTATCGTAACTCACTGCTGACAAAAACAATAAAACTATGGATTCGAATTTGTACAGCATTAATTACTAATTAATTAAATTAGCAATAGCAATATCACTAGCAGTACGCCAGTAGTACTACTAGCAGTCAGTATGTACCAATCACTACTAGTACTACTACTACGGTACTAGTACTAGTCCGAGTAACTTGGACCCGACAAGTCACCCTTTTTTTATCAAATTTTGAAATTTTCAGATTCGGGTGACAACATTTCAAAATTCGATAAAAAAAGGGTGACTTGTCGGGTCCAAGTTACTCGGACTAAATCACTACCTAGCTAGTACCAGTGCCCATGCAGTTACATCGAACACTTGTTGAGAAGCCAGTGGCATGATATCCGGAGATATACAGTGCGATGCCAATGGTTAAATGCTTCTGACTGGCGCCCCCACCCCGGCAAAGACGGATGGCCACCGTCTAAGGGCTGGATAGCTCAGATGGAAGAGCACTGGTAGTGGTAAACACTGGTACTGAGTGGTAGTGGTGGTAGTGGTAATGGTATGCAAGTCCAGAGGTCTAGGGTTGAAGTCCCGGTCCAGTCAAAGTTTTCTTTACCACTCTCCAGAATGCAGTAATGTTCTTATTGTTATTATGGAAACATAACTCCCATTTCAATTTTTTTTTTCTATCGGAAAAAGGCGTAAACTTCGCAGCAGTATCAGTGAGCAGTACCCATGTCTGAGCTCGGAGGAGGTGGCCGAGGTCGTGCCCAACAAAGACGACATGACAGTGATGAAGATTGTCACGCACAACGATTACATCATGCAGGTCTACTGCCTGACAGGAACGCCAATTTTCTTTCAAATTGAGAGACAACTCTATCCGACAGGTAGGGTTTGCACGTGATGGGAGTGAGTTTGATGGAGCTAGTTAAAGAAAACGGAAGTTATTGCTTGAATTTTTACGGCACATTCACTTCTTCTGAGAAATGGCCGAGACAAATCGCCTGAGTGGAAGTTTTTTGCGGTGACACCATGTAACACTTCTCTTTCAAGAAGGAGTGTGGTCTGTTTTGCAATGTTGCTAACAATCAAACCAGTTGTTTTCTCACACTTGTTCTGGAAGCGTATTTGCAAGTTTTCAGTTTTTATGCTAATGAGAATTTCAATATTCGTGAGCAAATTTGTGATTTCATCAAAGGATCATGCAATAGAGACCCAATTGGTTGTGTACAAAAGTTTCTGAAAATGTCTGTTTTTTTCCTGCAAACCTATCCATAAACCTGTGGATTTACTGCCAAAATGTATGCTTCATAATCATTTAGTGAAGGAGTTTTTCATCATAACCTAATCCAGAGGGATTAGTTTGCAGTTTGAAAGTTAACGTTTTTCTTATACTTTTAAACTTTGGGTTCCTGAATGAAATGACCTTACAATAGCGCCCTCATTTTCAGTTTAGAAGGATATTTTCAAAAGTAAAAAAGATGACCTAAGAAAAAGAAGCTTGCCAATATGTTTGTACACTTCAGAATTTCAGATCCCTAGATGACAGCAGAAGATGAGCCTGACTGATATTTATTGCATGGACCCTGAGATTTTGTGAGATTTTGTCCTGTGTAGTTTACACCCACATTAGTCATAAACCTGACTTGGGTTTTTTTAACACCTCTGTTTTCTCTTCTTTTTTCTTCCTGCAGTCTACACACTGTGGAAGCACCCCGGCTTACTTCCCTGTCTCCAAACATGGCCTGCCGTCCTGGAGAAGATGGTCGGAGGGGCAGGTAAGTCCCCCCCCCCAGCTCCACTGCATAATGAAATATTCCTTAGGCCATGTAGTTCGGCACGGCAAGGCTGTCTGGCCGCTGGCTGTTGTGGATGTGATGCCAGAGGGATGTCGTCGTTCTGTGGGTCGAACCAAAGATGCATTGGGTGGACAACATCAAAGAATGGTCAGGCTGTCATACCAACGAACTGAAAGAAGTGGCACTGGACAGGCGGGCAGTTAGTTGGGAGCGGCACCAGTGATTCAAGCGGTGTATAATTTGAGGAGTAGACCACGGGCTAATACCTTTATGCGTATTGATTGAATTGAATTGAATTGACTTTATTCGAATATCAAATGATCAAAGCAGTTTCAAAAAGTTACATGACATGATAAAAAAAATTAAATATGAGTCTATCAAAGCAATGATATTGATATTCGGGAAGCCCGTAAGAAGCAAGGCTTGTCTGGTACTGGCTCCCTGAAGAGATAGATTAAGTTAATATAATAACATACACGGTAAAGCAACAAGCAGAAAAGCTTGACGTTTGAGTTGAAAAATGACATGAAAATGAAACAATCATCAGATGATAATATTATATTGATTAAGTCTATGAAGATAGGAACCAATTATTTGTACCAGAGAATAAGCAGTTATTTACTTTGAACCAAACAATTCAATAAAAAGTTTTAATAAACAGCATATAGATTTACTTATCAGGTACATTAAGCGTGTTTTCAATAAGAGAGAAATTGAGTATCAAAAATGTGATACAATTGATGCAAACGATATCAAAGACAATTTTCAATTTTTTGTTGATGGATAAGGATGCATAGATGCATGAGCATCCGCTGAGCATAAAAAGTCTTTTATAAGACGAGGCAGCCAACTATACCTTCAAGCAGGGTTTTCCCCTGCATGCTAAGCTGTGAGACGGCCCACCTCACTGCTTGGATGGGTCACCTCGGGGGTCTGTCTCCAAGACTCATCACCTCATCAGGGGGGTTCAAAGTCAGACTAGAAAGACAAACACCAAGTAAAAGCACTCCAGCGTGTATAAAGTGTATTTTAGTGCAATCAGTGCACGAATTCAATATGGTCCATTTGCAATTACCGATGACAGTTTAGAGATTTACTCGCAATTTTTTCCGGTTTAAGACGCATGGTGGCGCTATTGAAAATTCTGCTAGGTGCATTTTACGATCCTCGAAGCTGACACAGCTTGATGAAAAAATTAGCCAGTTTTTCACCATTTGCTCGCGACATGGTCGACGTACTGAGCTGAAGTTTTCACAGGTGTGATATTTCATGCATATGCATGAAATGCAATTAGTATGGAGGCGTTTCTAAGACTTTTACCGATGGTGTTTAGAGGCTTTAAGCCAGTGGGCCATTTTTTGTTTTGGAATTTGTGTGCATCACTTTGCTGTAGATCTGATGCTGCCTGGTGTGGTGCTGGCCCAAGGGGCTGGCCTTCCGTCGCTTCGTAAGGGCCAGCCCTGCGCCGTCAGTCTGGTGGGCAATCGGGCCCCGATCGCTGTGGGCACGGCGGCGGTGTCCAGCGCAGACATGGCGGCCGGAGGAATGAAGGGCAAAGGGGTCCAGGTCATCCACTGCTACCAGGACGCCCTCTGGTGAGTCGTCGGCATCGGGGGGCCGCAAGTTTACGTACCCCCTCCCTTTGCAAAGTGCGCCCTGAGACTGCCGGGCTTTTGAGGTTTTGGGCTTTTTTTCCAAAACCCGGCTTAGGCTCAGGCTCCGGGTAGAAGGCATGAAAACAGGAGGCCTTTGGCTTGGTGTTTTTTTTAATGTTACACTGCATTTTGACAAAGAATCCAAAAGCTTCAACTTCAACGCCCTGCATTTTGATGCTTCTTGTAGACTGGCACAGCTATAATTATGGGCAATTCCATAACTCAGGGGCCCAACATTTGGTGACATTTTGTTGTCCCCGCTTACATATGCATAGCTGCCAAACTATCTTCAAGGAAATTAGGAATGCTTCTGCTAAAAAAGAGGAATCACAGAGCAAACTACATAGGAATACAAGTGTATTTCCAAGCCAAAATTCGGAATCTGTTGTCTATCTATCTATTTCCATCAGGTCGGTTTCGGCCCCTGGTGACCATGTTGACAAGTAGCCTCCATGCTGATCTGTCCGTTGTTGTTCGAATTGTCTCTATGGGGGGTCGGCCCACTCTTGCCAGAATGTTGTCCCACCATCTTGTTCTTGGTCTTCCGCGTCCCCTTTTGCCCTCCATCTTTCCTTGCATGATAATCTTTTCAAGGCTGTTGTCAGCTCTCATGATATGACCGAAGTAAGTCAATCTACCCTTGTCTATGAAGTTCAGAAGAGATTTTTTAGTGTTTACTTGAGTCAAGACCCAGCTGTTTGTTTTCCTTGCAGTCCATGGAATTCGGAGAAGCCTCCTCCACACCCAATCTGTTGTCAAGAGCTTGTAAAAAGTGATAAAATTGTATCTAAAAATAGGAATGGTTAGGAGCTATGACGTATGAAACCATTCAGAGGTCCTACATCTAAAATTGTAACAACATAATGAAACGCTCTGTCGATTAAAGAGTACCGGGGATATTATTATGCTGTTTATGTATAACATACTGTTCAATCTACAAAGTGGTTTATTAAGTGCAGGAAAGCTGAATGGTTTCATATGTAAGTGGGGACTCCAAAATGCATCATTGTTCCAGTGGTAAGAAAACCTTTCCTGAAACCATTGTGCCTGTGTCCGTCTGATCGCCGACGGTCTGCGGTTCTGGTTGGTCCATTTTAGGGCGCAGGGCGGCAAGCTGCCCCTGCCGGCCGTCCCTGCGATGACACCGCCCGAGGCGCGCGCGCGCCCGGCGGCCGAGGCGTCTGGGAGTGAGGCGGGCGAGCGGGCGTGCGGCCCGTCCCTGGAAACGCCACGGGGGGAGACGGCGGGGGCGCCAGACCTGGACGGATTGACCCTGGAGGACAGGCTGGGGGACGGCGAAGAATCGGGGACTTCGGATCCGAGAGGCAGCAGAGAGGCAGAGGGGGACGATGAGGAGGCCTTATCACCAACAGGTTCTTTAAGAAGCAGGGATTACCTACCCCCAAACCCCCCCCCCCCGTAGTTAACCTGGGGAAGTTCCTTGAGTGCACCAAGTGTCAAGTCCAATCATTTGAGGAAGCCTTATCACCAACAGGTGCCTAAGAAGCAGTGTCAATTACCTTCCCTTCTGGGTCTACCCCGGTCAGCCCTTGTCACTCTGGCATCAACGGGTGTGGAAGCAGGATCACATGGCGGCAACCCCCAGGTCTACCTGGGGAAGTTCCTTCATTGCACCTAGTTTTAAATCCATTCATTTTAGAAAGCCTTATCACCAACAAGTGCTTTAAGAAGAATTGTTGGATACCTACCCCTCCCCCTCCCACCCGGGTCTACCCCGGTCAGCCCCGGTTACTCTGACATCATTACCCCCCCCCCTAGTTAACGGGTGTGGGAGAAGGATAACATGGCAGTAACCCAGGTCTACCTGGGGAAGTTCCTTGAGCGCACCTACATGTAGTGTCAAGTCCTTTCCTTTCTGAAAGGTGCCCTCTTTCAGAGGTCCAAAGACAGTCGCTCATTGAAACATAGGCCGAAATGGGCTTCTAGAGCTACGGCTAGAGCTATTGTCTTCGCATCTCTGTGTGTTTCCAATAGGGGGAAGACCTAGACCTAGCTCTAGACACCTGTTTTGGACACGGCCACAGGCTCTCTTCCAAAACCCCGGCTTAGGCTTGGGCTCCGGCTTCGTCTCTTGTCACATTTGTGAATTCCGTTAATAATGAGAGCTCTTCACTGTTTGGCCCTACCTCCCTCCACCCCACCCCACCCTCAGAGAGAATGGACCAGCTCTTGTACCAGTGTACCCTGCAGAGCCTGAAGTCTGTGATTAAGCCGTCCGACCTACCCTTACTCACCAGTAACTTCTACAGATCCTACGTCGTGCCTTGTTGGTAAGGAAAAAAATGCTTCCTCGTGGATCTCTGATAAGTTACCATGATCAGTTACCACATCTTACTCGAACGAAGAAAGCTTATACTAATCTTCTATATGATATGATTTTTGAATCGAGGCGAATGTAACTCAATGAGGTTTTGCCCTACCCAACGTTATAAGTACTCAGTGCTTTGCCCGATTACCTGCTGAAAAGAAATACAGGCACCTCTGGCTGGATTCGAACCTACGACTCCTGCTTTCTTAATCACTGGACCACCGAGCTGGGTGAGACCGTGTTGCAAATTTGAATCTGTAAAATGGCGGGTACCAAGTGTATCATGAATGCAATACTAATCTTTTTTAATCTTTCTGTTAATCCAATGTGCCTTTAGTTTTGTAAATCCTAAACGTTGTACAAAAAGTATTGAAAACTGCTTACTGATTTACATGACCTCATATTGTTCCAATCTAACACTTGTAGAGGGCCTGACATTTCTTTCATCGGGACACAACCTTTCTTGAGGAAACCGAAAAAACTTTCTTCTGTCAAGTGAGGTCCTGTAATGTCGTGAGTCTGACTTCTGAGCTGGCGACCAGTAATTTGCTCAATAGATGACCTTGCGCAGTATCATTGTGGATGTGCTACGTTGATATTCCGTGGGCCTCAGATTGGATAGGGAATGAGTCTAAAGCACTGTATCAAGGTTCTTATCGCGACGTCACTCGACCGCCAAAGGCTGATTAGCATGTCCGCAGGAGCATCAAAATCCGCGGAAGCGCATGCAGATATGGAATCTGAGTATTTCCATTGGACATTTGATGACTCGAAGGCGCTCGCATTCCGCGTACATCCGCTTGAATTGAACGCTGACCGATCGGTAAAAAAAGCATGCGACTGAAAAACCTCTATAATAGTGCCGGGAAGGAAAAAAAATCAACAGCTCTTTGCCCCATGCAGACGTGCTATTGTATTTGTGAACTCTTTTTTTTTTCAAGCATGATTTTGACCACTGGGGTGGCAAGTTTTGGAGACATAACAGCTGAGGTGGTCCATCGATACTGTGAGGTGGGCAGCCTCACAGTTCAGTGTGCAGGGGAAAACTCTCATATGCCATTGATTCGCTGTGCATCGCCCATCGTCTTGCGATGGGTCGTACCCGTAAGTCTGATAAAAATTGACCACTGGAATGATGGCGGTGTACATTTCCTCGGTTGTTTCTTCCTCGGAAGTCCCGAGGACCAGACGCTGGACATCAAGAAGACGTCCTACAAGAAGCTGTCCAAGTTCCTACAGAAGCTTCACACGGAGGGCGTGCTGGAAGTCCGGGAGGAGAAGAGGGGAGTGGACCACATTGTGGCCGTGCACAAGGACCATTCCGAGTGAGGATATTATCCATTCCTTTAGACTGTACAGTCCATTGGTTCTATTCAAGCACCATACACACTCACAAGAGATATCTTTACTTGGTGTCCTCATCACCGCGAACCACCCTTGACTCGCTGACTCCACCCTGAACTGCCTGAAATCTCATCCAAGGTGATCTTTGGATAGCATCTGGGGCTAGTTTCGTAGTTTCAAAATCTGCTTTGAAAGGGATAGCTCAACATTGGTCGAGGTCAAAGAATAGCATCCATACGCTGTCCGATCCAACATATGCATGAAATAGCACACCTGTGAAAATTTCAGTTCAATCCGCCGACCGAGTCTCGAGAAAATAGTGAAAAACCGCTTCATTTGTTTAGAGAAAATGCAGCTTTCAACGAATTGTTCGGAAAAATTGTTTAGATCTACGTGTAGGGATGAGACGTAAACTATTTCTTTACTCTTTTCTAAAAAAAACACACAGCATTTTAGACAGAAATATTTCAGTGCAAGGTTTCTACTATAACCATCTTCAAACTGTATAAGTTTCATGTAAATCTGTTAACATTTGTTGTGCACGGGCTTTAAGAGATAAATATACATGGTATCACCGCAAACCTCCTACTTAGTACTAAGGTGATATACAAAAATGTTGCAAACTGCTTACTGACTAAAATTACCAAAATGTAAATCTTAAAATTTAGTGGGCCTGACGTTTCGATCCTAGCTTTCTCAAAGGCAGAGTGACAAGGACAAAACAGATACATGTACACGAAGGAAGGGGGGAGAGAGTGAATAGGACACCGCTGAGAAACAAAGGACAAAGAGTGAAGCTGGTAGGGAGAGATCAAAGGGAAGGGCAAGGAGTAGGGTAGGGATTAGTGAGAAGAGGGGGAAAGATCAAAGAGAAGGGCAAGGAGTAGGGTAGGGATTAGTGAGAAGAGGGGGAATGATCAAAGAGAGAAGTACTAAGTACTAAGCTGATATTCCTTCCACGGTCTGCTCAGATCCGAGTCTAGGACACTCCTATGCCCCGTACGCTGGTCTGATTTCTAGTCGTTCTTTTGTCAGCGCGGCTGACATCCCTTGGATCCTCTTCTCCCTCCCCCATTCCAATGTGTGTTTACAGACTCCGGTCTTTTACAGCGCCGGCGCAGAGTGGGGCTACCCCTTCATCTTCAGGCGGCAGTGCTGCATCTCCCGCGGATGGCTGTAGACCGCTAGAGGTCAGGCAACTGGTGGGAGTGTCGGCAGACATGCTCCCCATTCTCAAGTCGTCGGGCTACGGGTGAGAATAAAATACACCAGCAGTCGATTTTAACCGAACCCGTCGCGCCCTTAGGATCAATCGCAAGATGACGAGCGATGCACAGAGACTGTACGGTGTATCACAACTAACGATGGGTTATCCATCATACACGTCAGTTGAGTTACGATGCATTGTAAGGCTTTGTGAAAACCACCCCAGGTCTTATGGACCAGTTACCAGTAAACCTGTGGCCGGTCTCATCAAACTCATCGTCACGTACGGTCAATCTCATGGCGATGAGTGATGCACAGAAACCCATGCAGACCATCCAAACTCACGATGGGTTATCCATCGTGAGTTGAGTTCCAATGCATCGTACGGCTTGGTGAAATTCACCCCAGGTCTCACGGACTAGTTAGTAAACCTGTGGTTGTTCCCATCAAACTCATCGTCACGTACGATTAATCTTCTGACGATGAGTGATGCACAGAACCCATACAGACAATCCAAACTCGCCATGGGTTATCCATCGTAAGTTTAGTTACGATGCATTGCGAGGCTTTGCAAAATTCCACCCCAGGTCCCCTAAGTAACTCGTTCGCACTGTTCTGCATGCTGTGCAAGACTGCACCTTCAGGTGCTTCAGAAGTACAGCATTTCAACATGAGGATTCTATCATGACCATCTACAAACTGTGTAAATTAGAAGAAAAACTGTAGACATCGATGTTTTCCGATCTTCCCAATGTTTTATTGGGCCTTTAACTTGGCATAATGTCAAGAAGAAGACCGGTGCCACTTTCCGGTGCCCATGACCGCCGCACCCACACAAGGTGTTTTTTTTTTTCAATAGTGTGCCATTCTATTTGCACTGCAGCTGCACATTCTCAAATTTCATTTTTTTTTTTTTTTAAGTGTCTTTTCCCATATATCCGTCGTTGTGCTTTCAGCAAAGGGGATTGGTTGAGCCACGAGACACTTCGCGAGGCAGTCACGCACTACGTGAAACGCAACGACCTCGGGAGCAAGCAAGACCCGAGGTAAGTCAGAATGCGCAGCGACAAGTCACGAGTCTTCCCGGACAGGCAGTGTAGCTACGAACCCGGCTCTGCGTGCACAGTGCAAAGCCGACTCTCAATGACTCTCCATGCACGACTTCAGAAGAATCACGCACTACCGGCGCTGGCACGTGTCGACGCGTTTCCTTCACACAGTGTCTCACTCGCGAGCTGGCAACCAATAATTTGCTTTTATAGATCTTCTTCTTATCGTATCCAAAACAACTTAGATAGCATGTTTAAGCCAATGCCTGACACAGTCTTTTGCGCACTCAGTATACCGGTAGTCAGCCAGGTCTTGGAGGGTACATTCTTTGTCTAGAAGTGGGCATTTCAACAGGTGTTCCATAGTTTGTGGTTCAGTTTGTGGTTCAGAACCACACTGACAAGTTGTGTCTGATATTCCGTGGGCCTCAGATTGAACAGGGAATGAGCCCTGCCGATGCTTTTGCATGCAAATTTGGTCGTCCAGGCTGCAATAGCTTTTGGTGTTCATCCTTCAACAGGATGGTCAACCTCGATGGGCCCTTGCATGACGCACTCGTCAACAGGTCGGAAGGATACGTGGAGAAACTGCGATGGGACCAGCTGTTCAGCAGGTCAGTAACTCGGCACCGAACCACCGGGCCATCACCGGGGCCCCCATTTCCCAGAGCCGCTTAAGCAAGCAAATCTGCTCAGCATGAGAATGTGTCCAATACAAAATTCGAAAATACAAGACTGCCGGCCATATTTCACTCGATGCTTGCTGCTCTCAACTTGTATTCCAATCATGGGTGCTCAGCACGAGATACAAGTGATACCGGGCGACATGGGCCCAATTTCGTAGAGCCGCTTAAGCGTGAAAATCTGCTATAAAGCAGGAAAGGTCTTCCTTGTGTAAGAAGGATTACAAACCGCACTGTGATGGGATGTCAACTGCTTCTGACTTATTCCACTCTTCTTTACTTAGCACGAAACAGTAGTGAAGTTTGGGGAGGCAAGGGGATCCTGTGGCTCATGACTTTTTGTGCTTGAGCACATTTTGGTGCTTAAGCAGCACTGCAGGGATATAAGACTTGCGGAAATGTCTGGATTTCCAGAAATGGAGTGATTTAAAAAAAAAAAATTTTTTGTTATGTCAAACTGGTATCTCAGACTGCTCAGTTTTATCAGTTAGAAACCTGAAAACTGAAGGGCGCCTGCACCCCTGCCGTGAATCTCACAGTCGCATCACTCGGTCGCGTAAGCGCTCACTCGCAGTCGCACAATTGATGAGCCTTTGGTGATTTTCAGGAAGTGACTTTGTCGGTCAAACTTACTTCCCTGGTTCTGTGAAATTGGCCCCCGATTTTATTCAGCGAGGCTTTTTGTGCTTCAGCAAATTTTGGTGCTGAAGCTGCTCTATAAATAAATGGGCCCTGAATTGTGGGGGCCCTGATATGTTCAGCCAAGTTGTCAGGAGAATCTAATTGAAATTTTCTCCCCTTTTTTTTTTGCAATTTTTTTTTTCCATCTTTTGATGTTTGATTGGTTTTGTCTGATCTGTTTATGTCTCATTCTTTGAAGCGACGTTGCGAATGGCAAGGGCGAAATAGTCAACTAGTCAAACAAAGTATTTTCCCATTTATCCCCCCCCCTTTTTTTTTATATCTTGAACAGGTGCAATGGCAGAATGACCTCGGGACATGAGGTCATACCGGCCGGCCAGCAACCCTCGGGACTGAGGATGATCCGGAAGGGCAAGCTACAGCCCATCCAGATCAAATTGGAGAAGAAATCCGGAAACAAGAATGTGAGCAGCTGGTCCTTCCTCGAGCTCTCGTTGTAAGGTTTTGCTGAAAGCCGAGCCCCATGGAAGTCAGAAGCAATTGTCGTCACGTTGTAATGTGCTTTGTAATCCTGTTTACAAGGGGAAGAAATTTCAGGCTTAGCAGATTTTCACGCTTAAAGGGATAACATTGATCGAGGTCAAAGAATAGTATCCATACATTGTCTGATCCAACATATGCATGAAATGGCACACCTGTGAAAACTTCAGCTCAATCTGTATAAGTTTCATGTAAATCCGTGAACATTTCTGTTTTGTCGATCTTACCAATGTTGTGTAGGGGCTTTAAGCGGCTCTATGAAACGACGTGACGATTGATGCTCACGATGCCAACAACACCAACTGCTCATGTCTCCGCCGTCTTTGTTTTTGTTTTTGGTTCAGGTGACGGTCATCCAACACCTGGAGCCCTATGGGGTGGAGCCCAAGGACTTTGCCCACCGCCTGCAGGTGGGCGTGGCCGCCAGCAGCACCGTCAGCCAGATGCCGGGTCAGGGGTCGGGGTCACAGGTCATCATCCAGGGCAAGCAGGTGCGCTTCGTGGAGACGCTGCTCACAGGTGAGATTGGGTTGGTCGCACAATGCAGATTAAAACAAAAAAAAAGGATGCAAAATTGCCCAAAACAAGGCTGAAAAGCCACTCAAGATTAAGGGCTAGTGAAAGAAGAGGATAGCGAGGGACTCAGGAAGGCAGGAGATAGAAAATTGACATTACTTTAAAAACAAAAAAGGGGCAAGATCGTAGGCAAGGGGGAAAGCAAGAACCAGGAAGGGAATTCCAGATGGAGACAGAACAAGAGAAGAAGCCGTTCCGATACCTCTCCTTTCTACACCTCTGTTCTACTCCTGGCCAGACAATGTGAGAACCCGGACTGACCTAGCTATGCCTGAGCTCCTCACAGCAGTGATCGACTGACCCGCCTAATGAAAGATGTCAGCCTCAACTGTGCTCAGATCCCTCGGACGACTACCCAGTCAAGGAATGATTTAATGAATGAATGAATGAATGAATGGATGGCTGGATGGATGGATGCACTTCTTCAACAAAAAGATAGATTTGTTTCTGGTTTTTTCTGTTTGAAAAGTTAAAAAGTTTCCTTTTTTTCTTGTCTTTTCTTTTTCTTTTTTGGTCGTTAATTCATTGGAATAGACCACTACCAGATACCACGGCGATATATTCAGGGTCTGGAGCTGGCAGCCAAATCGGGCAAGAAGAGGTGACCAAAAGTCCATCTGTTCCTTCCTCTTAGAGCAAAGGTTCGCCATGTGACGAGGTCGGCCAGTGAGAAACGCGTCAGTGTAACAAGTCCGGGCAGATTCAGAAGTCTAAGGACTCGACACAAGAAGTTGAGCCAAAATTCAGTAATTTTTTTGTTTCTTTCAAATGAACCGCTACTTTCGACTTTAGTTTGCAGGGAGTGGTCTGCAAAGATACGCTGTCATATTGGAGCCGTACACTGAGGCACATTCTCGGTGGTGGCTGGAAGTGAGCTTGATTCGGGAGCCTTTGAGAAGAGTCCGACTGGCGTGGAAATGCGAGGCCCTCTATAATTGTCTGAGAGTTGACTCAAAATTGTGAGATCCTTGTTGCTTTGGGGTTCATTGTCAAGGCACTGAGCTGTGATTGCTGATGGCATCTTGACGACAGGACTAGTTGCCTCTCATGCTTTCTTGACTACCATTTCCCTGGTCTTGACCCTGATCTTGGAAACTATCACCCTGGTCTTCAAGACTATTACCCAGGTCTCGACTACTATTTCCCTGGTCTTGTCATCTATTATCCCGATCTTGGAAACTCTTTTTCCCCCTAGTTTTGACAATTACTGATTTTGACAACTATTGACTGGCACCGATAATCACGCAGTACGTCAATTTCACAGAGCCTGTTTATTTATGTATACAAATCTGCATGATGTAAGTCAGGATTTATCAATAAAGATCTGATACACCGGTATTCACATCCTCTGTATGAACTTTGAAATCATTTCAATTTATTTCAGAAAAATTTTAATTCATGCCAGTATTGCTGTATTTTATGAAAATTAATAGGATTGATACATTAAAATTTAATGATAAAAATGCATGTACATTTTGATTTCATGAAAATGAGATACAATAAAAAATCAACATAAAACAAACTTCACTGAGAGTGGTGGTTGGTAAGTAGGTTTTGTTGCACACGATCATTGGTCACCTATTTCCAAATGATTGGCCACCCAAATACATGTACCGGTAGATGGTTGCATTCTACATGTATGCCTACTATCTGGACACACTGTGTGCAACAGAATCTCTCCAATAGCTTTGGCAGTCTTTCACATGAATGTGACAGGCATGAAATTCTTCAAAATACTAATAAAATATGATTTGTGCATGGTACTGTCCACAGTCCACACTTACCCGTACATGTTCGTTAATGACTAATGTTGTTTTTTAAAAGTATTTTGCATTATTTTTAAAATTTTGTACAAGAGGAATGTAATTTCTGCTGCGATTTTTGCGGAAATACACTTTAAAGGATTTGATTATATAATGGCAATTGCCGGCACATTGCTTGAATAATACAAATGAATATTAAAAAAAATACCATACAACTCAAAAAGAATCATTTAAACAGGCCTTCAAAGAGGATTGAACTATCAGACAGATTAACATCTTTGAATTAAAAAGAAGAAAACAATTTCAAGAAGAAAATAAGTTTGTCAAAAATGAAAAATTAAAAAGGCAAAAAATGTATATGTACAGTACGGTATATACAATGTATATATCGTTATGATTTATGTATAAACCAGAATTCCACTTCAACAGTGGCCACTAAATACTGATTACCAGAACCTGTGACTCAGTGGCTTAACAGGCCAGTGTGGCTAGCCAAAGCCATTTGAAATTGCCGGCCACCAAAAACCCCATTTGGTTGCTTGAACATTTGCTCGGGTGCTGCTAGAACAAGGGAAAATGTAAATGGCCGACCCTTCCGAAAAGCTTTGGGCTCACAGTTTCCATCAAGTCATGTACAAGAATGTCGCAAAACTGTTGACTGACTAGTAAGTTGAGCCGATTGAATAGCATCACTTTCTCACTGAATAATTCATTATCATTATTATCATGACGCAAATGATCAGGCAAAGCGCTGAGCACACATGGCTATTTTTTCATCATAGCTGGGGAAAAACCTCATTGAATTACATCAATGTCTCACTGATGCAAATCACTGGGCTTTCATTGACACGGACAGCTGACTAACGGTTCGCTAGAATGCCGAGTAGTACCTCCTCAGTGCTGTTTTGGCCCCAGGTATCTGGACGGGGGGAAGGCCGGATTGAGGATTGTCACCTCCTGATGGTCGTCCAGGGTGAAGAGAGCGTCGCCGTGGAGACTCCATATCTCGCTCTCCGGGTCGTAGCACTCGACGGTGAACTCCTCCGTCTCCGTGAAGTCGCTGGCCTCGACCCTCCCACCGAGGAGGTAGAGCCTGCTGTTGCAGACGGTGAAGGCCGCGCCGTGCCGAGCCACCAGGGGACCTTCCACGGTCGTCCAGCTCCGGCTCCGGACGTCGAAGCGGAGCATGGCCATGGCCGTGTCGCTCTGGTGGCCGAGGACGTACAGCCGCCCGTCCACGGCCAGCACTTTCGGCCGGGCCAGGCGGGTGGGGAGTGACGGGCAGGCCGCCCAGCGCCCCACCTGCGGGCCGTAGCAGAGCATCTCGGTGATGTACCTGGAGCCGGAGGTGCTCCCGATGAGGTAGATCTTGCCCAGGCAGCTGACGGCCGTGGCGTGGATCATGCCGGCGGGGAGCGGCTCCACGTCCACCCACTGCCGGGTCGCGCTGTCCAGGCGCTGGACGCCGGCCATCCGGGTGGACTCGGAGGGCTTGAGCCCCCCCACGATGTAGGCCTCGCCGTCCAGGGCCACCAGGCAGCCGCCGTTGCGGCCCTCCATCCGGCCGGTTAGCAGCGACCACTTGGCCGGGCCACTGGCAAACAGCCAGGCCCGGTGGTGGTTGGTAACGGCCACCACGTCGTTGCCCACCGCCGCGGCGGCCGTGGCAAACTCGCCGCCTTTGGCGCAGAAGGGCGAGCCGAACATCTCGTCCCACTTGCGCTGACGGGGCTCGTACATGAGGAGGCTGCTGGTTACCTCGCTGGAGCCCTCCATGCGGTAGGTGAACTGGCCAATCAGGAAGATCACCTCAGAGTAGTTGCGCATGGCCTGGGCCTTGGCCTGGAGCTGCGGGCTGGGGACCCGGCCAGACAGGCCTCTGCACGTTGCCTGATAGGCCCGTGCCCTTTTGACGATCGCCATGCAGTCGCTGTCCGCCTGAAGCAGAGGCTCCTTGGCTGCAAGAAATCAAGTTTGGGTTTCATGAGAGCTGTTTGGAAATGTACTTATAAACTGCTTTAACTACAGTATTCCACTAACTGCTGATGCTGGGTTTTACTACTATACAGCCCATTCCGTTCACTCAGGATTGTATTCCTGTTTGTGGCAGATTCTGAGAGTGCTCTCGGAGACAGTGGTCGCCGAAACACCACCACTCTATCACGAGGACTCTCGGCCGGTACCCACCTGCAATTTCCAGCACGTAGCTCTCGGCCATCACCTCAAACAGGAGCTTCTCCATCAGGCCGGCAAGCCGGCTCCTGCGCTCCTCCTCGTCGTGGTAGACCCACCGCACGACGGCCTCGTACACCTCCTCCTCGCTGTCCACGCTCACCCCGTCGGCGACCAGCCCGCCGACCTCCTCGGCCGAGAACTGGAGGAAGTCGGGCGAGAGCGCCACCTGGCCGAAGTGGCCGACGGAGAAGTCGCGGGCGCTGGCACTGAGCTGCCGGTTGAAGAGCCGCTTGGCCACCTGCTCCGTCTCCAGGCTGTTGGCGGCGCTCAGCCGGCTCTGCAGGAAGCTGACGCACTCGTCCTCCACGGCCCGGAACTGGAGGAAGCTGGCCACCTCGGCCACGGCGTGCACGTTGGCTGGCGTCAGCGTCAGGCAGCCCGTGTAGCAGTAGTCCACCAGCTGCCGGAGGACGGCGCCCGGCACCTCGTGCAGGGTGACCTCGCCGGCCTCGGCCTCGCCCATGCCGCTGGCGAACATGGCGTCGAAGTACGGGCAGGAGGCGGCCAGGACTAGCCGGTGGCAGGGCAGGCAGCGGCCGTCGTCCGTCCGCAGCCGAAGGTCCGTCAGGCGGCCCTCGTCGCGCAGGGCGCTCAGCTGGCGCAGGAGGGCGGCGGCTGCCTGTGGGCGGTGATCGATGTGGCGGCAGACGGACTCCACCTCCTCCTCCTCCCCCTCCTCACCCTCCGGCTGCACCTTGGAGGCACCGGCATCCTTCTCGTCGGCCTCGCGCGAGGAGGGGAAGGACGCCCTGCGGAGCATCGCGATCAGCCCGATCCAGACATGAAGCGACACACAATGGGCTGAGGGGAATCAGAGAGACGCGCCAAATAGTTACAGCCTGCAGGTCACATTTTTAATAATCAGGGCCCAATTTCATACTAGCCAGCTGCTTAAAGCCCCTACACAACATTGGTAAAATCGAAAAAACAGAAATCTTCACAGACTTACACAAAACAGATACAGTTTGAAGACAGTTATAGTAGAAACCTCGCACTGAAATAATTTTCTGTCTAAAATTATGTATTTTTGGTGAAAAAAGTAAAGAAATAGTTTACGTCTCATTCCCTAGATCTAAACGATTTTTCGGAACAATTTGTTGAATGCTGCATTAAAGTTAAACATGTTTGTTTAATTTTGAAGTTGTCGAAATGCTCTTTTTTAAGGAGCATAAGGAGTTTAATACTGTACATGTAGTTACCCTGCATTATTTGAACTGCACTTAAACTTAAACATTGAATCATGGTTCAAATTTAAAGCCAGTAATTTTGGAAAGATTTTAAAATACATGCTACAAGAATAGTCTGAGTAACTTGGACCCGACAAGTCACCCTTTTTTTATCGAATTTTGAAATTTTGAGACCACTATTGTTGTGTAGACAATAGCCATTGTCTGACCTGGTCTGCCAGACAATGACTATTGTATTATCTACACCCTTTTGTTTTATTGTTTCCGAACATGACGAAGCTCAACTTGGCTTGGGGCCCCAGAAAACTGCTACTTGCTACTGCTAAGTGCTAGTGCTAGTGCTAAGTACAGTAACTTTTCTTTAGCCGGCTATAAATTTTACTTCTTTTATTTTTAAAACATTTTTTGATTTTGATCGTCGTACAACAATCGAAATAAAAAATTGTTTTAAAAAAAGGAGTAAAACCATGGTGGTAAAACCATGGAGGTACGACTAGGAGTAGGAGCATGGATGATGGAGGTACCTCCACGGTAAAACTTTACTCAGTGGCTGTTGTTACGGCAGTCGTCCGTGTGGTTCCCTGACTTCACAGTATTTGTCAGGATGTTTAGCTCTTGGAACCAGAGTATCACTGTATCAGCTAATAGACTGGTTCAACCAGCCTGCAATGCTGACATAATACAATCAAGTCACGGAACCACACGGACGACTGCCGTAACAACAGCCACTGCGAAAACCTCAAACTCAAAGTAAACAAAGGGCTTAAATTACTCTAGCTAGGGCCCCTGTACTGTAGTGTAGGCTGTACATGTACTGCCATGGTTTGAACTAGTACTACCATGGTATTGGTACTTGGTAATGGTAGTAGTATTACTACTAGTACTAGTACAGTAGTAGTACTAGTAGAGTACTACTACTACTACTACAAGTACTAGTACTTAGTAGTAGTGGCAGTACATTACTAGGCCTAGTGCATGCCTCAGACCTAGTCTTAATTTTTAAGAACAAAATCCAGAGGTACATGTAATATAAAATGTGAATGTCCATTTGCTCATGTGCTCATGTACTACTTAGTATTATAAATCACTAGTAGTAGTAGTAGTAGTACTAGTACTACTACTACTGAGTACTGTACTAGTACTAGTAGTAGTAGTAGTACTACTACTACTCAGTACTAGTACTACTACTAGTACTACGTTGACACTTGACAATGGCCTTTGGCTTTGGATTTCCAAAAGGTTTTCCAAAAGGCAAAAGGCACCGTCGTGAGCACTACTGCCTTTACCTTCGTTCAAATCGTGCTAGTCCAAGGTCCAAGTCCAAACTCCAAACTCCGGTCGTAGTGAATGATTTTGTACCCAACCAGCTGCAGAACACAAAAAAAGTGGCCACACGTCACTCCCGTTCCTCCACCAGGAAGTTCCAGGTTTGGACGCTGATAAGTGATACGATACGGCAAGTTCGCACCGTATCGAGCAAGCGCGTGGAGCAAGGAATGTGCGACTCAGTGCGAGCAAATCGATCCGACTCCGTGCCTTACCACACAACTTCCGGACCCAATAATGATTGAGGTCACGCTTTCGATAATACCCTGCTAAGGCTTCGGCTCCGGCTTCGTCTCTGTTGTTGAAGTTGAAACTGATTAATTTGGATTCTTCTTTTTTTTCTTTTCAAAACGTAGTACATAATTATAGGTCTATAACATTAAAAAACCGAAGCCCCCGATTTCACGCCTTGTACTTTTTGAAAAGGACGGAAGAAAGACCGATCGACGCCGGATTTTCGAGAAGGGGCCATGTAGGCTATGTACATGTACATTTTGTACGTAGTCACTAGTTGTACTTCGAGTGTACACTTTTGTTGGGGATTGTGCTAAAGTCCTACTCCCCTGCCGGCCTTTAGGTCCTGGGTGTTACTCGATGGTGTGGCACACAAATAATTATGTTTGCAGACGATGACTGAACAAACCCCGGACACAAAGATTGGGTCGATAAGTTTTATTGCTTCGACATGCATGGACCATGTATGGGACCTCACGGAGGGCAAGATATGCCACTCAACAGCCATTTCACCAGACATATCACATGTTTTAGATTAATGTAAGATTATCATCTTATTGTGTAAGTTGACGCAACACTTATGTAACACTTTATAGCGGATTTCATGAGTGCGCACGTAGTAATATCTGGATAGGTAAGACACAAGTCGGGGGCTTAATAATTACGTCACAAAATGGTTTAAAATAAGTTGATGTACGTAAGCCACCATGATGTAATTGTTAATTACGTACTGTTTCGTGAAATCGGCTGCAGGAGTGCAGGTTGTTATAAAACAAATATAATTATGTTTATTTAATGAACATAACTAAACGGGCAGAGTACACAATTCCCGAAACGTTGAGTTACCGGCTCTTTTCAGAGCCACACTTCTTGAAAGAGAAGAAATCGATATACAAACTCTCCAATAGTAGTTCTTTTAATAGAGCTCTATGGAAAATGTCAATAGCGCCCTCTACGGCGCGCACGTTAGCGTTTTCCTCGAAAAAAAGCACCCCCGCGTCATACGAGTCGGTACCAGTTTCCAACTTGACACCTGACCAGGGAATGTTCCCCGGTGGAGTTTATTTCCAAGTCGCAGAATTCTCGTTCTGCCTTGTGTGTGGGGAAGACCGTAGGACACTGCCGACTTTGCCTGGCGTAGTTAGAGTTACTTGGTCCATGGAGGAATAAGGAGAGAATCTCCATGTTTGGTCCATGGTCTGACTATACTATTTGACCTATAATGTGTTTCCTAATACCTCCTTGGTGTCGCTACCATAGAGCAGGGATCAATGGTCTGATTAGCGAGACGGTAAAAGCCAGTGTGGATGAAGCGTCTTCAGACTATCCAACTACACATAATATCCATAAGGGGACCGGGAACGACTGACATTATTGCATGCTTCATTCCAATAATAATGTTTACTTGGGTGGTTTTTTTTCTTCACTTCCTTCGCTTTCAACTTGGACCCTTCTCTCCGATACCCCCCCCCCCCCCGCCTGCCTGCCTGCCTTTCCCATTGAGTCTGATTTCATTCTGTGGACTGACGGCTACAGTCTTCCGTTGTTTGGTACGAGATGCTAACCGTACGGTCGACATCGTACCAGTACCACACATTGGACGCTATAGCTTCTTTAATATAAAACGGTCAAACATGGCCTTATTTTTCGAACGTAAAAAAATATATAGGGACCTTACAATGGACAAATTCCTCTGGGAAAACCTCCAGAGGTCCTCTATTTTCTCTGTTTTGTATTATTTTCAGACCCACCCTGATCAGCAAATCTATTGCCAATGATTCGCACTAGACCTAAATATCCATTCAGTAACTCATCCTCAGAACTATATGATCTTCCCCGCTCGAAAAAAATAAAGAAGCAAACCACGATGCATTACACTTTGCCTCCAGTCATGACAGAAAGAGGCCTTAGTAAATATTTATGATTTTGAATACATGTACAAAACAGTTGAATCGTGGCATGTACAGTACAGTGTGATAGCGTTGGGATTCAATTATGGAGATTCCCCGGCCGTCGACCGACTCACTCCCTGTCTATAAAAACTACTTTGATTGCAAATTCGACCCAACAAAATCGCGTTTACTGGGTTATTTATCGCATTGCTAAAGCTGAATTGCATATACGGCGCCTTCCCAGGTTCCTGTAGTCCTGACTCATTTTCCAAAGATACTGCATAGACTCTACTTTCTGGAATAATATCATGATATTATTCCAGATTCACCGATGAGGGATTGCGTAAATCGCTCGTTCTGGGTTCGTGCGGTCTACATACTTTGGCCGAGTGCCAACCTGCCCTAATCCGCGGTTGCATAAGTTGAATCGTGTAGCGTTTCCTTGCTCTGTGTTGGAAATGAATGGAGTCCCCCGGCAAGAAGGGTGGGGAGGGGGAGGGGAGTGTGTTGGGGGGGGGGGGGCTATGCGGCCCAGCCAGGAAACGGGCACGGTGCCAAAATGCATGCACGGGACCGACACCAGTATCAGTCTTGTTGATAGCGCACTTTGCTGCGAGCCAAGGCCGTTTTTTTTTTTTAACTTTTGTTTCGAAAATCCTGCCAACACCCCCTCCCCCAGTTAGCGTATTTCTTTTCCCAGGACGGGACAGGCCATCATTAGCATAAATTAGGCGCGCTATTGGTTGCATTTTGTGCACGCATGGTGAATTATTCATGATGATCAATCCACTTACCCACCCACATCTCACCCGATTTGAGTACATGACATATTATTGTATGGGTGCATGTACATGTACATGTGTACATGTACACTGTACACTATAATTTATGCACAAAACATGTATATGTAATACTATAATGTACACTACATGTGTGTACATGTACATGTGTGTGTAGGCCTACATAATGTAACTATATGTACATGTAGTGTATACATGTCATGTACATGTACAGTGTACATGTCATGTACATGTACAGTGTACATGTCATGTACATGTACAGTGTACATGTCATGTACATGTACAGTGTACATGTCATGTACATGTACAGTGTACATGTCATGTACATGTACAGTGTACATGTCATGTACATGTACAGTGTACATGTCATGTACATGTACAGTGTACATGTCATGTACATGTACAGTGTACATGTACTACGCCACAAGCGTGTACTAAAGATGTGGGTCCGCAAAGTTATCATGAATAGTTCACCATGTCTGGATAAAATACAACCAATAGCGCGTGTTTGTTAATGGTGGCCTTTCTCATCCTGGGAAAAAAATACGCCCCAGTGCATGGAATTGAAGCGCACGGCCGGTGTTCGAATGAAATGTTGGTAGCATGATAAACAAAAACTGACGGCCATAAATTTATGAGTACATTCGTAATGGATCACGGTTATGTAAATTCAAGGACGACGTGTGAGATAACGGGTATGTGAATGTCTACTGTCTCCAACTATCTGTTTACGCCAGCGAAAGAGATCATACAGAGAAGCCATGCCATCTTAGATTGGATTGTCCTTACTCTGCTTGTCCTTGGATTGTCCTTACTCTGTTTTCTCCTTCCCTCTTATATCCTCCTGTCCAATCTCTTCCCCTCATCCCCAGTCCTTGCCCCATCTCTGACCTATCACATCTCTGATACATGTGCATAATTTTCTCCTTGTTTGATATTTATTTTTCAATTTATTTCCCATCTTTAATTTCCATGATATAGACTGTAAGACCTATCTCACCCTGAATGTACTTCTTGTTTGTTTTCCTTGGCCGAATAAATAATATTAATAATAATAATAATAATGTCTGAATCAAAAGTACCGGTAAGTAAATGCATGGTGGCCTTCCATCCAGTGTCGTCCGTATTTATAGTGTTGTTGTTCGGCGTGACAGAATGTTTTGTCAAGCGCCCGACAAGCAATATCAGATCCCATATTATTTAATTACTTTCATAAGAAAATCCATGGTGCATGTGCAGACAGATCGAGTCGCACGTGTATTGCACTGAACAGTGAATGACTGGTACGAAATTATTTTCAGTTGTTCACCTGCCTGATAGGCCCATAATGAAACTAATACGTGGTTCAGTGTGAACTTGAGACTGGTGCGTGGCCCCCACACACTCAGCGAAGAGTAGCAATTAAGGGCAGGTTTTGTTTTCGGTAAAAACAAATCTGTGGAGCGAATTAACTATCTGGAACGAGTATTCTTTTGTAAAAGTGGATGAAATGGTTGAAAAGTTAAGGATATCGATCATCAGTGGGAGAGTCGAAGTGTAATTCACTCAGGATATAATTTCCTGTTGAAATCCATTTCCAAAAACCGCTCCTGCTTCAACAACCGGCCCGCCAAAATGTGACCCGGCACAGCATAATGAGGAATAACCCCCACTTTTGAGATTTTGAGATTTTCTAATGATGTGAAAGAGTATACCATTAGCTTTCAAATGATATCAAAATATAATTTCCTCTAAAATTTTAAATTACTGAAAATACAAAAACAAAACAAAATATTTTGAATCGAATTGTGAAGATACTTTAACTTCAGGCGTTGTTTACTCAAAAAGTGTTTTGGTGGGATATTTCTCATGTCGTTGTGCCGGGTCACAAATGTTAATCGCAGCATTCCTGGCGTGGTTTGGTTTTTGTTGTTGGGGGGAGGGGTTGCAAGAGGATCAACCGCGGCAGCTATAGCTCACACCCAAACTGCGAACATTATTACTATAGCGGTTCGTTCTGACTCAGTTGTTTTGTTCTTCGCGTATAAACTATTTATCGTGGCGGGGGTATAACCTAGAGAGTGTGCGCGGCATTTGCCATTGCATCATACACCGCCTTCATGGAAATCTCGGGCGCCTACCGTACGGGGAGTGCCGCGAACTATTCCAGCCTGCACTATAACAAAGGGTCGAGCCGGGGTCTTTCAACTTGCCAGGCAAGGACACGGTTAGTCGTGTCACGTTCCACCCCTAGTCAGGGACTGGCGCGGAAATTCTGCCCCGATCAGATCGCCCGATAATAATGACTGGTGGCCATAGAGCTAGCTCTATAGAATAGAATAGAATAGAATAGAACAATTGATTGTCATATGTAAATCAAATACATTGAAATTCTTCCTGGCCTTGCGAGCAATCACACAAAAATCCACAACAATCAATAAAAAGCAACCAAATCAACTAGCCCCTTACAAATAACCTAGCACAACTTGCATAACTAGTACACTAACCTTACAGTAAAATACCACTTAAATATGTACAAAACAAACTACATTAATACAGAAAGCTGAGGGAATGATAAAAACAATAAGAACATTAAAACCTAAAAAAAACATAAAAATGCTGGTAGCCCGTCGTGATGTACAGTATAGTATTATGTGGTGCGAAACTGAAAGTGCGCATTTCACAACCACATAGCGCATGTTAATAATACTGTTGAAGCATTCCTGGCGGTGATCCAGTTTGCATTGCAGTTTATGCTTTCGAGAGTGAGCATCGTGGGTTCGAAGGGAGCTCATTAACAACGTTTCGGGCAGTGTGTGCACTGCCCGTCTTCGGGAGAACACTTATGTGAAGTAATGTGCACAAAATGTTGTCATGCAACTGCTTAATTACTGACTAAAATAAATGAATGACCAAAATGCAAATATCAAAAATTAGGAGCGCATGTCGTTTCGTTCCTTGCAGGATCTACGTTTTATATCAACACTATTATCAACCTCCCTGTGCATTATTATTTGATAGTATTAGGCCTAGTAATAATAGATTAGTATTTAATCAAATTTATATCTCTGCACAATGCAACATTAATTACCTGTGAAGTATTTTAGCAATGGGTGCCTGGTTCAGTGTTCTGGGCAATGGGTGCGATGGGTTCCTGGTTCAGTGTTCTAGGCAACTGGGTGACATGGGTGGCTGGTTCAGTGTTATAGGCAACTGGGTGATATGGGTGGCTGGTTCAGTGTTCTAGGCAACTGTGTGACACTGAGTGGCTGGTTCAGTGTTCTAGGCAACTTGGTGATATGGGTGGCTGGTTCAGTGTTCTTGGCAACTTGGTGATGGGTGCCCGGTTCAGTGTTCTAGGCAACTGTGTGACATGAGTGGCTGGTTCAGTGTTCTGGGCAACTTGGTGATGCCGGGGTGCCCGGCTCAGTGTTCTAGGCAACTGTGTGACATGAGTGGCTGGTTCAGTGTTCTTGGCAACTGGGTGATATGGGTGCCTGCATGGTTCATCGTTCTAAGCAACTATGGGTGTATGGTGCAGTGTTATAGGCAACTATGGGTGATATGTGTGCCTGGTTCAGTGTTCTAGGCAACTATAGGTAATATGAGTGGCTGGTTCAGTGTTCTAAGCAACTATGGGTGACTGATATGAGTGCCTGGTTCAGTGTTAAAGCAACTGGGTGATATGAGTTGCTGGTTCAGTGTTCTAGGCATTAGGCAACTATATGGGTGATATGAGTGGCTTGTTCAGTGTTCTAGGCAACTGGGTCATGTGTGCCTGGTTCAGCCGTCCTAGGCAACTATAGGTAATATGAGTGGCTGGTTCAGTGTTCTAAGCAACTATGGGTGACTGATACGAGTGCCTGGTTCAGTGTTAAAGCAACTGGGTGATATGAGTGGCTGGTTCAGTGTTCTAGGCATTAGGCAACTATATGGGTGATATGAGTGCCTGGGTCAGTGTTAAAGCAACTGGGTGATATGTGTGCCTGGTTCAGTGTTCTAGGCAACTATAGGTAATATGAGTGGCTGGTTCAGTGTTCTAAGCAACTATGGGTGACTGATACGAGTGCCTGGTTCAGTGTTAAAGCAAATGGGTGATATGAGTGGCTGGTTCAGTGTTCTAGGCATTAGGCAACTATATGGGTGATATGAGTGGCTTGTTCAGTGTTCTAGGCAACTGGGTCATGTGTGCCTGGTTCAGCCGTCCTAGGCAACTACAGGGTGATATGGGTGCTCGGTTCTTTAGCGTTGTTGTTGATTTTTTGGGGTGGATTTAATTTTGCTATGGCGGCATGACTCGCCGATTTCCCAATGCCCTTGATTTCTGGTTGACCCTTATAAATCAGGCTGGTTGACCGTCTGACCCCGTGACAAGCACCGAGAGTTGACCTCACCGAATGCCACCGGAATCGTCCAGATCACGAACCTGCTGCTAGCTCTCTGCCTCCACGGAGCGGTCATTAGAAATCCTCAAAACAAAATGTCCTCTTTTCTCGAAAATGGCAGATTTTTCGAGCGCTAAAACTTCACGGAATGTCTGATACCATTGATTAAAAACTAATAATTTCAACAACAAAAATGGGATGTGCGGGAATTGTTTGGGCACTTTGCAAATGCTGTGCTCAGCTCTCTTTTCCAGCCAGGGACAGAGAGCCAGCACAGGAGACCCGTCGGGCATTCGATCTTTCTGTCTGACCATAGTCTGACAGGTTCAGGTTAGCGGTCGGTCGTCAACAACCCGATCGGAAGGTGAGTAACTTAAAACGCGAGCGGTTATCGGCTGGACATAATTCGTGATACAGTGTGTCACTCTTGCCTCCGAGCTACGGGCGGGTGAGCGGACGTCATCCGGGGCGCCATCACCTTCTCCCCTAAACGCGTCCCAACAATTATTTTGCCGAGGCGATCCGACCGTGATCCGACACTGCACGCGGGCTAGGCAGGGCAGATGCACGCCAATGGAAGACATTATTACGCCACAAGGCCAAGCCACCCCCCTTGTGACAGGTGTTACTTGTCCACCCACCAGGCCCGGTATTCGGTAATGGTCCATTTTGTATTTATTTTTCAGACAGAGGAGTTAGTTAGTGCCCCCCAGGGTCATGACCTCATATTAAGGGCTCTCCCCAAGGCTGCGACGCTCGTTGACATCAGTCACGCCGCTCACGGCAACGGTGTCGTATATCTTGCGTGGCATCGTTGCCGTCCTCCAATTTGGTCTGCGATACTCCCTCCCCTTATTCAGCGCGTTAATTGCCCGCTCTCACCGGACGCGGCGCTTCGGGGGACTCCTCTGCTTGGTCTCCTGCCGTCTGGGTCGTTCGTTACTCGCGGTCGTCCGGGAGTCTGCCTTTTTCAGACGATGTGCTCTCCCCACGGTGTCTCTCTGCCGATTGGAAGACTAGTACAATCGCGTGCAGCCATTGTCGTACTAATAGGCGGCAGGTGCAATGTAAACCATGCATCGGCCTGATCATGGTCTGGTCTGAACAAGTGGGCCCAATTCCGTGGCCCAATTTCAAGGCCCATAACATTGGGAAGATCGGCAAACGTCGATGTCCACAGATTGCCTTCTAATTTACACAGTTTGTAGATTGTAATAATAGAATCCTCATGTTGAAATCTTCACTCAAACTTCAACAAATTACTCGCGAGTAATAAACTATTTCTTACACTACTGAACGGTGCAGAATCTCAGTACTTTCTCAGATTACCATTTCATCTAAAACCTTCGCAGGATTTTTTTGGGGAATGTTTAATGGTTTAACACAAACTGTAGCAATCTGTTGACCTTTACCGATGTTCTTTATGGCCTTGAACGCAGAAATCTGCGCTTACGAGACGCTGTGGCCGCAGAATTCAAATCATGGATCGCGTAAGCACGGATTTGGCGCCAAAAGAGCTAAGCGCGAAATAATCTCATCAGCGCATACCGATGGATGTTGCGCGTTCGCAACAGCAGATGAAAGAAATGGCCGGTCGGTCATCGAACGGGACACTCAAGACCCCCCGAAAAAGATTTCCAGGTAGCAGAATAGGGCGATGTTATTCGACTCCAAACGGTGTTGCCGTTTCCCCTGATTGAACACGACATAATATAGACAACTGTCAATCTTTACCTCCTTTAGCCAAGAGAGATGGTGTACATTCAACTGACCGCTTCTGCTACATCAGAATATAACAGACACCCCTAGCCTAGAAGATATGGAGGCATCCCGAGGTGCATGTAGTGCAAACTTGCTGGTAGAAGGACTTGGTACTGTAGTAGTGGACCCTATAATGGAAGTTAATTGTGGGTTGAATGCCCTAATGGCAGTCTGCTAAGCAGAATACAACTGACTGGCTAATGGCTAAGTGAAGGCGCTATGCAAGGGCAGTATGCAAATGGCCTGTCACGGTTATTTAGCAATCGATTAATTGACACATGTTGCCACTTTGTTGTTATGTTGGGGACACAATATCATTCACCTCCTCACCGATTCTACGCTTACTTACCGCAGAGCCATGAAATTGGGCCCTAAGATTATTTTAGTGACAGTTGTTTTATTAAATCTTCACCCCTCACTGAGTGAACGGCAGACGTTTCCCGGGAAGCGTTTCAGACGACCGGGTTTCGGATCCGAACGCCGTTGACATAGCTCGGTGAAGCGTTCAAAAGCGGTTGGAAGATTGGCCGAAACTGAAGAGTATGCATGTGGTGTGTGTGATTGATTGAACTAAGTGGGCATGATTACTGGATGTCTGACAGTGTCTGATGTTACCACTCCAACAGTCCATGTTATACCACTGCAACCACAATCCACCTTAATGCCACTCCAACCACAGCCCTTGTTACCACTCCATCCACAGCCCACGTTACCACTCCAACCCTAGTCCATGTTACCACCCCAACCCCAGCCCATGCACGTTACCACTCCAACCTCAGTCCATGCTACCACTCCAACCCAGCCCACGTTACTACTCCAACCCCAGTCCATGTTACCACTCCAACCCCAGTCCATGCTACCACTCCAACCCAGCCCACGTTACCACTCCAACCCCAGTCCATGTTACCACTCCAACCCCAGTCCATGTTACCACTCCAACTCAGTCCATGTTACCACTCCAACCCCGTCGATGTTACTACTCCCACCCCGTCCATGTTACCACCAACCCCAGCCCACGTTACCACTCCATCCACAGCCCACGTTACCACTCCAACTTTAGTCCATGTTACCACTCCAACTACAGTCCATGCTACCACTCCAACCCCAGCCCACGTTACCACTCCAACCCTAGTCCATGTTACCACTCCAACCCCAGTCCATGTTACCACTCCAACCCCAGTCCATGTTACCACTCCAACTCAGTCCATGTTACCACTCCAACCCCAGCCCACGTTACCCAACCCCAGTCAATACTCATGCTACCACTCCAACCCAAGTCCACGATACCACTCCCAGTCCATGTTACCACTCCAACCCCAGCCCATGTTACCACTCCCAGTCCATGCTATCACTCCAACCCCAGCCCACGTTTCCACTCCAACCCCAGCCCACGTTTCCACTCCAACCCCAGCCCTCGTTTCCACTCCAACCCCAGTCCATGTTACCACTACCATCCATGCAGTCCATGTTACCACTCCCACCCATGCAGTCCATGTTACCACTCCCAGTCCATGTTACCACTCCAACCCCAGCCCACGTTTCCACTCCAACCCCAGTCCGTGCAACCACTCCAAACCTATAGTCAATATTATTACCATTCTTTAAGTCCATTTGCGCACGTATAATGCTGCTGCCGTTGACGTTTTTTAATAGACAATCGTAGTTGGGCTAGGCGCATCCATTTCCACAGCACCAAGTCACCAACATATTCACGGTCACCGTACCCAATCTTGCTATTGACCGCCAAAAGGATTAACCCTACAGCAAGTGTGCTTTGTGAAGAGTATTTGCCCATTTTGCTAGGTGAATTAAAGCGCTCGGAGGATTGAAGGGATTGTTTTTAAGTGTGTTGTGTCCGTATGGGACTTATTGCGATTTTGAAATTAGCGGTTTTTCCCTACTCACTTCAAGGTGTAGCATTGAAATCATTCTTGTATCATTGAAATCATTCTCGTAGCATTGAAATCACTCTAGTAGCATTGAAATCATTCTCGTAGCATTAAAATCATTCTAATTGCATTTAAATCATTCTTGTAGCATTAAAATCATTCAATTGCATTGAAATCATTTTCGTAGCATTGAAATCACTCTTGTAGCATTGAAATCATTTTCGTAGCTTTGAAATCATTCTCGTAGCATTGAAATAATTCTTGTAGCATTGAAATCATCCTTGTAGCATTAAAATAATCTTGTAGCATTGAAACCGTTCTCGTAGCATTGAAATCACCTTTGTAGCATTGAAATCATTTTCGTAGCATTGAAATCATTCTTGTAGCATTGGAATCATCTTGTAGCATTGAAATAATCCTTGTAGCATTGAAATCATCCTTGTAGAATTGAAATCATTCTTGTAGCATTGAAATCATCCTTGTAGCATTGAAATCATCCTTGTAGCATTGAAATCGTTCTCGTAGTATTGAAATCATTCTTGTAGCATTCAAATCATTCTAATTGCATTGAAATCATTCTTGTAGCATTAAAATCATTCTAATTGCATTGAAATCATTTTCGTAGCATTGAAATCACTCTTGTAGCATTGAAATCATTCTTGTAGCATTGCAATCATTCTCGTAGCATTGAAATAATTCTTGTAGCATTGAAATCATCCTTGTAGCATTAAAATAATCTTGTTGTATTGAAACCATTCTCGTAGCATTGAAATCATTTTTGTAGCATTGAAATCATTTTTGTAGCATTGAAATCATTTTCGTAGCATTGAAATCATTCTTGTAGCATTGAAATCATTCTTGTAGCATTGAAATCATTCTTGTAGCTTTGGAATCATCTTGTAGCATTGAAATCATCCTTGTAGCATTGAAATCATCCTTGTAGCATTGAAATCATTGTTGTAGCATTGAAATCATCCTTGTAGCATTGAAATCATCCTTGTAGCATTGAAATCATCCTTGTAGCATTGAAATCATTCTTGTAGCTTTGGAATCATCTTGTAGCATTGAAATCATCCTTGTAGCATTGAAATCATTTTCGTAGCATTGAAATCATTCTTGTAGCATTGAAATCATTCTTGTAGCATTGAAATCATTCTTGTAGCATTGAAATCATTCTTGTAGCATTGAAATCATTCTTGTAGCTTTGGAATCATCTTGTAGCATTGAAATCATCCTTGTAGCACTGAAATCATTCTTGTAGCATTGAAATCATCCTTGTAGCATTGAAATCGTTCTCGTAGCATTGAAATCGTTCTCGTAGCATTGAATTCATTCGTGTGACCATGGTGTGACGAGCCGTCCGTCTGTCCTTCGCGGTCTAAGTGGCTGACCAAGTCTCCTACCAAAACTGCTCAAAGATCGTCTCTGCAACATACCGCCTGTCTTCGTGGAAGGTCCTGCTTGGGTCGAAACGTCAAAAAAGCAGTTTCAACCCCCAAAAATTGTGGATTTTGTTTTTAGATTGGCCGTCTAACCATCGTAGAACTGCGGGTTGTGACAGTTTTAAAGTTCCTGGCACACTCTATACTCTTCTTGATTGTTTATTTTGGGTCGGCACGTGGATTTCCGCTGCGGCGTTTTCCGAGGTCGTCCCTAGCCGGGCGACCTACTTCTCGCGCCAGTCGATTGCCGAACCCGTGGACCCGGCCCTGCGAGCAGACAGTGCAACAGCCAAGCCCATGACCATGGTGTGCCTGTGTGTGTGGGTGTGCGCGTTTCTATGGCCGAGCGAGGCCGGGACAGCTGGCAGTGTCAACCAGTGTTATTGCCCTAGTTTACGCTCGATGCTAATCAAATGTAAACTAACCCCCCACAGCCGACCGACGACCGGGGGCGGGGTGATGCCCGTTTTAGCGTCCAATGGCGAGCGGTGTTACACAATATTGCCCGCGAGGCAACGACGGTGAGGTGTGTGCGTGAGAGCAAAGTACTAGACAGAGAGAACGAGAGAGAGAGTGACTCACAGGGTGAGACAGAGAGAGGCAGGGGCACAGAGACAGAGAGGTAGAAGGACAGACAGACACAGTGATACAAACAGAGGGACAAGATACAGATAAAGAGACGGACAGAGAAATACGTGGATATACATTAGAGATAGACAGACAGAGACAGCTACAATTAGGAAGACAGACTGACAGAGAGCTAAGACTAGAGAGTCAGACCGTCCGACAGTGACAGATAACGAAACAGAGAGGGACAGGGAGACAGAGAGAGAGAGAGAGAGAGCAAGCAGAGAAAGAAAGGGAGATGTGGGTGGCGGCAGATCGTGACTCCACGGGTGCCTATCATCCAGCCGGCCGACCTGCGGCGGCTGCGGCCGGTGCTCGTACATTGCGCTGTTAGTGTTATGCAATGGCTCAGTGTCAGGGTTACGTGTGCGGCTGCTACAGTACCGCGGTGTGGTGATGGGACGGGAGCGAGCCAGCCAATGGGAAGGCGCTGCGTCTGGTTAACTGACCTGGGCTGACACGCTTTGAGTCCAGGGTTAAGGACGTTCGGCTGGATCGCTGGCACGATCGCTGGATCGTACAACACCCCCCCCGGCCCCTTACACACACGTACATACACACACCCGCTCCGCGCTCAGACGACCACGTTCAAGTGCAGGCGGAGGCTCACTGGTATACGCCGACAGTGTATCTCCCCGTTGACCCGCCGCACAAAATGAGTCCCAGTTATACCGTCCCCATTCCTCGCTAATGTCCGTAATGCCGCCCGCACTGGAATATTAGGCCCATGAGAGAGCGAGAGAGAAAGACAGAGAGAGAAAGAGTGGGCTGAGAATTGCTTCCAGAAATCAGACCAAAGTGCATCGGTGTATTCATTCTGTACACGCTGCAAGTGCCAGCCGTCCACCAAATTAGAGGTGAGTGTACCCAGATAAAAACGTGGTGTATAATCTGCACTTATAATATTAATCATAACTTTTGCTGAACCGAACTGCCCGTATTAAAGCCATCAATGTATAGTGTCACGTTCACTCGGTTGTAAGCTGGATACCGTGGTACGACGAGTTCAATCGATCGGGCAGCAGGCTGAACTATCATAGCGACTGAACGCGGAGAATCAACCGAATGTGCGTCCTCGCTAGTCCTGAGTCCGACCCAGTCGCCGTCAGTACTATAGCCGGGTCTGATACTGTTGTTAGTGTTACTATAGGGTTTCTCCCCTCGGATTCGAGTGGAACAAAGTTTGGATAATTATAAATCGTCAGGTTTTGTTTTCATTGTTGGTGAAGTACGACCTCAGAGTCATCATATACTTTTGAATAGTCCGAGTAACTATAGGAGTAGGACCTTACAACTTACAAGTCGCCCTTTTTGTTTAATATTTGGAGGGGTTTCAAAAAGGGCGGCTTTCAGGTCTTAGTTAGGCCTACTCAGACTGTAGCTTTTAAAAATTAAAGAAAGTCCCACAGTGTTAAGTGAATAACTATAGTCACTCCAATGTTACTGCTGTTTTCTCATTAAACCGTGCACTACGCTTCTCCTCCTTTCATATAATAAATCAACATACATGCAATTATAAATGCTGTCAACAAGTAAATTGTTCGTTCAAAGCAATAACCCATCTAAGATTAACCCAGAATCGAAACTTCGGGACTAGCTTGAGCATTTTTGAGGAGAAAAAAACCGCCTCTCCCTGAGTCTCCGGTCATTTGAGTGGGCAAGACTTTAGATTGGGAGGTCTCGACGCTTCGCTCCTGGCAGGACGTCCACCCCAAAGGCGTTCTGCCACTCCATTCCGCCTTTGAGAAAGGACCTGCTAGGATCGAAAGGTCATTTTAGTCATTAAACAGTTTGCGTTTGGTTTGCATATTATGCCTACTGTACTTGAAACGTTGCCAGCATAGCGAAATTGTAATGGAATTTCCGAAATACTATACATGTAGTACTGCAAAGAGCCCATGACATTTTGGTTCGGTACCAGGGAAGATATTTTTTTGTAGGCCATTTTAGGCGTTTATATCTACATTTTGATTCTAAATTCTCAGTCCGTCGGCAACAAATTGAAAAGGAAGTTCACAATATCCACCATCTATTCCACCTTAGCCTTTGTGTATTATTGAAATCACCTCCATCTTTCTCCCCCCCCCCAAAAAAAAGGACAAATGGATTTTTTGAACCCCTGTAAAAAGTGTCTTTCCGTTAGACTGAACTCAATGTCCACAAACAGGAAGGACCCTTCGGTAAAATAGTCCAAATATAAAGCGAAACTCGGCTGACAGCTGGGCGCTGGCCTCTCCTATAACTAACAGTGGCATTTAGTTTGCTAATGAGGCAGTTGTGGTTTCACACGGCGGTGCAACTGAGAATGCAGATCTGAAAGGCATTCGTAACGTGGCGAGTGGTGCATGCACGGCTTTTTTGGGGAGCGTCCTTCAAAGTTCATCGAGATAATTGTGTCCGGGACCTGTGGAAAGAATCAACATGCTTGAAATTGTTACTTCAACCTGAATAGGATTTGGAGTTCGCCGCCGTGTTGTAGTGCCGAGTCAACACGTGTGTGCAAGAGAAGAAGATGGGTATAGCCTATACTATAGACCCTATTTGGGATTTAAAAAAACCAAATATCGAATATTTCGATTTTTTCTAAACCGACTTCGTTGTGATATACACATATGTTGTAAACTGCCAATTGGCCAAAACTAATATAGCCAAATGCAAATCTCAAAGGAAAGTACATGGCCCGAGGTTTCGATCCTAGCGGGACCTTTCTCAAAGGCAGAATCGGCTTAACTTTGTTGTGTAGGGGTTCGAAAAAGACATACACACAAAAACACCTCCCCCCAAAGTGGCTTGGGTGAGATTCGCACCCGGTCGTTTGGTTGAGCATACAGTCTTACGTTCACCTACCACAATCGCTTCAGACCAACCCTTAGGCCAAGGCCTTCCCGTAAAGGCCCATTACAATATTGGGAAGATCGGTAAACATCGATGTCCACAGATTTCCTTCTAATTTACACGCGGTTTGTAGATGGTCATGATGATATAATCCTCATGTTGAATTCTTACGGTCTGGCATGCTGTACTTCTCGAGAAGTCTTCACTCAAATATAAACAAATGGTTTATTACTCGCGAGTAATAAACTATTTCTTACACTACAGAACGGTGCGAAAACCGTGACTTTTTTTGCCTTTTTTTTCTCAGATTACCATTTGAGCTAAAACTTTTTTTTAATGTTTAATGGTTGAACACACAAACTGTGGCAATCTTTTGACTTTTACCAATGTTGTATAGGGCCTTGAAAAACAGTCATCCTAGAGTGGAAGATGTAAACTGGTGATAATCACTGGTATACAAACACTCAGACAACTCAAGAAAGAGTAGACAGGGAACCTTTAAAAAAAATTGAAAGACAAAAATAAGTAAAGGCGACTATAGACGTACTTGACTGTACTGTACGTGAATGTAAAGTGGCAAGTGCAATACTGTACTTTGGAATTATAGTCAGTGTATAGTGTGTGCTGTCACTCGGTAAACATAATTATAGGCCTATCGTATGAAGCCGGAAAGACTTCCAAAGAAAATGTTAGAAAAGAGTTCCAGTAAAAATAGAAACTGCCTGCGAGGTTAGCCGAACTAACGTCCCGCGTTTGTTTTCGAGATCGCAGAGCATCAGCTCGGAGAATTTCATGGCCACAGCCTGGCCTTGCCTTTGACCGCAGTGGCCTTGCAGTTGCATAGTCGAGGAAGCTGCCGTCTATTGCTCTCTCTCTATCCCTCCCTCTATCACTCTCCACGCTCACTCTCACTACCCCCCCCCCCCTCTCTCTCTCTCTCTCCCTCTCTCTCGGCCTCTTCCCTCCCTCTCTCTATCTTTGCCCCTCTCTCTCCCCGTCTCTTTCTCCCTCTGTCTCTCTCCCCCCCCCCCTCTACCTCTCCCTTTCTCTCTCTCTCGCTCTCTCTCTCTCTTTCTCTGTCTCTCCCTCTCCTTTCTTTCTCTCTCTCTCTCTCTCTCTCTCTCTCTCTCTCTCTCTCTCTCTCTCTCTCTCTCTCTCTCTCTCTCTCTCTCTCTCTCTCTCCTCTCTCTCTCTCCCTCTCCCTTTCTCTCTCTCTCTCTTTCTCTCACTTACACATTCGCTTTACTCATAAAATAACAACTCCGGATGACTGACCCGGTTTTAACTGCCGCAGTTGATAGAGCGAAAGGCGTCTGGTTTCCAAAGCTGTTTTGATACCGCGCTCGCTGGAGCACGGCCCAGTTCAACCATAGGTTCAACCATGGTTCAACCATGGAGGTTCAACCCGGGCCCTGTTGTTGTTGTTTTTTTCATTCTTCGTACCAGGCGTTGAAGTTGAAGTTCAAGGAACCACCCTCTATGCATATAAATAATGCACTACTACCCCCAATATAATTAAAGCGGATTCCACACTGCGGGTTACACGGCTGGACATTCCGATGCTGCCATTTGAATGCCTTTTCCCCGTAACGGACCACATTTTATATCGTTACTCATCGCTGTACGTGTGCATAGCGTTGACCGTGTGTTTTCATAATTCATTCACCCGAACCATCCTGATTGCAATGCGCACGATAACGGCTGATATCTGAATTGCTTTTCTTTCCCCAACGCCCACCTCCACCCACAGAATATGGAGTGATATCTGATCTGGCATTCGTACTCAAACAGACCTACTGACACCGGTGTATTTTTCCTTCTGAGAATCACAAACAATGTACCGCTTATACACGGTTAGCATAGACTTGCGTGTAATTCAATGGGACTTGCATGGTGAAGTTCTCAATGTCTAATCATGGTCTAATCTAATGCCTACTGTGATAAGTGAAAAAAAAACAGGAGGAAGGAAAAACAGTTTTCCTTCCTCCATGGAAAAACAAAGTTTTTTTTTTTTTTTTTTTACTGTAGTCTGTACCGCGGTTGCATATTATTACGTTAGATAGTGCATTACGTAACCGTATGACTAGTCATTACTTGCCCTGTGATTATAAGTGCCTGTTTTTGTGCACACTTCTACCTCCCTAAATCCCCTGCTGCTGTGTTTATCATCGATTTCCATCTACCAGTAATCTCTTGGTGAAGGATTTTATACGCATGTATGGTCACTCTATGGTGGCGTGAGTTATTCATTGGAAATCCGGTAGTGCGTGTAACGTGTATGATTCGGACAGACAAAAATAATGAAGGGGGAAAAATGACTGGGAACTTGTAAAAAGAAAAATTGTGGGAATGATGGCACAGAAAAAAATTTGACTGGAGCGGGACTTGAACCAGAGATCTCTGCTTTTGCGTATTGCCAGCGCTCTTACCATCTGAGCTATCCAGCCCTCAGATGGTACAGGTCTTCCCCCAAAAAATACTAGTCGACTAGTCTTAACATGGCGTGAGGGCGCCGGTCGGAAGCGTTCGATTAATTCGACTGTTCGCGGGTATAATTGCTGTAATATTTACTGGCAGGGTCTGTTTTTCTTGTTTAATAAGAAGATACTCAAACTGAGTACCAAGCGAGGACTACAGTCACAGAGGCATGCTGCAATACATAGGGCATCGGGCAAAGCACTGGGCATTCAGACTGTTCAGTGCTAATTGCGTGGAGCTGGCCAAACCCTCATTAAATTGCGTTGTCCTTGACGCAGACATTATGTTGTATCCATGTTGTAATAATTGCGTGGAGAATGACGAAGGAGATGCGTACCGGTACGTAGAGAAATAGTGCAAGCGCGGCATGGTATATAATTAATATACCGGTATAAGGTGTGGAGGATGGGTCGGGATGGGCGGGTTTTTCCCTTGATAGGCCCTATACTATAGCATCAGACAAGGTACACACATCAATGTATAGCCGTATAGATTTATACAGCAAGTCAAGAGTACATGTAGGATGTGGTGGCATCACATGGGAAGGTCCTGCCAGCTATGGAGGGTCGAAACACCAAGCCCGCTCAACTTTTTGAGATTTGCCGTGCATTTTGCTTTACTTCGGTAGGCCTATTTGGAGGACCTGTGGTCGCCTGAAGTCCGTCTTTAGCGGTTTCCAACATTTTGCTTTACTTTGGTAGGCCTTGGATTTGGGGTTTCTATACTATGACAAACAAAAATATGGACGACTTGAAACAATTCGAAATGTGTAGCAAGGCGACTATGGGCGCCCGGCTGGATGTGCGGCTACCATCTCCCCGTCAATTATACAAGAAATAATTATGCATATATAATACCTTAATTAAGGGATGATTATTGATAAGAATTCCAGTTACACACGTACACGAAAAATGGTGAAAACAAAGTTAAAAGAAAAATCATGACACAGCCTATATAAATAATGTGTGAAGAAAGTACATGTGCCAGCAATTATACCGCGGACGGTCGTCTGATTATCATAAACTGTCATAAACTTTATGACAGTTCAGTGAATTGAATATGGCACCCGGCACAACGACATGAGGAATATCCCACCAAAACACTTTTTGAGTAAACAACGCCTGCAGGCTGAAGTTAAAGTGTCTTCACAATTCGATTACTAATCAATTTTCTTTCTTTTTTATTTTCGGAAATTTTAAGTATTAGAGGATATTGTATTTTGATATAATTTGAAAGCTAATGGTATACTCTTTCACATCATTAGAAAACCTCAAAATCTCAAAAGTGGGCTTATTCCTCATTATGCTGTGCCGGGTCACACATGGGAAAAGTGGGCTCGAACTTTAGCCAAGGATAGGTCAGTGAACCCTGTGGATAAAGTCGGCCAGGTGGTGTCCGTGCATGACGGGACCGTCTTTGGCGCCCCGACGAAGCGGCAATTGTATAAAGTTGGCTGGAACTCATCCTCTTCCTTCTCTAGAAGCTTTTCCAGGCTGAGGTCGTTAATTAGGTTCGCGTCGGAGAGCATGGTTGTGGTGGTATTCCGGCTACACAAATGTGTTTGTTGTTTCTCATCCGTGTCCTACCGGTATTCATGCACTCTCTTCCCCCTTCCTTCGTGTACATGTATCTGTTTTGTCCTTGTCACTCTGCCTTTGAGAAAGGTGCTGCTAGGATCGAAACGTCAGGCCCACTAAATATTGAGATTTTTTACATATTTTTTTTAATTGTTATTATTTTAAAATTTTTAAATTGTTTTTTTTTAGATGGAAGCGACACAATCTGTCTGCACGTACGACTGTTTATTGACCGAGTCCTCAGATAACAGGCACTCATTCGAGAGAGCGCGGCGCGGGCAAAAGTCCAGGGTGACGTGCAAGCATTCAACGCCGACCATAGACCGACGCGGGACGATGGCACGTAGCCACCCGATGTCATGGGCCCCTTAAAGGGATAATACAACACTGGTCGGGGTCAAAGAGTAGCATCCGTAGATTCCGTACGTTGTCTGATCCACCATATGCATGAAAAAGCACACCTGTGAAAATTTCAGCTGTCTGCCAACCGAGTCTCGGGAAAATGGTGAAAAACCGCTTCATTTGTTTCTCGAAAATTCAGCATTCAATGAAATGTTTCGAAAAAAAAACACCGTTTAGGCAAGATCTAGGGAGTGATACGTAAACGATTTCTTTTGATACTCTTTTTTTCAAAAGTACAACATTTTAGGCAGAAATATTTCAGTGCGAGGTTTCGACTATAACCATCTTCAAACTGTATAGCTTTCATGTAAATCTGTTAACATTTATGTTTTTCGAAGGTTAGGGAATTTTTTGGCTCAAATGGTAATCTGAGAGAAAGTAGAAAAAGAAAAAGAAACCGTCAAGATTTCCCGAAAAGTACAGCATCCCAGATCGTACGATTTCAACAGGAGGATTATATCATGATCATCTACAGTGTGTAAATAAGAAGGAAATATGCGGGCATCGATGTTTTCTGATACGTTCCCCAATGTTGTACCGGGGTAATAGGCCTTGAAGTTAGTAGTGGGTATACGTAAAACCATTCATTGCTCTACCATGGTAAAACCCAACCCTGCCTAGAAGTTGAGTAGCCGGAATGGCGTCGAAATGAAATTTCCTTGCCGATACTCCTGGATGTTCGAAGATCAGTCTGAATACTCTTACAGCATTTCTGACCATTCTAAATACATGTACTCCCACTGTGTGCCGTCATCAACACACGAGCTACATTCGGGAACTGACACGTCATCAATAATGGTCCAGAAACGTTCGTGGCGGCTTCGAAGCGCATTAATTTCTTAAAATTTAGTGGGCCTGACGTTTCGATCCTAGCAGGACCTTTCTCAAAGGCAGAGAGAATTTCTGAGTATTCGAACGGCATTTGTGTGTGGGGGTGTGTGTGTACGTGTGTGTGTGTGACAAAAAATCACATCAGCCGTTTCTGCTTGGGTCCGAATACGTGTGATAGGACCTTGATAAAATTTCCTAAATAGCTGTTTGAGAATCGTGCATAAACATCGTTAACCGCGCCAGAACGCGTCAGTGGTTTTTGTCCTACTTTAATGGCGATACTGGCATGTTGTTTGGCGCGCAAATGGAAACGAAGCTGCACGCGGGCCAAACGGTTTATCGCTGTGCAAACAAGCTAGCCGAGTGGATTGGGGACGGAAAATGAGGTCGACTTTGACCGTATATCGCTGTGGTATTATACTAGCACAGGCTTCTCTTTATACACACCCCTTCCATTTTACTAGCTTGACTGAGCGGAAGCGCATTGCTAGCTCGTCGGATAACAAAACTGCACTAGATGTCACGGTGCTATTACATGCAGTAGACATTACATAAACCCAAGCGTTTTATTATAATCTACACTACTTGACCGCACAGACGGGCGTTGGGTCAGAGCTGTTGGGCTTGGTTGGTCCGGCGTGGCCAATTTAACAGCTATATACTTTTCAGCGTTAAATTTTGCTGAGCAATAGATTTCTTCCCTGGCGTGGTTAGCCAACCTTATTTCACTTGCTGCCTGCTGTACTTGACTTTTATTCTAATATCGGTTGCTGTGGCTGTGGCTGGCAACTTGATTCTTTGGAGGACGATTGTTCGTGCTTCAGCAAATTTGGGTGCCAACCATGTGTCAACCATAGACGAGGAAGGATCAGGATTGTGTCAACAGAATCTGTGGCCAATTCTATTTTGTCACCGCTTGCTCGCCTAATACCTCCTTGATATAATATAGACCGGTACCCATGCACATTGGTCCAGATGTTGGTCCCATTTTATTGCACCGTCATTGTTTCGCCATTTGTATACAATAGATGTGCACGGGGTCAATTTCATAGAGCCGCTTAATTTATTCATCGTGTGCATCTGCTAAGCGTGAAAAGCCTTCCCGTGTAAATAGCACAACAAAGCCAGGACGTTACGATTGTCTGGAAAACGGCTGCTGTTGTTGTGGTTGTTGCTGCTGTTGTTGTTGTTGTGTTGTTGTTGTTGTTGTTGTTGTTGTTGTTGTGTTGTTGCTGCTGTTGTTGTTGTTGTTGTTGTTGTTGTTGTTGTTGTTGTTGTTGTTGTTGCTGTTGCTGTTGCAGTTGCTGTTGATGTTGATGTTGATGTTGTTGGTGTTGGTGTTGCTGCTGCTGTTGCCTGTTGGTGGTGTTGCTGCTGTTGTTGCTGCTGCTGTTGTTGTATAGTTGTTGCAGTTGTTGGTGGTGGTGGTGTCGTTGTTGATGCTGTTGTTGTTGATGATGATGATGATGATGGTGATGATGGTGATGATGCTGTTGTTGTCGTCGCTGTCGCTGTCGTTGTCGTTGCTGACTTGTTTGTTTGGAGCCCCCTGCTCTTTCTATTTTTAATCGCCAATAGGTCACCGGTGTGGGGCATGGACGATCGGAGGCCAGGCTGGCGTGTGAAGATGAGCGTGGCCTCGGTTGGCCCGGCCTTGGGACTGCCCGTAAGCCTCGCACTAATCCCAGTTCGTGTGATATTACGCAACGCCCGTATACGGACGCCTGGCGCGGCCGAGAGGTCGCACGGAGCGTGCGCCCGGCAAGGCTGTGATGGGCCGGTGTCTGCGTGCTGGGCGCGTGGTGTGCGGTCCTGTTGGTGGGAGGGGTGGATCATCGTTATAGAACTGGTCACGTTCGCGAAGGAGGGGTAGGGGGGTTAGACTCGATTCGAGCCTCGAAATGAAGGCGACTAGTACCATTATCAACGAGTCCTACCGTATTATCACGGAGGTCGAGCGGCGAAGACTGTAATTTGTGAAGAACTTTAATACGGCAATTCCAACTTGTGTATAGAAGATAGGCATATTAGACTAACTTATGGATAGTACACAGTACGTACTTCGGAAGACTAACGGGTTATTCAACTTGCTTGTGCTTATAGTGAGGCTGTGTATACATCAGACAACAAGGTTTTATTGTTTGATTTATATGGTGATATACAAAAATGTTGCAAACTGCTTACTGACTAACATTACCAAAATGTAAATCATAAAATTTAGTGGGCCTGACGTTTCGATCCTAGCAGGACCTTTAGGTCCTGCTAGGATCGAAACGTCAGGCCCACTAAATTTTATGATTTATATGGTGTCAGAATTATCATGCATCGGACCTTATCTCTCGTAATAGCAGTTGGGTCTCATGTAGTGACGTTCGTACAACAATGGTGAGGTTGTGACCGAAGCCTAAGCCCGAGCCTAAATTCGAAAACGGCCGTAAATTGTTGGCACGATCAACGTTGGGTGTGGCATATGCGATCGGATAATCGCAGACTCATACAACTTAAAAAGACCGCCGAGAACTCAGCTTATGCCGGCATTATCACTGCTGGCATGAACACGTACACGAAAAATAGTGAAAACAAAGTTAAAAGAAAAATCATTACACCGCCTATATAAATAATGTGTGAAGAAAGTACATGTACCAGCATTTATACCGCGGCCGGTCGTCTGTTTATCATAAGCTGTCATAAACTTTATGACAGTTCAGTGAATTGAATATGGGACCCGGCACAACGACATGAGGAATATCCCACCAAAACACTTTTTGAGTAAACAACGAATGAGACTTAAGGCTTTGCATGGTGGGTGAACAACGCCTGAAGGCTAAAGTTAAGTATCTAAGTATCTATCTAAGGCTAAAGTTAAAGTATCTTCACAATTCGGTTACAAATAAATTGTCTTTCTTTCTTTTTTCGGAAATTTTAAGTATGAGAGGATATTATATTTTGATATAATTTGAAAGCTAATGGTATACTCTTTCACATAACTTAGAAAAACTCAAAATCTCAAAAGTGGGGTTATTCCTCATTATGCTGTGCCGGGTCACACGTACATGAGAAAAGTGGGCTCGAACTTTAGCCAAGGATAGGTCAGTGAACCCTGTGGATAAAGTCGGCCAGGTGGTGTCCGTGCATAACGGGACCGTCTTTGGCGCCCTGACGAAGCGGCAATTGTATAAAGTTGGCTGGAACTCATCCTCTTCCTTCTCTAGAAGCTTTTCCAGGCTGAGGTCGTTAATTAGGTCGACGTCGGAGAGCATGGTTGTGGTGGTAGTCCGGCTACACAAAATGTACACTGGAGTTTCCACGTTCAAGCCTCTGGCTTTTATAGACCGTACTCTCACTCGCACTTTCTATTCAGACTTTTGTCTCTGAAAAGTATTTGTGGTATTTCGGCCGCAACAGATGTGCGTCCGTACTGACTCCTCACATTGTGCTTCGCTTTAAATTTCATTTAAATCCCGTTTAAATATTAGATTGTCGCGCATTATATAAAGTTGGCTGTGGGACTGCGAGTTTGGCCGTTTCCTTGCTTTTTAGTATGCTGTGACTAAGCGATAAATTGTGCAACATCAGTGCGTTTGCGGGCTTCCTGGTCGAACCTCAGGCCGAACCGCTAATCCGGATTATTTGCCTTAACTTTGAGTTGGGATCTGAAACATTGAACGATATGTTATCTGTCGATATGTTATCTGTCGATATGTTATCTGTCGATAATGTAACTCTCAAAAAGTTAGAGGGCCTGTACGTTTCGATCCTATAGCAGGACCTTTCTCAAAGGTCTTTAAGAAAGCCGTCCTGCTAGCACTAGCAGAGGATCGAATTCGAGACATGATGCCCTCTAAGTCTAACTTTATATTTACTTCAATATACTGTAACTCTCAAAGGTTAGAGCTAGTTAGACCTTCCATGGTTAGACTTAGAGGGCCCGACGTTTCGATCCGGCTAAAGCAGGACCTTTTGAGTAATTGTCGCGGTAGCAGAGGATCGACACATCAGGCCCTCTAACTTTTTAGATTTATGAATTGCGGGTCGTTTAGTCAGTGACGATCAGCAGTTTGCAACAGTTTTGTGTGTTTACTTCAATACTGTAACTCTCAAAGCATGGTTAGACTATTGGAGGTAGAGGGAGCTAGGGCCTCTGTCTCCATGAGGGCCTGACGTTCCGATCCCTGCAGGACCTAGCTTTCTTAAACTCAAGAGAAAGTTGGACACGTCCTGCTTGGATCGAAACGTCAGGCCCTCTAACGTTTGAGATTCATGTATTGCGGGTCAATTAGTCAGTGAGCAGTTTGTTTTTTTATTTTTGGTATTTACCTCAATAGTATTGTTATCGCGCTGTCGCACTCTACTTGTAGCAACACATACAGTACACCCATTGTATAAACACACATATCCCAGCCTTGAAAAAAGACAAGTCGTCGTTATGGGCCGTCTGAATGGACGATTGAGGGGGAGGAGAGGGAGGGGGGAATACGGGATGGGACGTGTGTGTACGGGGTCGATGGGGGAGCGCTCCCCGGTGAACTGCCGTCGAACCCGATGTTATGTAAGCCTGGCTCCTGGCCAATTACGCAACGCCATCACGCGGGACTTATCGGCGACCTCGCCGGCTGAAGGTCATGCCCCGGTCAACCATGGGTCAACCCCCCCCCCCACAAAAAAACTGTGTGTGTTAGGGGGGCCGATATTGTTGATTCCCTAAATAGTACATGCACACGTATAACCGTATAGAGGTAGGTATTGAAAGCGATGGTCCAAACTTGTGTAACATTAAAAAACGAGTTTCTTTTCTCTCTGAAGAGGATTCGTTGGCGTATGTTTATGTGTGTATCTGAAGGGTGGGGGGGGGGGGGTTATTGCAGTGTTTTAGCTAGGATTTGCAAAATGGGAGTGCAAAATGAAAAACAGGGAGTGCAATCTTAGAGTTCAAAAATTGTGTGCAAAGCACGCAATATGAGCGCGCAGTGCGAACTTCCGCGCAGTCCCTTATGGCGGGGATCCATGGCCTGCTTATGAGGGCCCTTGAAGCTCTGGCTATTTTGTATGCTCTCTTGTGGTCTCTGGTGAATTCCTGACATTTTTGTTCTTAAGATTTTCGCCTTTTTGCACAAAAATGTGCAGCTTATAGAACAAAAGGTGAGACTACCTACAATTGTTGTTTATATACTGTGATTAACCAGCATTGCAACAAAGTGAATAATAACAAACACCTTTTAAGAGATTTCTCATAACCATTTTATTTTTGTTTTCCAAAAAATGGTATCCATGTAAAGCTAGCCAGTGCTTTACTACTTGACACGTTTTTGTGGCTGTTTGCGTGCAATGCATTAGTTTCAGATTATTATGAGATAAGCAAACAAAAATAATGGTATAAAAATGGAGCCCATCATCCCAGTATTCCTACAGTATGCATGTTTACTTTGGCAGTTTGGCAAGAACAAGCAAATTGAGTACCGGGTACCTATCCTGAGCACATTTGAAAATAAAGTATAGCTCTGGCTCAGTCTGGCTGTTTACTTTGTGCTACTACTACTACTGATGTGTCCATAAAAAAGAGAACATGACAGTACAGCGATGGCTTAAGTTTATATTAGGTCCATGTAAAAAGTAATTAAAAATACACAAACATGTAATGTAAACAATTTAGGTTACATTTTTTAGTGAACAATATCACAAATGCTGGCAGGCAGGACGTATCACATGCCTATTTATTATTATTTGGTTGTTACAACGAGATTTAAATGATCCAATCCACATGGGGCTTGAATCAGTGTTTACTTATGCTATTATTTACTAGCTACGCTGGTCGGCGGTGGACGGGGCCGACCACCACGGGTAATTTCCGTCCACCACTCCTGGTGAAAAACAATGCTTCCGACCGGCACTAGCTCGCTTCGTGATCGCTAACGACCTAGGTGACAGACAACTGGCGCCTGTAACCAAGGACCCTAGTTTTCGGTTTGTGTGTGAAATGGGCTTATGTTCACCCCATTATTACCCCAATCTATGTTTGGTTTCGGTAGTAAAATAAATTGTACTTTTTTGTAGCGTAACCGTCTCGCTAATACTTCTGGAAGTTCCGATCAGGCTTGAGTAGCGCAGCGTGATCGTAGTCGTAACTCGTATGCAGCCATGCGGTCGCTGTGCACGTGCATGTGCAGTATACAGTGTGTGCAAAGACGTGTTGTGTCATGTCACATGTGCCGCGCGTAGGCTGGTTTCGGCCCTACTGCTCATGTAGTGTCGCTATGGCTTTACCTAGAGGCGGGAACCACATCTAGATTTGCCAACCTCGCTAACGTCGCGAAGGGAAATCGGTCATAACTAAAATACGCTACTTTCATCATTTGTCTCCAAATGTTGTTTCCGCGTAATTTGATATCATTTCCTTATCATTAATTTTGAAACTGGTATGAATAGAACGAAGAGAATACAGGTTTCATTTAGAGGGTTAAATGGACAAATTTGGACGATGTTTACAGGGTTCGCTCGGCGGTCGAAAAACGCGAGTTCGACTTTTTTTTCCTGCGCCATTTTGGCTGAATCTACCGCGGCTGCACGGAGCGATTTTGCAATTTTCAACTTCCGATATCTCAAGAAATAAATGAAAAATCCATCTCAAATTTTCCAGAATTCTAAAAAATACACCGCGAAACTCGAAATATCGCTGGTATAAATGTAATAAACATTAGTTTATTTGTTAGAAAACAACTGCAAGGGCTGGCGGAAGTCTATTAATCATTGCACACGTGACGAGTGCACACACACTGGACGGCGGTCTCGCATCAGATCGACAAACGATCAGCTTCAACGTAAATCACGACGACGAGTACGGTCCCAAAAGCAGTTTTTAGAGCAGATTTGGTCGGCAAATGTCTTAAATTTCTGACACAAGACATTTGCGCTTTTAACTCATAGTTATGAAAAAGTAAAACCGTTTCCAAGGAAAAAAAACACCCGAAAAACCACCCAAGCTTAGCACGGCTTCATTTGCACCGCCAGGCCGTGCTTGCAAATTTAGGCCGTGATTTCACAAAACTGGCCGTGCAAAACACGGCTGCACGGCTCGCTAGCTAAAACGCAGGGTTATTGGGACAATTATTACACGAAAATGTCGGAGAAGCTACTTACTTTTTGAGCGACCTGAATGCAAATCTCCAAATTGCTGAATGAGTGGTGTTTAGACTTTATGAGGTCCGCCCTGTAAGACACTTTATTTTAACTTGTTGCTTTTTTGTCGTATGTGCCCCTGTGGTCTATTTTTGTTACATCACCTGGCGAGACTGGTTCTCTCTGATTCTGATACTGATAGCGAGAGACATTGAATTCTATTTTTGAGCGAGCGTGGGGTGGGGTTGGGGGGCTTCGTGGGGGAAGTCCTGCGATTTCTGCTTTCGTCTTATAAGTTAAACCTTTCCTAGTCCTAATGTGTCGCGTGACCTCGGTTAGTGGTGGGGTTTCTTCTTCCGAATCAGACGCGATTGTACAGAATCGCTCCGATTTTTCTCCAAAAAGAACGTTTCTGGGAATGTATTTGTTTTCGCAGTTGTGCGGGAACTGCGGCAACTGGTAACTTTGCCTTGGAGAAAGGTCCTGCAAGGATCGAAACCCCCTCTCTCTCTCTCTCTTACTTTTGAGATTTATGTATTGCATTTGCAGGTCATTTTAGTCAGTGAGCAGTTTGCATTTGCAACAGTTCTTGTATGAACTGTGTTTGTGTAACTTCGGAGCATTGCAAGAGACAATATAATTATAACGGCACGATTATGAAAATGATCTCCCTCGCTCAAGGCGAACATTATTTATATTCCCCGCTCAATAAATAGGGCTACGTGTTTAGCATCCAGCATCCTCCGCCTGTCAGCCTGACCATGGCCTGACAAACGTCGGGAGCCTGCGTGACCCGAACAACGAGCCAACAAAGGCATCACCCCCCCCCCTCCAAACCCCAGCGCCCTCCACCCACCAATGAGCTTACTACGAGGATTACGTAAGGGCAGAGTAGTATGTGACATTTAGTCACCAACTGCGCCTGCGCTGAAGTCGGTTACGTAAAGTTACGATCTCACGTGTTTGTGTGTGTATGCGCGTTTGTGGTGTGTGTGGGGGGGGGGGGGGAGACAGGAGACGGAGTGGAAAAAAAAGCGAAGAGGTTCGTCAGGCCGGGGGGAGTGTGACTGGAGAATGGGCACTGATGCGCTGGTGACAAGATGAGGATACCGTGGTCACGTTCCGTCGACGGGTAGTTGACCTGTCGCTTCTGAGAAGAGTTACAGCACACAGGAGATGCCGAGTGCTCGAGGCTGCTGCTCCACACGCACTCTCTCTCTCTCAGTCTCACCCCCGTCGACTGATTTCTGGGTTGTTTTTTTCGCCTCGACTTGGACTGAGAAGTTTGTCGTCGCTCCCGGAGTTTCGGAAACAAGTCTTCCTCCATGCGTGTAAGGTAAACGTCCACGCGGGAACCTTTTTTGTGTGTGTTTCTATAATTATACAGTTGTAAACTGAGCGTAACACTAAAAGTAAAACATCCTGTCGGATTTTATTTTGACATTTACCTATAATTTATAGTATTGCATGTGTATATGTTAATTTTGGGGTCATGATTTCTCACTAAGCTCTTATCTATATAGAGCAGTTTCAACGGTCCGTCGAAACGGTGTTTGAATTCCTGTGCTTCACCATCCTGTCAGAATTTTGTTTTATTTGTTGGGGTAAATTTGTTGAATTTTGGAGTAAATTGAATTGAGCAGCTGCAAGGTCATGATCGGTGTGGGTTTTTTTTCAGGTTTTTTGTTTATGTTTGGGGTGGTTGGTTGGTTCATGGAGCTATGTTTGGTTGGTTGGCTGGCTGGCTGGTTAGCAGGCTGGCTGGTTGGCTAGCTGGTTGGTTGGTTGGTTCATGGAGCTATGTTTGGTTGGTTGGCTGGCTGGCTGGTAAGCAGGCTGGCTGGTTGGCTAGCTGGTTGGTTGGCTGGCTGGCTGGTTAGCTGGCTGACTGGCTGGCTGGTTGGCTGGCTGGTAAGCAGGCTGGCTGGTTGGCTAGCTGGTTGGTTGGCTGGCTGGCTGGTTAGCTGGCTGACTGGCTGGCTGGTTAGCTGGCTGGTTAGCTGGCTGGCTGGCTGACTGGCTGGTTAGCTGGCTGACTGGCTGGCTGGTTGGCTGGCTGGTTAGCTGGTTGGCTGGTTGGCTGGCTGGTTAGCTGGCTGGCTGGCTGACTGGCTGGTTAGCTGGCTAGCTGGTTACTCATGGTACATTTCTCTTTGAGAATGTCAAACTGAATTGGCAGATGACGCAACTTCGGTTTGGAGTGTTTTTTGGAGGTGGACACCGTACCGTCGCGTAACTCGCGTTCTCTCAAGATCGGTCTCAGCTTACCCAAATCCGCTTCGTTTATTTGGCAAAATAATAATGCAATAATTAGGAGTACTTTGTTTTCTCCAGGACGGTGGGTGAATAATAATATGACTCTGCTCCGAATGACTCGTCAATACAATGTTGTCAAAGTGATTTAAATGGTTGAACAATAAAGGAAGAATCGACTGGGAACTTTTAAACATTATTAAAAAAAAATATTGTGAAAAATAAAATGGCTAAGAATACAAGATAACTTTCACCGGACCGGACCTCGAACCCGGTACTTGAATTCCAAATTGATATATATATTTAAGGTCCTGGAAAGATGGACCTGGAAAGAGGGTTGGTGACTTATTTAGGCCAGTGGTCTCGGGCTCGTATCCCGGTCCGGTGAAGCCGGTTTCTTTTTCTTTTGGGGGTGTTTTTTTCCCCCGTGAAGCCCGCGTTTGGAATCGCAGTGAAATTTAAGGGAGGTTCATCGTGTGTGTTCTTGTGCGTTCAGTTGTAAACATAATGTGCCTTTGGGGGGAAGTCGGTTGCCATGGAACCCGCCTGACCCGTCTAATCCCGATGGACGGGGAGAGGGCCGTGTTTCTTCGTTCTGAACAGGAACGTGACAAGACCCATCGTGACCGTCACAACGTCAATTTAATTCCTCGCGTTCATACTATGTACAGTACTAGTAGTACTGTAGGATCATGTAAGGAGTCAGTTGATCGCGTATACACGTCGTCTCAGCGTAATGAGCGCATTCGTCAGTCCATAGAAAGTTGCCACCTCGGGTCTTTTTCCGGAGTCGACGGGAGAGAATTTTGTTCCCTGTAGAACGGACGGAGGCGAGTTATCGAACAGGGGAAGGTATCTCCAAGGACGTCCTTGGTCCACGGTCTAACGACGAAGCACGTTGCGGGTAGGCATGACGTAACGTCGGTGATAAAAGAATGCGGTACAAGCCGCGCACCCTAAGCTTGTATCGCCGCTTTCCTGGTAATCGGGCCGTTTGATAAGGGCTTCCAGGGGCGTGACGTCAGGGGCGAACCACCAAGATAAGGAAGGGAGTGTGCTCGAGTATAGTCTTGGTTCAAGACGTTGTTGGTTGAGATGCTCTTACGCCCGACGCGCGAGGGCGCGATGAATTCTCTACTCCCATAGCTCCATGGTACTTCAAATGACCCGCATGCACTCGTACGTACGTACGCACCCACACAGACAGGGCAGCTCAGTTCAACGCGTACGCGTGTGCGGATCCATGTGCGAGTTCGTACGCGTGTGTACACTGCGGATCGCCGTCGGCTATACAAACCAAGAACGTCTTGAACCGAGACTAGTGCGAGCACGCAGGAAGGTGCGTGCGCGTTATATATGTGTAATCACTATGTCCAGTTACATCACAAAGGGAATTAATGCGGCCGGGTTACGTAAGTGGCTTTTGGGGCGGCGGTACCAGGCGGAGATGGTATCCTTCATCTTTCTCCTTGGTGAAAGAAAAGCTGTTATGGATCGATAAGACGCACCCAGAGGTGGGGTTGAAGGGGGGAAGGGGGAGGGGGGCGACCGAAATCTGCTAAACATGAAAAGTCTTCATTGTGAAAGCAAAATTACAAAGTTTGTCAGTTGGATTTGAACTGTACTCCTCTTTTTTTCCTAGCATGAATGAACCAAAAGTGATGTTCGAGTGATCCAATTATATGAGTCGTGTCTTTTTGTCACGATTTGCTTCTTAAAAGCATTTTTTTACATAGAAATATTCATTGCACAGTCGTTTTGGGAGGGCCTGTACTTTCGATGCTAGTACTACTAAGAACTAGCCCGTTAATTTCAAACTAGGCCGCGTTTCCACTAGACTAAAATTTAACCGAGACGATGGTTAAATATCCAATGGTCAAATTTGACCGTCGTTCCTACTTGGACTTTTGAGTCGGTCAAATTTAACCGAGACGATGGTTAAAGTAACCGAGCTAGCAATATGACGGCTCTTTAAGGTCAAATGTCAGCCGGATACACAATGTGCGTGTGTACATTTAGGCACGCAACATGAAGCAGACGCTGTGCACAGCGCATGTACGTGTTACGTCATAGGCCGGATGTTGGTTTTTTTTTACCGAATCGCATTACCGAGTGGTGCGTTTCCACTGGACTATATCTAATCGGCTCGGTTAAACCCATGGTTAAACTTACGTGGTTACTGGGCAGAGGTTGCTCGGTAAAAGCATGGAGGATTAGTAATGGACTCGGTTAAAGTAACCGAGAGAAATTTTACGGGGCCGTTTCCACTGGACTTATTTTGGTCAAAGCATGGATACCTCCATGGTCAAAGCATGGAGGAATCTACTTATTCCTCCATGGTCAAAGTAACCATCGTCTCGGTTACTTTAACCAAAATAAGTCCGGTGGAAACGTCGCACTGCGTTTACACTTGATCTCGCAAAGGAGGATCAGATCCTGCGGTCGCGATCAGCACGCAAAGCAACATACAGTAGGGCCTACATGGTATTTCCCATGGCCGGATTTAGATTTCTATTTCGTGTATACACTGTATTATAGGATGGCTAAACTGCCTTTCTCGATAATGGTCAGCTATCATGGCAGGTGTGACAGACTAAAATGGCTGGCATGATCAAATGAGTGGCCTGCCATTATATGGGCAATCAAGTGAGCGCACGTAATGAGGTGCATACCCAAGTATATAGGGCCGTGTCCGAAACTGGCTTCCAGGGCTACGGCGAGGGCTATTTTTGTCTTCGCATCTCCGTGTATTTCCAATAGAGGGAAGACCTAGAACTATAGACGTCCGTTTTGTACACGGCCTAGTGTCCTGTTATTGCAGTGCTGAGTTGTTAATTCGCATTCGCAAGATGGAGCCGAAGGTCAACACGACAGCGGTGAGCGATCGATCCACCAGATTTGACGCCCATCGACTGAAATGTGAAAGAATCCGCCAGTATTTGGCAACGAAAAGCTACCCATCTGACCTAACGGAGTATGGAAAGAATTAAGGCTATACGAGACGTCAATCCAAGAAAAATCTAAACGGCAATTAAAGGACACCAAAATTGAAGAAGAAAAATTAGTTACAAGACCTAGACAACCGTAGTGTTTTGTATATTGCTAATGCTATAGTGGGAGCTCGAATTAGTGTTCTGCAACGAGACACAATGTTGGCGTTAATTTAAAATTACAAACTGGCTTCTCTTCCCGCTCCGCGCAGATCTGGCAGTGACGTTGTCACCATGGCGGCCGTATCCCCGAGACCCCAGACCGCTGCGCTGAATCTGTCCCTGAAGGCAGGCGACCCGGACACGGACCCGGACCCGGAGCAGCTGGGGCAGCTTGTCTGCCGGACCGGCAGGCCCGTCCAGCGCGTCCACCCAAACGACTTCCACCGGGCCGCTGCGGAGCACCGCTCCCCGTGCGCGGAGCTGGACAGCGGCGGCGCCCTGCGCGGCGAAGCGGCCGCGCCCCGCAAGCAGCGCGAGCTCACCCCGGACGCCTCCAAGGACGGCCGCTACTGGGACCGGCGCCGCAAGAACAACGACGCGGCCAAGCGGTCGCGCCAGCGGCGCCGCTTCACGGACATCGTGCTGGAGGCGCACATGCTTCGGCTGGCCCGGGAGAACGACAGCCTGAAGGCCGAGCTGTTGGAGATGCGGGAGCGCGCGGACTGGTCGGCGGCGACCGTGACGGCCCGCCGGCCCAACCCGGTGCTGGCCCGCCTGCCCCCGGCCCCGGAGCAGCCCCGCGCGGGGCTGCCGGGCGCCCTCCTTCACTACGACCTCGACCCGCCGCCTTCCTTCCAGATCCAGCAGCCCGAGGCGAACTACCCGACCCAGACGACCGTCTCAGCAGTCCCCCGTGCGCCGCGGCCTGGACCCGGACCCGTATACCCCATGCTGGGCGCGCTCGGCGGCGCTTACCAACAACCGCCGACGTCCGCCCCGCGCCCACGCCCCGGCGCACCCCCCGCAAATTGGCCCGTGGTCGTCTCTGCGGCCGGTCGCACCGAGAACGCTGCCACCCTGCCCTGGCCCCCGCAGGAGTCCGGCATCCAGCGCGGCGTCATAGCCAGAGGCACGGTCCCCGATCAGAGGAAGGGCCGCCCCTCGGCGCGGGCCGAGGAGGCAGACGGCGGCCTCAGCCCGGGCAAGGGCTCGCCCCGACTCGCCGAGACTGTCGTCGTCGTGCCGGCTCCCCCCGCCGACAGAGGTCCGAGCGGCGTCGCCTCCACCACCACTCCCAGGTCGGACCCCCACTGGACCCGGACCTCCGCGGGCAGTCCGAGTCCGCAGCCGCCCCCGGCGGCGGCGTCCCCGCCAATCCAGCGCGGGGGCCACACCGGGCGGGACAAGCCTCCGTCTCCGCACAGCGCCTTCACCTCGGGCCTGGAGCTCTCGAAACTCCCGCACAAGCTCCGGGAGAAGGTGAAGCGCTCCTTCCCCCCCTCCGCCGCCGCCGCCGACGACGAGCCGGGCAGGCCGGCGGGCGACGACGCATCGCCGCCGCCGGGCAAGGTGCGGAGGGCCCCGGCCTCGGCGGAGAGCAAGCCCCCGGCGACCCCGGGCCCGACTCCGAGGTCCGGCGCGCGGCGGGAGGACGAGCTCCGCCCTGTCTGCCCGGTGGGCCTGGACCCCAGCTTCACCCCGCCGCCGTCCAGCGGCTCCTCCAGCGACGGCAACGCCTCGCCTGTCCGCGTCGCCGGTCCCCTGTTCGACTTCCCGGTCAAGGTCGAGCCGCCGCCGCCCCCGATGGCGGCCGCCTTTGACGCCTCCCTGTCCGAGACCCACGAGAGGATGGTGCGAGCGGCCCACGCTCTGGCCGCCCTGAACAAGAACTCCTCCTCCTCCTTGGACCAGTCCCCCGGCGGCAGGAGCTCCCCGGACGGCGGCCCCGTCGAGCGGCAGGGGCCTGGCGCCCTGGACGACCGGGAGAAGTACTGGGACAAGCGGAGACGCAACAACCAGGCGGCCAAGAAGTGCCGGGACGCCAAGCGGCTGCTGATCGACTACCGGGCCGCCCGCTCGGCCTACCTGGAGCAGGAGAACGCGCAGCTCCGCTGCGAGACCTCCGTGCTGCAGGAGGAGGTGACCCGGCTCAAGGAGCTCGTGAAGCAGAGGATTGACGCCGAAACCGGCGACAAACCCGCAGCCAAGCCATCGCCGAACTCGTTGACGGAACCACCACGCCGCAAACGTCCTTCGTCGACGCAGACGTGTCCTTAGGCTCAGTTATATCTTCCCTTCACTCTCCACTCTCCACCTGTCTCTTCGTTTCTCTCGCTCTACTCTCTTTCTCTAGCTCTCTCTGTTCACTTGACATCTCTTTTCTCTCTTCTCTCTCTCCTCTCTCCACCTCCTATCTCTTCACCTCTCTCCTCTCTGTTCTCCCTCAACCTCTCTCTACCCCTCTCCGCCCCTTTCTCTACATCTCTCTCCTCTTCCCCATCCCCCCTCTCGCACCACCCCTTGCCTTCCTCTCTCTCTTTCTTCTCCCTTTCCCCAACTCTCTCCTCTCGCTATCCCATCCTCTTCACCTCTCTCCCGTCTAAAGCCTCGTGCTTAAAGTTGAGCTAACAAGAGTTGGTGAAAGTCGATTGTCAAACACTTTGTGGGGGGCTTGTATTTTTGGTCGACTCTAAACTTCGCTGCCTTTAATATGATGCTTAAAAGCTAGAACGGTGACCGCGTGGTTTATACATGTATATACGCTCTCCCGCTAAAAGTGCTGCAAAATGTTTTGATCTCTTTTTGAATTATAAATTATATGAATATACCATTTATTGCGTCTCATTGGCCGAGTTTTGGTTTGGTTTTGTTGTTTTTCCTTTCATGCTAAAGAGTTAATCTTTGTGTTTGCTGTAATTGTTGTTGATAGTTTTTGCTTCATTTGGAACAACCTTGCGTGTCTTGTATTATAAACAAAAGTATGATTTTTACAAGCAACTGAGTAAGCTCATTAAAAAAAATGGAAATTTTAATGTTATTTATGCTATTTATGGTGAATGGAATTCATGTTGGATTGTGGTGTGAATGGCTCCCGGGATGGCCTACATAACGAGGCTGAATGGTAGATTGGTAGAGCACACTTGTTTCTTTTTTTAATTCTCAAAAGTTAAAGGGCCTGACGTTTCGATCTGGCAGGACCTTTCTCAAAGGCTTTCTGCTAGGATCGAAACGTCAGACCCTCTAGCTATTGAGATGTATGTATTGCAGGTCATTTTAGTCAGTGAGCACTTTGCAACAGTTTTTGTATTAGCTTCATTTTTTTTCTAGGAAGTTGATTTCTACCCGGTCTTCCCAAGACGACCACCAACTGACCAACAAAGATATTGTTTGTCACGAGGCGATCGCGCGATTCATTCCTGCGCCAACACCTTGAAAACTCTGAAATCTCGTTGCACCATCGCATCATCCAAATCGTTTAGATATAGATGTCATTTTTTTTAATTTTTTTTTTTTGGGGGGGGGGGTTATGTCAACTGTCAAGCAAAGTTAAGTGTCGAACCTTACCGTTGGGTCGACGTTCGATGAAAACAAAATGCTGCGGTGCCCATGCGACCACTGAAGGTGCTGTCGACCATGGAACAAAACCACTACAGTATACGCTGCTTAGTTGCTTCGTAGCAAACCTCTAGAATCAAGGTCAAGTGTTGAATAACCGGGTGATTTGCGGAGAAAAAAAATTAGATTTTCCCTTACCGAACACTGCCGCCCTTTTTTTAGGAATAAAAAACAATGCATTGGTTTAATAAGCCCTCCAACTGGCATTCCACCGAATCCACAACATTATTTTTGGAAACGAATATTAATTGTTTATTATTATCATTATCGCAATACCAATAAGCAGTTATTTGGTTTGTAGTATTTAAAATGCCCGCTGTATATTTCTTCTTCTTTTTTAAGAGAAGAGAAAGACTTTGACAAAAGTGTACTTGCTCAACTTTCACTTTCGCATTAAAGCAAGCTTCTTTTTTTCAAGATTTTCAATCAAAAATGTTGCCCATCGATTCCCTGTCGTTCATTATCGTACTATGTGTGTCTGGTCATTGGTATGTGTCTGTTCTAACTTACTACGGGATGGCTGTATTGAAGGATGTCCCAATGCCCCAAACCCTGCCGATTATATATACTGCATTGACCTCCCATCTTTCCAGTACTTTTCCCATCTCTTCGTCGATCTGTTTGACTTGAGAAAAAAAAGCTGCATCAACTTTGTGTGATCCCCATAGAGCTCTATAAATATACTAGAGTGCGCACTCATCGCGTGACGCGTGCCGACAAGGGGACTGCGACGCCATTACCAAAGAGGGTCAATTGCATGGATCTCTATGGGCAAACCACGGCAAACTAATCCCATTTTTGTTACAAAAGAAAGTAGGACATTAAAATTCGACAATCCCTTGGGGTATTGATGGCCTTTCCTTTCATTATTAAAAACCATCGTGAGCCGGGGCTGACCCGACCGTTGGCTCGCCGGTTCCCGGGGCTGCCGATCTCGGTGAGGGGCTGAAAGGTGAAGCTTGCCGTTTGATGATCCTCTTACCTGGAGCCTCCACCAGAAATGAAAAGATTGAGGACCTGACAAGGAGTCAGACTTCACCTTGAAGATCGCTGTTTATTGGACCTGAGGGAGGAGAGTCAGGAGACCAGAATACACCTTGTTGGGCCTCCGTCTAACAGTCACTCTGCCTTTGAGAAAGGTCCTGCTAGGATCGAAACGTCAGGCCCACTAAATTTTAAGATTTGCATTGTGGTAATTTTAGTCAGGAAGCAGTTTGCAACATTTTTGTATATCAGGATAATAATGTGATATACACAAATGTTGCAAACTGCTTACTGACTAAAATTACCAAAATGCAAATCTTAAAATTAAGTGGGCCTGACGTTTCGATCCTAGCAGGACCTTTCTCAGGAGGACCTTTGAGAAAGGTCTTGCTAGGATCGAAACGTCAGGCCCACGAAATTTTAGGATAATAATGTATTTACTATTTTACTAAACATTATCGAAACATTTACAAAGCAACAAACAATTCTCTGGAAGTATTTACAGAATATTTATATCGATTGCTTGGGATTACTTTAAATCCCGTCAAGACTGCATTGAGTAAGACTGCATTGAGATTAACGTTTATATGCATTTTGTCCTGAAGGCAAAATGTAATCTCTGAGCCAGTTTACTCATTATCAAATATTTACAAAATGCAGCGACGACCTTTGCTTATCTTTTAATATATAAATATCAAACATTGACAGGATGTCTAAATCAAGCTGCATCATCTATAAGTAAGTTCTTAAGGATAAATACAAATTGCCATTTCCTGAGGGAGAAGAGAATAATGACAAGCCCGCGAAAATACATAAAAGACCGCGTAGAGAGAGGGCGCTATTCGCATGGGCAATTATTACGCAATCAAAATTAATGTGGGACTAGAAATTCGAACTTTAAATTAATACTGGATTTTACGCTTGTCACTTCTATAACATTTTTAGTTTCCGCATTCACAACCTTTCGGCTATACCTTAAATTTCCCCATTCGTAATACGCGCGATTGCTACTGACATCCGGGCACTTCGAGCTGAAGTTGACCTCTTTGGTAATGGCCGATGCGCGTCCACGTCGTCACACGTTCGTACCAGAGGGTTGATAGGGGAGTGCGCACTCTAGTTTATTTAAAGAGCTCTATGGTGATCCCCGAGCTGCTGTAGCCAGGTCTGCAACCATTGGTTGTTTGCATCTGAATGAAAGCGAGGGGGGTGCTCCCTGGAGTTACATCTTACGGCAGTTATTAATGGTTGAATGGCTTATGACTGGCGTCCTATACCCCGGCAAAGACTAGTCATGGACTGGCCATTTGGGAGGGCTCCATCTAAGGGCTGGATGGTGCAGATGGGACGAGCGCTGGTCCGCATATGACCAGAGGTCTTGGGTTCAAATCCCGGTCCAGTTAAAGTTTTCTTTGCCATTTTACTCACTTTCCCATCTCATTCATTCAGTCCTTATACCGTATCCCTTCCCAAGACATCCCATTCCCATCCCCCAACACTCCCTTCCTAACCCTTCATAGCACTCTACATTTACAATATCTATGCCCTACTGCCATATAGTACAGTCTACAGTGTTAGTTGTAACCAAAGATCTTATAATAGCCTACTCTTGCAAAATCACACGCATCCGGGTGAAGTACGCACTGGGCGCCATTTTAGTAAGCAAAGTCGCACACATTCTCTCCATTTCGTGGTCACGTCACATCAAAAGTTATCACATTCTGTTCACGCATCCAAAGTTGTATCTTTTTTCTTGTTTGTGACTTTCTCGCTTCATTTCCGGAGCACCGAAAGCAAACGACAGATTCAGTTGCTTACTAAAATGGCGTCCAGTGCGTACTTCACCTTTTGCTGGGAGTAGTCCATCTTGCGCCCTTTGCGCGCTATAAGATCTTTGGTTGTAACCAAGCAGGGATCCCATCATGAACTACAGACACTGCGGATGGCACGTCCCCCCCCCCCTTGTCGAGGTGTTGGGGGAGGGAAGGGCTGGGGGTGACTAGACGAGCAGTCAGCAGCCGCTCATCTGAGGCTGATTGGGCCTCATACGCTATCGGTCCTTCACCGATCAGAGTCCGGGCAAAGACCCGAACTTACGAATCTTGTCCCACAACAGTAGTTTATCGGGCATTTCACAAAGGGAGGCGAGAGAGATATAGAGGGAGGGGTAGAGAGAGGGCGGGGGAGAGCGACAGAGGAGAGAGGAGAGAGGGAGAGAGAGAGGGAGAGAGAGAGAGTGAGAGAGAGAGAGAGAGAGAGAGAGAGAGAGAGAGAGAGAGGGGGGGGGGAGGGAGAGAGCAGAGAGAGAGAGAGACGGGAGTTTGGGTTGTGAAGAGTCTGTGTTCCAATCATCTTCGCGAACAGAACTCCGGGTGCCTACACACGTAATTATCTACGATTTGGAGGACAACGACCCGCTCAACGACCCGCTCAAAGGCGATCCTGCGAAATGTTTGACTACGGGGAAGGGAAGGGTCCGCCAAAAATATCATTCTGCACGGGCTATTGAACGCCGTCCTTAGAACTTGCCGCCGTTATCGGGACTCGTTGATAGTTATTTTTATTTGATGGGCCTGTTCTGAGCGGTCCGCGCAGGTCGAGCCCCGTACATCTAAGGTCGCTGACTCTCAGGTCAGTCATCTCGGATCCTGTACTTTCACAAGGCCCTAAACAACACTGGTAAAGGTCAAAAGATTGCTACAGTGTGTGTGTGTTAAACCATAAAACATCCCAAAAAAGCAATCCAATCCAAGGTTTTAGCTCAAATGGTGATCTGAGAAAATAGTAGTGAAAGAAATAGTTTATGACTTGCGAGTTATAAACTATTTGTCGATGTTTGAGTGAAGATTTCTAGGGAAGTACACAGCATCCCAGACCGTAAGATTTCAACATGAGGATTCTATCATGACCATCTACAAACTGTGTAAATTGGAAGGAAATCTGTGGACGTCGATGTTTTCCGATCTTCCCAATGTTGTATTCAGCCCCTACACAACATTGGTATTGACGAAAAACAGAAAGGTTCACAGATTTACAATGAAACTTATACCGGGACAGTTTGAATATGTGGTTATGATAATAGGAACCATCCTGTTACGCAACAGCCGGGTACGGATGGGTTTGCCCGTCGGCTCCTCATTTTATGCTAATGAGGGGTCACATGGGGCCAAATGTGGTCTTCTGATTGGTCGAGAGGCTTTCGGAGAAAGCCCGAAATCGACTGGTTAGACCCGGTGTACTTTCTGCTGGATAGGTACACCAAGAAACTTGGGCCAAACGCGTGTTTTTAGATCCCTGTGATTATTATAACCATAAGAAGCCTGAGCCCGAGTCTAAGCCTTCATTTTGTAAAAAAAAAAAATGGCCGATCCCTCACACAACAGTCGGTGTGCGTATGTGTGTGTACGTGTCTGGCAGCGGAAGGCTCGCACCCGACCTGTACGCACGCTACGCAAGGGAATGGTGCGCGGCGTGCGCACGCTATAGAATGGGGGCTGCATTTCGGATAGCACTCGCAACGGTACTGCGTAAAGCGCCGTAGAGAGGTCGGATTTAGATTTCTAAGGACTTGATCGAGGCTACCATGTCGTTCCACGCACGAAGAAGAACCGGCTCAGCTCTGTCAGTACTTACTTGCGAGTCGACACAAAGAAAAGTACATGGGGGTAGTTCATACGAGGGACTAACCTGGAGACTAAACTTGAATGGGTTAGTCCGACTGAAAAAAATTGTCGTTTGGACACAACAAGTCTTCTTCTTTTTTTCATTGAAGGACTATCCGAGGGGTTTTGCAAAACTTGTCAGGGTGGCCTTGTTAGGCTTCCGTTCAATGAGCAACGGACTCATTGTATTTTTTTATTGATTTCCCCTGGCGAGACTGAGACAACAAAATCTGCAGGTGCCATCTTCCTTGGTCCATGTCAACGTCCATCATTTTCTTTAATCGGTGGTTTCTTTTTACGAGCCCGGTTTTCAAAAGGGAGTTGCGTAAGAGAAGTTTCATAGCATTGCTGGACTTAAACCTTGCAGTGTCTAGACATAAAAATCGGGTTTCGGGTCGTGTTACTTGCTGCATGTATGCCAATAACTCCTAGGGTCCGGCAAACCCTAACCGTGTGCAAACACTCGCCGAATTACATTCTCCTCGCGACACCAACTTCATGCTATTATTATCTAAGTCCATGCGAGAGAACTAACTTCGAGACTAAACTGGAATGGGTTAGCCCCACTGATGACAAAAGTTGTCGTTTGGACACAATCATTTGTTTAGCACCTTGGGACAAACTTCGAAGATCCACGGAGCGATTGAGTTTAGCCTCGAAAATTATACCGGTACCAGCCGCTACACAATTATTCAGATCGCACGATGAAAGCAACTCCGTATAACGATCTCAGACTTCGTATCTTCCGGTTTGTTTCCTGCTCTTGTCCATCACCAAAAAATGTGGAAAGTTAAGGCTCTTCCGGTAGGCCAAACTCGTGTGATTCAAAAATTTGCTCTTTTGGGGTCTATTTTCCTATTGTCAGTTGCTTCGTAGCTCCAGTTTTCTTTATTGTTGGTCCTAAAAAATATGAGTGTACCATAACAAACCCCAACATACGTAGGAAAAAAATGTCACGCAACTTCAGGCAGTCCGTTCTGGGTAAAAACTATGGAGGTTCCTAAAGGGCGTCTCGCTTATATATATATATATTTGTATTATTATTTAAAGGCATAAAGTAACATGGCCTAATAAGCTTTTATTAAAAAAAAATAATAATAATAAAAAAAAGCCAGCTAGAGAAAGTACCAAGAAGGAGGAAATGTGTCTCTTGAGTGACATTGGGAAATGTCATAACTGAAGAAGCAGTGAGAAAGAGGATTGTGGATTATTTTTTAAACGTCACAGCAGAAGACATCAACCAGATGAAAAATAGAACCCCACCAAAAGGCCAGGGCAAAGAAAACAGAATCTGCTTCCATGGCTGAATCACAGTTAGCTTGAACCAAGTCGAACAATCACATCCTGCCTCGATGTTTCTCCTGATGTGGAAATTAACAAGGATGAGAAATGCTGCATGTGTCACTCATACTAGATACCGCCCTACCGTATTTCACCTCTATGGTTTACTTGAGGATCCAAATTCAAAAAAGTTAAAATATATCTTTCAGTTAAATGAACTTCTTTTCACATTTTAAGAAAATTATTCTCAATTTGAATTATTCATTATGGTGATGAAATTTATTTCCTTATTATCATGAGGACAGTTTTGATGATTTGGAAAAGGATGGGAAAGGAGAGGGTAGCATGAAGGGAAAGGAGTTGATAGGTGATAACAAAAAGTCAATCAAACTTCCCCATCTCAAATAATTATTTAGTGGCTCGGGGCAATGGGACAAAATTAATGCAAACCAATAAGTTTTAAGCATAAATTATGAATCTTTTGTGGAAAGTGTTAGAAGCAGTGTCGAATAAAACAACAAAGATGAACAAAAAAATCATACAGGGAAGAATTTTACAGTGCCACACAGCATTTTGAGTTATTTAAAGAATTTATTTTGCGTTTGGCTGCACTAGGACACCTACTAAGCACCACCGTCGAAAATAGGTGACGATGCGTACTGCGCGTTGCGCGCGCCGTGGACATCAACAAAACCGGGTAATCTTACGGAAGTGACAGGCTTGATCAACATTCTCCATGATTATTATAATAGTCTGTGGTGTGGAAAAAGTGACTGAGACCTCTTTTAGTGTCATACTTTCGTCCACATTGGTCAGCTTGAAGAAAAGTCCTTATATATCGTATAAAACCGGTAACCGGAGGATACATGTACGTGTACGTACCATTTATCTCCATAAGACTGGATAGGACATGTCACCGCGCGTTGCTCGTGCACAAAATACGCGGTCGAACAATGGCGGCGCGCAACGCTTCAGGAGGGTAGAGTTGTGTATGTTGGTTAGAGCATCGTGCTCTATGGTTAGATTTCAGTCGCTTGGCCGTGGATGAATGTGGCCTACCTTGTTGTTGTAGGAACGAGTAATTATATATAATGAAGGTGCCTGAAACAATTGAGTTTTTATTTTTATTTCCTCTTCATTTAAGTATAAATAATTCACGGTGCTTTTATTACATTGCCTATAGGAAGGAGCATGACGCACTGACACGTATCTAAAACAAATAATTTCTTGAATGATTTGTTTAGCCTATACTTAGCCCATCGAATCCACATTTGAATCGGCCATGGCTACACATTGGTTTGCTGGCGTTTATCTTAACTTTTCTGAGCAGCCTTCAGGAATAAAAAACAAAACACTGCGCCGGAGGATTTTTTTTTTCAAGGAGTGGATTCAGCTTTTGGGTGACCCAAAATCACAGCAGTTGTCAATGATTACAAAGTTGTTCAGTCATTATCCTTCATCCGAAGTTGGTAAATGGTGATAACAACCGTAGCCTAAGTAAATGGTAGACCAGATCAGTCATCAATAAGTAGTATATCAAAGGAGTCCATCTGGGATAACCAACAACTTACTTTGACCATTGTTCTTTTTGAATTTTCCTAATTCATTCCTATTATGGTGATATACAAAAATGTTGCAAACTGCTTACTGACTAAAATTACCAAAATGCAAATCTAAAATTTAGTGGGCCGGACGTTTCGATCCTAGCAGGACCTTTCTCAAAGGCAGAGTGACAAGGACAAAACAGATACATGTACACGAAGGAAGGGGGGAGAGTGAATAGGACACGGATGAGAAACAAAGGACAAAGAGTGAAGCTGGTAGGGAGAGATCAAAGGGAAGGGCAGGGGGTAGGGTAGGGATTAATGAGAGGAGGGGGAAAGATCAAAGAGAAGGGCAAGGAGTGGGGTAGGGATTAGTGACAATAGGGGGAAAGATCAAAGAGAGAAGTGTGAAGGACTGAACACAAAAGAAGGATTATCAGAAAGCTGCATGGTGTTAGTCATTACCCTCCTGGATGTTGAGACCATGTGGTTGAATAGTCCGAAGACGCTTCATCCACATTTTCTCACGGCTAAGACGGACAGCATTATTACGGTGACCAAGTGATTCTATGCCCAGTACACTCATGTCTGATATCGAATGATCAGGGAGATTGAAGTGATACCCAACCGGGGTGTCCATTTTACCAGTTTTGATAGTAGACCTATGGCCATAGATACGTTTTTTGAGGGTGTTTTTGGTCTCGCCAACATACTGAATATTACAAACTCTACAAGAGATGAGGTATATGATGTTTGAGGTAGTGCACGTGATAGAGCCATAGGTCGTGTGGGTAGTTCCAGAAGAATGTCCATTGAAAGAGTCTATTTCCTTGACATGTGTCTTGCAAACAATGCATTTCGAGGTACACTTAAATGTACCAAATTTGGTTGGAGGTGAAGAGTCCAAAGGGGGAACCTCTGCTCGGACAATTAAGTCACGCAGGTTACGGGGGCGCCTGAAAGCCAAAACAGGCGAATTAGGAATGGCTTCAGCCAGACGATCCGAAGTGTGGAGAATATGGTGGTTTTCCTTAGTTATCTTCCTGAGAGGAGGAAGAGAGGGGTGGTAGGAAGTAACTAAGGGAACCTTGGGCTTGTCCTTGGGACCTGGTGGCTTTTGTTTTAGTGCCGAACTTCTGGGAATGGAATAGACTTTAGCAATGGAGTTCTTCACTTGGCGAGAACTATAGCCTCTAGCAACCAAGTTACTGGCCAATACACGTGTATGGCGGCGAAAGTCAGACTCATTGGAACATATGCGCCTCAATCTGAGGGCCTGGCTGTAAGCTATACCAGTCTTACAGTGTCTAGGGTGACAACTGGAGGAATGGAGATATTGATGAGTGTCGGTGGGCTTAGAATACAAGTCAGTAGTGAGTGTATTGAGGTCTTTCCGGACGGTGACGTCCAGAAAGTGGGTCTGTTGAAGAGACTGCTCCCATGTGAATTTGATGGTCCTATGGAAGGAATTGATGTGGTCAAAGAAAGCATTCAGGCTGCTACCGTCCCTAGTCCAAATGAAGAACACGTCATCTATGTATCTCCACCAAATCCAGGGACGGCATGGAGCCTCACTGAGCATGCGTTCCTCAAGGTCACCCATGAAGAGGCATGCAAAGGAAGGAGCCATGCGCGTGCCCATGGCAGTGCCATGTACTTGAAGATAGTGCTTGCCAAGAAAGGAGAAATTATTCTTGGCCAGCACTAACCTCATGAGGGTGGTTATGTCGGAGATGGGTGGAGAAGACTGTTTTCCTTTGGCCAGGGCCGAGGAGCAAGCCTGAATGCCTTCTTCCTGGGGGATGTTAGTGTACAGAGAGGAAACGTCAATAGTACCAATTATGGCAGTGGCAGGAATTTGATCCTTGACACTTTCCAACTTTCGCAGAAAATCGGGAGTGTCATGGACGTATGAGGGGATTTGGGGAACCAAGGGTTTGAGAAAAAAGTCAATGAAAAGAGATATGTGTTCCGTAGGTGAACCATTGCCAGAGATGATGGGTCTGCCTGGGTTGTTGGCCTTGTGAATTTTCGGGAGAAGGTAGAATCTGGCAGTTCTACAATTGATCGGTGATAGAAATCTGTGAGCTTTTTTACTCAAATGATCACGTGATCGCATGTCATCCAAAACTTCCTGAATTTGCTCTGAAAATTTGCCAGTGGGGTTAGAGTCCAGACATTTGTAGTGCTGGGGATTGTTGAGTTGGCGATTGGCTTCATCAATATATTTTTGGCGATCCATGATTACTACGGCTGACCCTTTATCTGCTGGCTTGATAATGATGTCACCGCGGGAACGTAGAGTGTTGAGAGCAAGACGTTCTTCCCTAGGGAGATTGTCGTGGGGCTTACGGGTAAGATGAGAGGAGTTGGAAACTTGAGAACTGACTGCTTGCACATACGTTTCAAGGGCTGGAACACGGTTCTTGGGGGGGACCCAGGTGCTTTTTACACGGAAAGGTTCTTCTTTACAGGAGCCAGAATCGAAGAAGAACTCAGTCAGACGAAGTCTGCGGTAATACTCAGTGAGATCTTGACTGAGCATTACTTGGTCAACTTTGGGGGGAGTAGGACAAAAGTTCAAGCCCTTGGAAAGTAACGTATGCTCTGCGTCAGTTAGAGAAGAAGAGGAAAGGTTGACAACAGTGTTAGTGGGGGGTAAAGGTGTAGACTGGGGACTGCGTCTGAAGCGGTTGTGTCTGCGTTGTTTGGCAACAAGGCCACCAATCTTCTTGTTTCTCCTGTCGGTGAGAACAGAATTGAGGTTAGAGAGACCTTTCTCAATCTCATCACTGAGATCCTTGTACTGGCTTTCAGAACAGCTGGAGCGTAGTTTTGAGTCCAGATTAGCAATGTCCTGGTGGACAGCCTGAAGGGTGATTTCACATTGCTCAGAGAGGACCTTGATGAGCTGAATGGAAGCACTATAAAGAATTTGATTCCATTTTTTCTGTAGGTTGGGGGAGAGTTTTCCAATTTGGGGGGTGTGAGATATCTGTAAGCCAGTAGGGATCAGGCGAGAGACTGAGAAAAAGTTGTAGTTGTCTTGATGGAAAGTGTACCGAAGAGCCTTTTCTTGCAGTTTCCTAAGTTGAAAGAAACAGTTAGGGTTGTTCCTATTATGTTAATTTTTCTCAAAAGATGACTATTTGAAGAAAAAAAAACGCATTCCCTTCTGTCAAAATGTCCATTCAAATGTGTGCGCGCAGCAAAACGACACGTTCGTTTCTTACCCTCTTGACAAAACGCACACGCGGACGCGCATTTGACACGGTGTCCTATCCAGTCTTTATTATGGAGATCAATGGTACGTACTGTACATGTCTTTATTGTGGAGATCAATGATGTACATGTACGTGTCCATGACCAACGTATAAACAGCGCCCTCAAGGGAAAATATAATCATGAACACGTGGTGGCGCTATATAGAAATAGTCGGATCCCCTTGCGGCTGTGACCAACGACACAATAATAATCGGGTCAGGGTACCATCTACTTCTGGGTCCCATCCATCACATTGGTTGTGCTGGTACTTGTTGTCCTTGCCCGTAATTATTACGAGCATATTATTTTTAGTTAATTAAACAGGCGTCTCAACGACTCGGACAAAGATGGAGGACAGGGGAGGTGTGAACATGTTCGCGAACGACGGGAGTTTCATGGAGATGTTCAGGAAAAAGATGGAGGAGGGAAAACAAGGGTCCGTTTCGTCGCCACCAGCAGCAAGTCCAAAGCAGGAGATCGGGAGCGCATCGACTTCAAGTTCAAGTATTACTGCGGGCGAAGTGTCCGACCCCGCATCGCAACGGGTCCGTCCCCACGACAGCGAGCGGGACAACGACGAGGACAGAGTCCCAAGCCGATCCGCCGATGGTCGCCTTTCGGCAGAGACCGTCGGGGACAGTCCAGGTCGGGCTCGAACCTCGCCACGAACTGACGCCGCTCGGCACCAGTCGTCGTCGTCGTCGTCTTCGGGGCTTGACGGCAGTGAGCCGCTAGAGGGCGCGCTTGCCGACGACCGTCCAGATGCCGGTGCTGTGGCCTCGGCCACCTCAGATGTGACCGTACCGAAGCCGAAAAAGTACAGCCTTCTGTCACATGTGAGTCGATTATCGTGCTCCAGTGTCTGAAATGCTGTATATATATAGGAAAGCTTTTCAGCAAGATTTTTGTTGAATCCCCTCACTATAATATTAATACTTTCCGATCCTAGCAGGACCTTTCTCAAACTCAAAGGCAGAGAAAGGTCCTACTATACTACTACTAGTACTACTACTACTACTACTACTACTAGTACTACTAAAAGTAGTACTAGTACTAGTAGTAGTAGTACTTAGTCCGAGTAACTTGGACCCGACAAATCACCCTTTTTTTATCGAATTTTGAAATTTTGAGTTTCGGGTGACTGTAGGGTCCAAGTCCATCAGTGTCCTAAAGCTGATTATATGTACAAACCGCCAAAAACCATTTCGACCGAAACAAACTACCCGACACAAACCCCCAGATTTACCGTCGAAAACACCCGTATCACCGTCCTACATGTACGTGCCCATTTCCTGATTCAGTGAGAATCAAGGATTCTAATACTGGTCATTTGCTTTACTCACGTTTTGGAAAAAAGGGAAAAAATACCCTCAGTTGATCAAGAAGGTGTTTCGCCCGTGCGACAGCCAAAACAAGGCGGCCATATTCTGACAGTTCCGTGTGCGCAGTGGGTCTGCAACCGTTGAGCCCGCGACTGTTTCATAAATGGTGCAAAGCATGCAACGATACGCGGTGTGTGTGGTGCATATCAGTAACTTCAAAATGTTTCTCGAAAGTTTAAAGCCTACATGTTTTGTATTTGTTTTCAGGATTTAGAATGAAAGCACATACTGCACATGGTGATTTGTGAACCTTTCATCTTATTTGAAACCTCTAAAGAAGCTTTCATTCTAAATCCTAAAAAACAAACACAAAACATGTAACACATAAGCCATATTTACTAGTACTAGTACTACTAGCACATAGTACTCAGTGCAGTCACTGTCACTGTGTCAGTACACTGTACACAAGTGTACAGTCAATTTGGAGTATTCCCATTGCATTGGTGGTAATCCAAGTAACTTGGACCCGACAAGTCACCCTTTTTTTATTGAATTTTGAAATTTTGAGTTTCGGGTGACTGTAGGGTCCAAGTCAAACCGAGTCTAGTTGTAGTACTAAAAGTAGTAGTGATAGTACTACTACTAGTAGTACTTAGTACTAGTACTAGCTACTACTAAGACTACAGCATCCATGGTCTGGTTCAACCACTTACCGAAAGAATTGGACTTACAATTTGTCATAAAGTTGCAGTTTTCCCAAAATTCATGATTTTGTGGCGTGTATGTGTGGCGCGTATGTAGGAATAGTGAAGTGCATGTTCTTTACAGTGCCTGCTGTCACTGCTGACCGTAGTGTGGTTGACAAATACACGTCAGAAAATCGTGAGTTTTGGGGAATACTGCAAGTCCAATTTTTTTGGGCTAGTAGTGGTTGTGCCAGACAGTGTCGTTTCTCTGCATTAATAATAGCTGGTCTATTATGGATTTAGGGAGATTTCTTTCCACCCTTTGTTGGCTAAATAAATAATTGTCGGGTTACCACTCGGGTTCTTTTCAGAACCCCACCTCTTCCTTTAAGAGACCTTATATATGGTGTCACCGCAAACCCTCCTATATTGATTCACCCACCATGCAAAGCTTTAAGTCTTATTGAAATAAATAATGTTCCTTCTTTTTTTTGTCCTCATTTTGTTTTGCAAAGGTCGGGAAGCGTAGGGACGGAAAAATGACCCTCAAAACAGGAGCGGTCAAGAAACAGCGACTGTCAGACGCCGAGGTACGAGCCACCGTCTCTTGTCATAAATCTACCCTCTCATTCACTTGCTTTCTGCCCCCCCCCCAGACTTTAACTTTAAGTCCAAACTGTCCCGGCAGTCTCGGCATTCTTTTTTCTTTTCAAACTGGCATTTCTTTTGGGCATAGTTGGGTCTGCTCTGTTTTTAGACAGACGGCAAAACTCGGCAAATCGTCATAGATATAACATGACGTTTGCGTCGGGGAGAATGTAATTCAATGAGGTTTTGCCCTTGCTCGACGTGATAAACAATGAGTGCTCAGTGCCAAATTGTGCGTGCACGTCATACAGACATCATTGCACATCGACTCGGCGGAAAGTGATGTGGTCACTGGAGCGGGGTTTGAGCCTGGAGGATGGCGGGTGAGAGTCACCACTGGACTGGAGTATGCAAGTAGAGAGTTAAGGCCAAAACAAAAATAGTTCTGCTTCCGATTACATGGCATTTCAAAATTGGGTTGGTAGGTCGGGAATTTTTTTTTTTGGGGGGGTAATTTTTTGTGTGTGTACAATCATATGGAGGCATCTGCATGTGGTCAAGCCTGAATACGATCAAATGACACATTGAATTTAGCTTTTATCATTATTTCCGTATAAAAGAATTGAGGTCGCAGGCTAGAAATAGGGTCGGTTGGGTAACCGGAAGCAGAATTATTTAATTTTTTTTTGCCTAAGTGTCCCCTTGGGCTGTTAACCTCAGCGACTTGAGGTTGAAGGTGATAGAGTATGCGCATCTAATAGACCAATTGCACAACCAATGTTTACATGCTATCATTTGACTCATAGTGGGTATTTTTTTGCATCTCATTTGGTGCAGAACAGGAGTGGAAACGAGCAAAGAAGACTATCATATTGCCCATGTTCTTCTTTGTACATTTCCATCGCTGCTCTGTGCCAAATGAGGTGCAAAAATACCCTACTATAAATCACGGGATCTCATTTGGTGCAGAACAGGAGTGGAAACGAGCAAAGAAGACTATCATATTGCCAACGTTGTTTTTTTTTCTTTTTCCTGGGGGGTACATTTCCGTCGCTGCCCACGTTCTTCTTTGTACATGTCCATCGCTGCTCTGTGCCAAATGAGGTGCAAAAATACCCTACTGTAAATAACGTGATCTCATTTGGTGCAGAACAGGAGTGGAAACGAGCAAAGAAGACTATCATATTGCCAACGGTTTTTTTTCTTTTTTCTGGGGGGTACATTTCCGTCGCTGCTCTGTGCCTAATTAGGTAGCCACTATAAGTCGTGCGGTGGCATGTAAACATTGGTCGCGCAATCGGCCCGTTCTGCCGACGAACCCGACTGCAGTGGATAGACTAACAGAGTGTCCCTCACTTCTCTCTTCCCCCTCCCGCCCACTTGCAGGCGTCCAAGGACCAAGACCCGTGGTCCAAGTACATGGCCGAGGTGGAGAAGTACAAAGCCCACGTATGCGGCGACGAGGACAAGTCCAGGCCGCTCGTCAAATGAACTTTGGCCTCTCCCCGGCCTTCTGCCGAGACTTGGGGAAGGGGATAAGCGGGGAAAGGGGCGGGGGCGGGGGCGGGGGGGGGGGTGACGGTTGGCACTGGAGAATGCCATCCGCTAGGAGGTGTTGGAAACAGTGGACCGTGTCTATCCGCCGCCCTGACCCTCTGTGTCATCTCGTGTCTTGAAGGAACGATGTTAACGGCACGGGACTTGGAACCAGTGTGCAAGGTGAATGACTCAGTGTCGGGGCCTTCCGCTTTTGTGTCCGTGCTCTTTCTGAGCGAATTAAAAGCCAAACCCCCCGCCCCCCCCCCCCCTCAAATTCCACAGGCAGCATTTTGTCGGCTCAAGAGTGTCTTCTCATCGAGTTGCTGCTCTACAGTGTCGCATGGGCAGAGTCTTGAGAAGAGTTGAGGCCTTAAGGTTTCAAGGAGTTGATAGCCAGAGTCCTCAAGGTTCGATGGTACTGAGGGCCAGAGTCCTTAAGGCTTCAAGGTGTTAAGAGACAGAGGCCTTAAGGATTCAAGGTGTTGAGGGCCAGAGGCCTTGAGGTTTCAAAGAGTTGATAGCCAGAGGCCTTAAGGTTTCAAAGTGTTGAGAGCCAGAGGCCTAAAGCTTTCAAGGTGGTTAGAACTAGAGGCCATAAAGTTTCAAGGTGTTGAGAGCCAGAGGCCTTAAGGTTTCAAAGTGCTGAGAGCCAGAGGCCTTAAGGTTTCAAAGTGCTGAGAGACAGAGGCCTTAAGGTTTCAAAGTGCTGAGAGCCACAGGCCTAAAGCTTTCAAGGTGGTTAGAACTAGAGGCCATAAAGTTTCAAGGTGTTGAGAACCAGAGGCCTTAAGGTTTCAAGATGTTTAGAGCCAAAGGGGTTGGCCATTCCGTGTGAGTGTCTCCTCAAACTAGAAATGTTGCATAGTTTGTAATGGCACCACATTGGCCGTCTTAGGTTATTTATATTCTTTTCTTCAACATCGTGAAACCACTCTGAACTCTCCACATTCTGGGGCCTCTGGAAAACAAGGAGTGGACAATCCCTTGACATCAACAACAAAACGTACAATCTCCAAAAGTATGCCGGGTTTGATCTCACGGGTAGAGAGAGACGGTGCACTGGTTATTGCTCTGTCACAGATATCTATTGCGCTTTTTGAGCATTTTTTTTTATTGAAAAATGACAAGGGAAAACTTTGACTGGACCGGGATGTGAACCTGAGAGGCTGAGACCTCTGGTTTTGCCTACCAGCACTTACCATCTGAGCTATCCAGCCCTTAGATGGAGGCCTTCCCAAATGGTCAACTAGTCTTTTCCGAGGGGATCGCACAAAGTGGATGCAGCCTTTTGAGTTGAAATCAAACAAAGAAGTGGAAAAACTGACTGGGAACTGGTAGGAGCACTGGTATGCAAAACCAGAGGTCTCGGGTACAAGTCCTGGTCGAGTCCAAGTTTTCTTTGCCATTTTTCTAAATTGTTCTTTGTTTAAACAACATTTCCATGAAGCTTCTCTGATTCCTTTCACACCTGTTTTGATTCCTGAATGTGAATATATAAAAAGTAAACCTGTGTTAAATGTACAGTAATGACATTGACATTTTCCTGTTTTCAATGCCGTGTAAAGGATATCTTTTTTATATTAATTTAGCAGTTTTTACCTTTACTTAAAAAAAGGAGCTCTTGTAAATTGTAAACTTCCACAGAAATGGTAGATCATCAATTGTCCCCTTAATATTAATTTTGATAAACTTTGTCTTTGTTCATTCTTTTCAATATTTTATTCTCACAAAAAGATAGATTAAAATGTAATCTTTGAAAATAATATTTTGGACTGGTCTTATCATTTCCTCATCTACATTCTTACGAAGAAATCTGGAACCTTTGTCGGAAAGAGACAAATAGTAACAAATATTATGAAGACACATTAATAAAGGAAGACTAGTTGACTATCAGGGAAGGCTGTCATCTAAGGGCTGGATAGCTGAGATGGGTAGAGCACTGGTGCGTTAATCCAGAGGTTAAAAGCATTTCATAAACATTCTTAATTTTCAGTTGTGGGTTTCTACTGTCATCGCAATGCCTTACAAAGTGTTTATTTCATTTTCTTGAAATGTATATACATTTTTCTTTCCAGTTTTTAATGAAATTATTATTTTTTTTTTTAATGGCAAACCAAATAAAATTTCCATTGGGAAAAAAAGACCACAAATGTCGCATAACGCCCTCTATCAGCCACAGGGCGAGAACATACAATAGAGAGCTGATGAGAGGTTTCTGTCTCCGATCGAGTCAAACAGTGGTGTGTGTCCCGCAGGGGGATGGACCCAACCCTCACTCTCAGTTTTACGACCTGTTGAAGGTCTCTCACCCAGGGACAAACTTAAAGGAAATACGGTATTAAGACGCCTCGGTGTATACCCAAACAAAGAGAACCGTTAAATAGTTACAAAGAGGATAAAAGAATATGAAAGATTATACAACAAATAATTATGCATTGAACCAGGGGACAACTAATAATAAGAACGCAGTGGCAGTTGTTACGGCAGTCGTCCGTGTGGTTCCCTGACTTCACAGTATTTGTCAGGATGTTTAGCTCTTGGAACCAGATTATCAGCTAATAGACTGGTTCAACCAGCCTGCAATGCTGACGAAATATAATCAAGTCAGGGAACCACACGGACGACTGCCGTAACAACAGCCACTGCCTAATACGCAATCTAATATAGTGTGTAGAATTAAAGTGCATTTGTGGTGAGGCCTATTTTAGCTCGCGTAGTTGCATCAACTATATACTGGCAGTGAACACACAAGGCATGCTCCAGGGGTGTCCAAGGATAAACCCGAATCCTCACAACACAAACAACTTAAATAGATCATTTATTTTTCCAAAATAACTCAATTTCTGATACAAAGTCCTGGTCCTTCCAATGCGGAGGTTTATGTAACGTAGAGGGCGCTATCAAGGAAGACCGCAAACAAAAATTGTAACATATATCCTGCACCGCCGATTGGTTTGGTTTTATAAAATATCCCGTAGGGGCCGGGTTGTGAAGTTAGTCTTTACTCAATCGTTATTTTATGTAAATCGTACGTCGTTTATCAGAAGGATTCTGATGTGTCATGCAACTATTGGTACTCAAGTATAGCATGTTCGACATTTATAAGTTGACCAAAAATTGCCTAAAAACACGCCAGTCTAGCGCCATTATATATATCCTGTCGGATATTATATTCCCCAAACTGATCAAGACCAAGTGTTGGACCAAACGATCGTGTCACACACCTTTCACCCACCAAGTTTTAAGTGCACAATTATTAAAGTTGCACTTGTTAACGAACTTATGGACTTGTTAACGTCATGTCTACTCGTGTATATTTACATGTTTTAGTAACTTTGAATTATACGCATAGCCTAACAGCCAAGAGCTGATACTCGAGCTTGGAGGGCAAACTATAGGTTTATAATTGCTAAAAAGTGCTAAAAAGTGCGTTTATAGAATTGATTACAGCACCCTACGTGAAAGCAGTGGGGATACTACCTGCATGTGAAAGCAGGGCCATTAATTAATTTGTAGGAGTCAATTTTCCCAGAACCTTTTAGCGGTACCTCCATGCTTGTAGTAACAGTGCCCTCAACGTCACAGAAAATTGGATTTTATCAGCACAGATGATATGTGTAGCCGTAACGAATACTAGTGCACAAAACAACAGGTGGGTTTTTGAATACTCGGTTTCTGACGATTGACCGCGGGTAGACAGACACCCATTGAGGTCTGCGGTAAACCGCGGAATATCCAAGACCACTGCGTGAATGATAGCCTTTATTCCAGTCGTCTTTTCCGAAGTGAGCTCAGGATTACTGCAAGAAAGTCTTGGCCGCGGCTGGGAAACACACATAGGCCTACACATTAATTGAAATTGGCTATTGCTGCAAGACCATTGTACACATTGGAGCCGTACACAATGAATTTTGACACGGCCCCACTTGAGTGAGGCGGTGACAGGGCCAAGAGCGCCTTGATTGAAGACTATCACCAACATTCCAACTGTTGCATAACAGTAACAAGCCCTGCGTGGTCTATTGCAGGTGCAAACTTTGAATAGATTCGCGCCATGTCGACAGTGAATACTGTGGTTTAGTGTCGGAGACAGATGCACCCTTCGTTGCCCGTCGTTGGAGTTTTTTGAGACTGGGATTAGTCAAGATCTTATCAGACAGACGAGCTGATGAGAATTAGAGGTGAGTAGAAATGTTGTGGTTGTTTTTCCCCAAATTTGAGTGAAAGATCATAGGGTTCAGCTGATTAGAAAACCGACTAACTTGATGTACTGTAGGCTAAACATTGACGTGATCTCGTATTTCTCCCGCGTCATGCGCTGGCTGGCTAGGACACCGGCCGATGATTTCACGACACCGACGATCTAACTGTAAGTTCACCGGGCGCGGGCTACCATGCAGAAACTGATCGTTCTCTTGATGGGCATTTTGAGATATTATGTTAAATCATGGTTATTGTACGGTTACGAAAGTGATTACGTATTGTGACCACGTACAGTATTTTATGCAGAGCACTAAATATTATGATGTTGAGGTGACGATTCACCGTCTGACATCTGATCTAGCGGCGAACGAGGTCGATTGTTGTGTCTTGTGACGCAGGACGATTACGAGAGCAAGGCCCGCGTAGCTTCGATTGCCAAATTATTTGTATATTACTTCAAATTACTTCAGGAAAACTGAAGTCGACTTCATCAAACCCATTAATTTTAATTTTACGCAAGACGATGAGCGATGCACAGAAACCATACGGTGTATCACAACTAACGATGGTTTATCCATCGTGAGTTGTTACGATGCATCGTTAGGCCTAATAAAGTAATATAAGTTATAATAGGCCTTGTGAAATCCACTTCTGCACTTTTTTGCGAAAGAACCATTTCGTTGAGCGCAACAAACCAATTCTGACAGTTGGAAGGCGAGGGTGCTTAATAATTCTTTAACATTATTACGATTCCAATTTACTTTATCTCTAAAAGCATCATAAATAATCTTTTATCTCCTGTATTCAAATCATCCCATACCAAGCATGGTTTCTCATAAATTTGAGTACCAGTACATACAATCCAAAACCTGAAAGTTTGAGAAATATGTAATACTTCCATCACAGTGATTACTGATTACTATAATTATTTTAATTTGGGGGTATTCAATTTGTCTCACCTTATTTTATTTTTTCAGGTTAAAGTGACAGTACTGATACATGGAGCAAGCAAGAGCAAGCCGTATAATTGATAAGTGATCTCCTTTTGATTTTGTTTTTTTATTGAGGATTTGTTGGAGAGGTTTTGATCCTAGCAGGATCTTTCTCAAAGGCAGAGTGACAAGGACAAACAGATACATGTGTAAAGGAAGGGGGTAGAAAGTGAATAGGATACAAATGACAAACAGGACAAATTTTAAGAGGAAAGCTGGTATGGTAAGATCAAAGGGAAGGGCCTGGAGTAGGGTAGGGATTAGTGGGAAGAGGGGGAAACATCAAAGAGAGAGGTGTGGAGAAGTGAAGGCAAGAGAATGATTATCAGTGAACATGCAAGGTGTTAGTCATTCCCCTCCTGGAGGTTGAGGCCATGTGGTTGAATAGTCCGAAGATGCTTCATCCACATTTTATCATAGCTAAGACGGACGGCATCACTACCGTGACCAAGTGATTCTATGCCCATAACACTCATATCTGATATCGAATGATCAGGGAGATTGAAGTGATACCAGACAGGGGTGTCAATTCTACTGGTTTTGATTGTAAACCTATGGCCATAGATACTTTTTTGGAGGGTGTTTTTGGACTCGCCAATATATCGAACATTACAAATTCTACCGGAGATGAGGTGTAATGTTTGAGGTGGTGCATGTAATAGAGCCATAGGTCATGTGGGTTGTTCCAGAAGAATTTTCATTGAAAGGCTGTTTCCTGGACATGTGTCTTGCAAACAGTGCATTTCGAGGTACACATAGATGTACCAAATTTGGTGGGAGGTGAAGTGTCCTGTGAAAGGGGGAACCTCTGCTTGGAGGCCTCGGACAATTAAGTCACGCAGGTTATGGGGGCGCCTGAAAGTCAAGACAGACAAGTTTGGAATGGCACTGGCCAGACGATTTGAAGTATGGAGAATGTGGGGGTTTCGTTAGTTATCTTCCATAGAGAATGAAGACAAGGGTGGTATAGGAAGTAACAAAGGGAACCTTGGCATTGTCCTTGGGACCGGGTGACTTTTGTTTTTAGTACCGAACTTCTGGGAATGGAGTAGATTTTATCAATGGAATTCTTCGCTTTGCAAGAACTATAGTCTCTTGCAACCAAGTTTCTGGCCAACACTCGTGTATGGCGGCGAAAATCAGACTCATTGGAGCATATGAGCCTCAATCTGAGAGCCTGGCTGTAAGCTATACCAGTCTTACAGTGTCTAGGGTGACAACTGGAGGCATGTAGATGTTGATGAATGTCGTTGGGCGTAGAATACATGTCTGTAGTTAATGTGTTGTGGCCTTTCCGGATGGTGACATTCAGAACGTGGGTCTGCTGGAGTGACGTGCTCCCATGTGAACTTGACAGTGCTGTGGAAGGAGTTGATGTGATCAACGAAGGCATTCAAGCTGCTACCGTCCTAGTCCAAATGAAGAAAATGTCATCTATGTATATCTACCTAATCCAGGGATGGCATGCAGCCTCAATGAGGGTGCGTTCTTCAAGGAAGGAGCCATCCGCATGCCGATGGCAGTACCATGTACTTGGAGAAAGTGCTTGCCAAGAAAGGAGAAAGGATTCTTGATCAGCACTAGGCTCATGGGGGTGGCCATGTCAGAGATGGGGGTTGAGGAGTGTTTTCCCTTGGCTAGGGCAGAGGAGCAAGTCTGAATTCCTTCTTCCTGGGGGTGTTGGTCTCACCCTCACCTAGGCCTCACCCTCACCCTCACCCTCACCCTATACCAACATCCCCTAGGAAGAAGACATTCAGACTTGCTCCTCTGCCCTAGCAAAGGGAAAACACTCCTCACCCCCCATTTCTGACATAACCACCCTCATGAGGCTAGTGCTGACCAAGAATCCTTTCTCCTTTCTTGGCAAGCACTATCTCCAAGTACATGGCACTGCCATGGACATACGCATGGCTCCTTCCTTTGTTTGCCTCAAGGGTGACCTTGAAGAACGCACACTCAGAGAGGCTCGATGCTGTCCCTGGATTTGGTGGAGATACATAGATGATGATTCCTTCATTTGGACTAGGGACGATAGCAGCTTGAATGCCTTCTTTGATCACATCAACTCCTTCTACAGCACTATATCAAGTTCACGTGGGAGCACTCACTCCAGGAGACCCACTTTCTGGATGTCACCATCCAGAAAGACCACAAAACATTAACTACTGACTTGTATTCTCAGCCCACCGACACTCATCAACATCTTCATGCCTCCAGTTGTCACCCTAGACACTGTAAGACTGGTATAGCTTACAGCCCGGCCCTCAGATTGAGGCACATGCTCCAATGAATCGGATTTTTGCTCCTATACACAAGTATTGGCCAGAAACTTTGTTGCAACAGGCTATAGTTCTTGCTAAGTGAAGAATTCCATTGCTAAAATCTACTTCATTCCCAGAAGTTCGGCACTAAATCAAAAGTCACCCGGTCCCAAGGACAATCCCAAGATTCCCTTGGTTACTTCCTACCACTCTTGTCTTCTTCCTCTCCGGAAGATAACTAAGGAAAACCACCACATTCTCCACACTTCAGATCGTCTGGCCATTGCCATTCCAAACTCGTCTGTTTTGTCTTTCAAGCGCGCCCGTAACCTGTGTGACTTATTGTTCGAGCAGAGGTTCCCCCTTTGGACACTCCTCCCACCAAATTTGGTACATTTAAGTGTACCTCGAAATGCACTGTTTGCAAGACACATGTCCAAGAAATAGACCCTTTCAATGGAAATTCTTCTGGAACAACCCACATGATCCATGGCTCTATTACATGCACCACCTCAAACATTACATACCTCATCTCCTGTAGAGTTTGTAATGTTCAATATGTTGGCGAGACCAAAAGCACCCTCAAAAAACGTATCTATGGCCATAGGTTTACAATCAAAACTGGTAAAATTTACACCCCCTGTTGGGTATCACTTCAATCTCCCTGATCTTTTGATATCAGATGTGAGTGTTTTGAGCATGGAATGACTTGGTCACCATAGTGATGCCGTCCTTCTCAGCCGTGAGAAAATGTGGATGAAGCGTCTTTGGACTATTCAACCACATGGTCTCAACATCCAAGAGGGTAATGACTAACACCTTGCATACTTTCTGATAATCCTTCTTTTGTGCACTCCTCCACACCTCTCTCTTTGATCTTTCCCCCTTCTCACTGATCATTACCCCACTGCGGGCCCTTCTCTTTGATCTCACCCCACTAGCTTTCCTCTTCGTCCTTTGTTTGTCATCCATGTCCTATTCACTCGCTACCCCCATACTTCTTGTATATGTATCTGTTTTGTCCTTGTCACTCTGCCTTATAGAAAGGTCCTGCTAGGATAAAAATGTAAGGCCCACTAGATTTGGAGGTTTGAAATTTCATAAATTGTCATAAATTGTCATAAATTTGAGTACATGCGCCCAAAAAACCTAAAAGTGTGAGAAAGGTGTAATTATAGGGCTTCCAATGATTTTGTAGTATTCAATTTGTCTTGTCTTATGTATTTTTCCCAGGTTTGTTGAAGTAAACTTATACACATGAAGCAAGCAAGAGCAAGCTGTAAAATGGATAAGTGAACTTCTGTTTATTTATTTTTTTGTCTTTGAGAATGGTCATACTAGGATCAAAATTTCAGGCCCTCTTGAGATTTCTTTTTTCTGGTTGTTGAAATTTTCTAGACATTGCTTTCTTGGTCTTTGGGAGAAAGTGCTGGGTTTTGACCTGGAGGGGAGTTGTGGTGGTCCTGTAGGGGAGGATTCCTGTGAAGGTGGCTCTCTCAGCTTGGGAAGGGGCCTGGTGCACTGATGCATATAGGTTGGGGGAGTGTGGCACTGTTGGAGAAGGTGGTGTTGGGATGCTCACTCAGGTATGTCACTGGTACGTGCTCTGTGGGAAGGCTAGGAGCCAGGATGGTGCCAATGGTACAGAGTGTACCCATGGGTTGGCTGATTGGGGGAGACTGAGGGTGGTGTGCAGGGTGGATGGTCCTTGGCTATAGGTGACAGGAGGACTGTATCTGGAAGACTTACTTTGCCAGGGAATCACTTGTGGAGGAGCTTAATGCCTTGGTGGGACTGTGGTGTGTTTGGTAGATCTCACTGGGCTTGCAGGCACCCCCCCCCTGATTTCATGAACCCCTGGGATGCATCACAATGAGGTAATGTGGCATGTTTCTCCAGTTAGCAGTTTGAATGTGCATATAAACAGAAAGGCATATAACAGATAGAGGCACATATCACTATTTATGGTGATGCGTATTGCCATGGACATCGATTCATTTCAAAATTTTGGGGAGGGGAACATTACTGAAGTATCGACTTGCTTGTGCGCTGCATGTATTGCATGACACACAGCAAGTGTCTTGATTCAGAGCATTCAATGGGTGGCATGCCTTAAACCTTTTCACTTCATGATCAGGTAACAAACCCTTTTTTTGGTGACCAGGATTGCCATTGGGCTGTGTTTTTGGTTGGTGACATGGCTGATAAAATTGATGTGCCAAAAGTCAAGTATTTCCTTTTGATTTACATTTTTAGCCAGATGAAAGTTGTTTGGTTGTATACAGCAAAACAAACGTGTTTACTCTTGTTTATGTGTTTACTTAGTTGGGTGAAAAAACCTAAAGACGTATAAAAGACAAATAAAGAAGTATAAAAAGACAAAAAATAAATAGATAACAAAACACCTCCACCTTGACTGGCCACTTCTTGGTGGTGTGGTGGTACAAAACACTCCTTAAAAAGAACAAAATGTAACAAAGAAAAAAAATATGAAAGAATTCCTCCACCTTGACTGGCCACTTTTGGTGGTGTAGGGGTAGAAAACAGTCCTAAAAAGGTAGCTTTAATTTGAGTAAGAAAAAGAATGTCTATAAACAAAAGTGCTTTCCTATGATACTTATGATCACCAAAAAGGTGTTTTCTTGTGGGGGAGACAAATTATATGATGCCCCCTCACACACGTTTGAAAGTTGGTGGTGGGACATGTCCTCCTGCCCCTAGCACCTAGTGATGGCCCTGCATGCTAGCCCATGCGATGCCCCAGCGTTTCATGAAATCAGGGTGGTTGGGCTTTCCACTGGTCCATTTTGGTGGTAATATCTACATTGTACCTGCTTGCCAGTTGATGGTGCACGGGTCTTGTTTGTACAGTGTGTTTATTGTCTTCATGATGGAGGTATATATGGAGGGTGTTGATGGCAATCTGCCTCTCGATCTTCACCTCACACGGAACCCTGTCATCATCATATATTCTCCTATTTCCTTTCAAGTCAAATCTGACTCCTTTAAAAACACTGCTTTTGTTTCACTTAAAGGAACACATAGTTTTAGCTTTCTCATACACCCAGATCTACCTTGTCAACCCTTCCAGTTTTTTGTGCATCGCCTTAGAAATTTATACATATATCGCAGTCACAGATAATGTGATGCAGTTATATCCAGAGATGGGAAAATGCTAAAGTCTTTTCTTTCCAATTTCCAATTTCCAATGTTGGCACAATTTTTTCTCTGAGGTCTGACTCTTTCTAATTCCTGTCTCCTTGTTGGGTGCAAGAAACTTCCTTTTGGCTCCTTTCAAGCCTTGCATAACCCGCCCAGCCCTGGTGTGGTCCCGTGAAAAGGTTTGGCCTTGTTTTCAGGATGATATAATTCGGTATGTGCAGACAAGCATTACCTTCTTCATTTGATTTTGGTACATCGGGAGTGGCTTCGTATGCAAAGCTCCCGAGCAGCCAATGTGTTGGTTGTGCTGTTAAATGTACTGCCATCTGAAAATGAGGTTAATCAAACACTTCTTCATTTTGGTATTCCTTTGAACTAAATAGCGTCATCATTCCTGATGCTTGTTGATTTTTTTTCTATTCAGCCATTTTGTTTACCACTTGAAACAGTTTAGTAACTATCTTGTTTTAATCGTAATGACCTTTTTTTCTAAGAGGATGTGTGAATACAATATTGCATAGCCAGTGGAAAACTTGTGTCATACTCTGCCGAATGAAGACCATGGTGTAATTGATGAATGTATAAATTCAGTATCATGTACATATCTTAATATGGCAAGTAAATGACACTGATGAGCACTTGATCTGAATAGGAAGTGCGGACCAGCCCCACATGGTGGTAAGTTGGCCTTAATGCGCCTATTTGGTGAGGAGTATTCAAGTCAATCAGTGTCAATGATTTACATAAGTCTCGATCAGCATGGTTCATCATGGGTAGATATTTTTGGGTTTTTTTTGTTGTTGGAAAAAATACAGACATGTTTATTAGTAGTGGTAAAGTCAGACTTTCACCTGTTGGAAGAGGGACGCTTGGAATCCATTTTTTTCTGGTCTTCCTCATTCATACATATTTCCGTTTTCATAGTTTACAAAATGCTGCTCGTATAGACGGAGAGTGCAAAAAGCACACAGAAATGCCAAAGACATAAAAGAGGGTTTTATCCAACTTAATATAAGACGGTGGAAAACTATCAATTTAACCCTGCATGGCACATCCTCTTTGACCCTCGCATCTAGATATGGCGATTGAGGTTTTTCTGTAATTGCCCCTACCCTTTGGAACAAACTACCAGTACATATTCAAAACACCCATTTCCTCTATAAAGACCTTGGTGAAAACAAGATACAAGTTTGGTATTGGATTGCTATTTAAACATCCGATTGAATCAGTTTATTTCTCACAGGTTTGTTCAAAAAACGTGAATTTTTTTTTGCCCTGTTATTCTTTCTCAGATTGTCGTTTGAGCTAAAAACTTCACTGAGATTTTTTGGTATGTTGGATGGTTTTACGTACAAACTGCAGTAATCATTTTGACTGTTACCAGTTTTGAGTTGGTCGAGGGAGGTGCACACCATCTTATGTTTGATCTAATTGTTATTCATTGTTCTTCATGTATAATTTACAGTATTGAAAACATAATTTGGGTATTTATTGGTTGTAATTTGTTGACAGACAATGGTGCGCTTAGAAACAGCTATATTAAGCGCCTTCAAAATTTCATGTATTATTGGAGTGTTTCTGAAGACACATCAGTGAAGTTTGAATTTATAGGACAACTTGCATGCATGCAAAATGTATGCATACTGGTTGTCCTATTGCAAGAAATACAATGAAGTTTAAGAGTAGCATCACCTTGAGTGCCCACAAACATTGTGGTGTGGTGCTTTTCTAGACTGCCAGCAAGACCTTAAATTAAGCAGCTCGGTGGTCAAGTGGCTAAGATAGCTGCTCTAGAAAGCAGGAGGCGCAGGTTCGAATCCTGCCCAAGCTGCCCATTTAATTCTTGCAGGCAGTGTGGAAAAGCACACAGCATAATTATAGCACATGTCTGGCTGGACATTTCCCTATGGCATGACCAAAACAAACTCAAGCAAATAATTATTTAAAAGGATAAAAGGTATATGGATATGCCATATCTTCTTAAGTAGCCCCAATGTTGGATCATAGAGAAAGAAACATGAAAAACTAAAACAGACCAGTTTAAAAGTATATTATTGTTATTTTTTTTTTATATAAATGCCAGGCCCTTACCACCAACACAATAATAACTGAAGCAAAAACTATCTACCAGTATGTTAAATCGTGGCCCTCGTGGGGACATGTTGAATTTTGTATTATTGCTGTAACCTATATCAGCAGCAGAGAAAGTGTACAAGTGGATGAAGAGTATTTCATGATACAAAATTCACTAGCTTGCTGATATAGTAATTGATACGACCAAGGGGAGTATGTCAGTGGTGATTGAAAGATGGTTCCAGAAACTGTTACCCTTAAAAAGTCCACAAGCATCTCATAGGATGTATAGCTCTCTGATAAAGCCCTTTTTTGAGCTGAGATCTTGTAGTTGAGGGTCTGGAGCTGACTGATCTTAACTTAATGTAGGCCTACCTCACAGGGCCCTGCTTGAAATTGGCACACATGGCTTGTGCCAGTTTGGACAGCATGCATAGACAACTTCATGATTGTCTGAAGATGTAAACGCTAGTCTGGCTGTGCGAAAAGGATGGCCCAAAATCTGTTGCCCTCAAAACAAAATCAGCATACAGTAGGTCTGCCTATGTTGCAGGAAGATTGATGCTGGTTAGCTGAGGTCATATGGCATCAAGGGACTATGGCTGGCCTTCCCAGATAGTACAATGTAATTTGTATGTGACTCAAAGTCAGCATAGGTCTCCCTGTGATGCAGGAAGATTGATACTGGTTTGCTGACGTCATGTAGTCAAAGGACAAGGGCTGGCCTTCCTATTGAATGATGTGTCTCAAATCAAAATCAGTAAAGCTCTGTGATGCAGGAAGATTGATGCTGGTTTGCTGAGGCCATGTAGTCAAATTACAAGGGCTGGCCTTCCTATTGTATAATGTGTCTCAAATCAAAATCAGCATAGGTCTGCCTGTGGTGCAGGAAGATTGATGCTGGTTTGCTGAGGCCATATGTAATCAAAGGACAAGGGCTGGCCTTTGCATAGTATGTGTATCTATCAGGGGCTCTGTCTGGTTAGAGGAAACTGCATCACCCTGCACCATTCAAAGCAAAATATATATTTAATCACTGATTAACCTGTGGCTGGATCATCAATAACAAAAAATGGCCCCTGCATGACCTGTCACTTGAAGGTAAAACAAATCCTTCATAAAAATGTATGTTTTATAAAAACAAAGTCACCTGAAGGTGCAGTCACTGGTCTGGCTGTATAAGTGTATGCAAAGACTGCTCAACACACTGGTACTTCCCAAAAATGTCACGTAAGGCCATTATAGTGTTAATTTTTCTTGTTTGTTACCCTCTTATGAAGTACAAATAACACTGGTTTGTTTTGACTTATTTTGTTTCTTTGATCTATGAAAGTACCTATGAAAATATCTTGGCAGTTTATTTTTCATGGAGTAATTCATGATTATTATGTGCTCTGTTTTTGAAATATTCAACATGTTACTGGTCTGATTCTGTACCTTGATATGAACTGCATTTTGCCAAGTTGTAATCCTAAGAAAGATGACCTTTCACAACTGTGTGCAGTATGGATATGTGCCTTGAGTACATACACAAGGCAGGTTTGTTTATCCTGTATTATTACTTGGTATTTTTTTTATAATCCATCGAAGTTTTTCTTAAATGTCTGATTTGAATGTTTGATTTGGGTTTCCGTTCATTCTGTTCATTCATCTGTAAAATTCCAGAAAGCCTCATCAGTTTTTTCTCATGGATTTGACCAAGGCAGCTAAAAAGTTTGTCTTTTCACCAACTGCATGAAATATTCCATGGGGGTGAGTTGGCCTTTGCCAACAATCAATATTCCTTATAATTATTAAAATCAGAAGACAAATTGGTTTTTATTATCATCATTATTATTCATTTATATATTGGGGGAGTCTTGGGGGAGAAATTCCCTTAGTGTCTATTTCAAAATAATGGATACTTCTCATTCTTTCTAATGCAAACCAGACACATCAAAAAGGAAAGTTGATGCTCCTAAATGTACATGTATGTTAGGAGGAATACCACAATGAAGAGGTATTGGCTGATATCAAGACTTTTTTCACCTTTCACAGATGAAACAAAGGGTATAGCCAGTCTGCCTGCCTGTAATTTCTGAAAGTATGGGCAAACCCCTTTTACAAATTACTCCAAGGGGCTGAGCAGTGTTTTTCTAGGCCTGTTATTGACATCTTCTGTCAAGAAATTCTCTGATCTTATGAGGAGCTACTAAATTTCATTTGCTCTTCCTTGACTGCCAAGTTCTTTGCGGGAATTTATTTGTTTCCACCATCTGGTTTTGCTTAAACCCATAACATGTCTTACACGTGTACTTGAGACATGTGGGTTTTCTGTCAGTCTCACAGCATCCTGACCTTTCAAGAATTATGTCATCCCAGACATAGGCAATACAAAACCTGATGAAGTCTCACAGCCAGTGGAATGGGAGGGAATCTAACTGGGCCAACTGTGCTGCTTGAGCTTTTTCCTCTCTTCTGCTTCCTCTCAATTCACCAACCCTGTTGTTGCTGATTCCTATCTTTATTCTTGTCCTGCCTTGCCTGGCATCATTGGGGGAAGGGACGTTTTTATTTCCACCTAGCCCTGTGACCCCCACCTTTGCTAGTTTGTCATGTGAAGAGATTTTAATCCTTGTTTCACAATCAAGCACAGCTTCTTGCCAGTGCCTTCTTTTCTTAGAGTCCAATCTTATTCTTACTCTTATTCTTATTAATTAATCTCATCCAATAGAAAACAAAATGGCAGTTACAGGAGAAATATAATTATGTATAAATAAATAAACCACTAATTTGATAATTTAATTTACAAAAACAAAACCCATACAGACAAACAGACCAACAAACAAGAAGCAGGGATTCAAACCACAATCAATCACAACAATTCAGCACACAGTCAAATACTGAAACACAAATCTACATTACTTTCGCATCTGTCTGCCTATACATCGCTTTTATTCATTTTTGGTATTCATTACTCCCACTTTTGTCAGTGGCCCTGTCAAGAGAGGTTCATTGTTTCAAGCAAATTTGCTTGACCCTGATGAAACAAGGAACAAGGGATATTGAAAGTTTGCCTTAATTTTTCCTCTGTAATCCTCTTCCCTTTTTAGTTGTAGAGCACACCTGTGCTTAGGTTTCGCACTGAAACCTGGTTTGGCAGCAAGCAGATGTCATCATCCACCATGGATCAGTGGTTTACTTGACCTGTCTGTGAGCTCAAAGAGATATATCGAGACAGTGCAGTTCCCCAAGGCTCAAACTGCCTTCATGGGTGATAACCTGGTAGACAGTCTTCCAGATCCAGTCCCAGGCCGTCATCCATACCATGGACTGCTCACCTGCTCCCATCCTTAATTTCCCTCACTCAGCTCGCCTATGGGATCTGTACCCTTTGCACTAGCCTGGCTGCTGGCTCTCGCATGGTGCACTCACCAGTGGCATGCCTGGGCGAACAATCCAACACTAGCCTCTCTGGCAGTTCTGCTGTTTCCCAACCTACATGCATCTAGTGCACCATGTTCCCTCCTTAGCTGAGAAAGTCCCTTCCACAGATTTTCTCCTGCAAGGCTGCTCTAACTTCACTCCAAGTTTGAATCCTCATTTTCTCTCGACCACCTGGGAAGCACAATATTTTGATATTTCAGCCCGTCATGCCAACTCCATTGTGTTAAAGATGAACACTGATTATTGTTTCTTCTTGTATCGTTTCAGACGCTGTCTGGAGGAGGAGGCAGACGAGGAGGAGGAGGGCCGAGGAGGAGGAGGAGGAGGAGGAGGAGTGAGATTCAGGTCTTAGATTTTGTTTAGAAGATTGGCTTTGAGGGGTTAGGCTATAGGTCAAAGCATGCTTTGAATGGTAGGATTAGGTTTATGGGGTAAGGTGTATAGGCTAAGTTGGTTTAAGGGGTAAAAAGAATAGGCTAAGGAGGTTTATGGGGTGGGATGAATAGGATGAGAACATTTTGGGGAAGGAAAGTATTTTGTTCCGCCTAGCCTCGAAATTTTAAAGAAACTTCAGAACAAAACTCTTGAAATAGGATTATGGTAGATGTTGGATAATGGACCCTTAAATAATTCATGAAAATCATGGTATGGAAAATTAAACAAAATCTCAGACAGATGGATGGATAGACATTATGTCTTGAGTACAAGTCCTGGTCTTGTCAAATTTCCTTTGCATTAAAGTTTCAGAATAATACTCTTCACATTTTTGGAAGATACATCAACTTGGATTTTTGATCTTTCAAGATGAGTTATACATTTTAGTTACAAAGAAATCTTTTGTCAAAAATAATAATGTTTTATAATGTAAACATAATGTTTATGCAATAAAATTTTGAATAGATAATTCTGCTTTTCAATAATGTAAAAGTTGGCTACAATTGGTCTTTCAAGCCTTCTTAAATTTGAAGATACATCAGTAAACCTAAAAATCTAAGGATGCCCTAATGACCAGCATGTTCTGCAAATGAGTCAAAAGCTGATGATGCCTTTTGGATGGATGACCGCTGTCTCTGCGTTGGGTGTTCAGTTTTCTTCCGTTGCCTTGTGTGTTGCCTTGTGGTATGTTTTAGACGGGGAGAGCTGTTGAAGATGAGGATGCGGTGGAGCACAATCAGCAATATTGGACAGGCAAGAGGATGAATGACTTTTGTGTTGGGAGCAGTTGTTGTCTTCTAAGAAGCACCTACCAGTGTTTGCCTATGTACCAGAGTGCTGGAGCCAAGGATTTGATCAATCAACCATGCCTAGACTACAGAGCTACAGAGTGACTCCATGTCTATCATCATCATCGAGACACCATCCAGTGTTACTGTTTTGAGATACTTTGCCTTACAAATTGAGGACACTAGAAGATAAAGTGAAATGTTTACACTGACTCATATTCGGTTTATGAAATAAATAAATCTTTTGGATAATGTGCTTTTCATAATAAATGATTTTAAGTGTAGCAACCCTGTATTGTTTTAAGGCCCTTGATCTAAAAGTTGAGGGTCGTTCCATGTTATGTATTTTTTATGTAGTTATATGATTATTAGTTGAGGAAGATGTCACACCTGATGTCACATTAACTTGCAAGGTGCTGATGGGACTTAATAACATGCCTCTTTGGCATTAATTCTTAACACACTCTTCTCTTCCCTTCTCTTCTCTTAATTCTGTTCTCTTCTCTTTCTTCCTCTCACATTAACCATAGGCACTGACTATCTAATAACTAAAAAGTAACCCGTAACCCCACTAAAACTTCCATAGGTTAGGTCTTTGTGGTGAGGGTCGTATATAGTGGGGCAGGGCAAACTAATTAGGGCTGTAATTGAGCTGCGGCTTTAGGGCGAGTGGGGCGCCCCCGCGCGGCGGTGGTTGGACCCGAAATTTCTGTCGCCGCGTGGTGGCGCTCTTCAAACCGCATCAGCAGTCGTACCAAATTGGGTGCATGAAAATTTTTCACAAAAAATAAAATAAATGAGGTGGATGCAAATTGGAGGCATTAAATGGTCTCTGTAACATTGGTAGAAACTGTAGCTTTCTTGCTTGGTATTTGATGATATGGAGGCAAACAATTAAAATACACAGTTCTTGTCATTGTTTCTTGTCTTCATGGTCATGGTCAAATTACGGTACCAAATCGGGTATAATTATGAGAAATGTTATATGAAAAAAAATTCCTAAAAACAGGAGGCATTGGTCTCTCTATAAAAATTGGTAGAAAGCTGTAGCTTTCTTGTTTTGTTGTGTGTTTTAGTCTTCTCTCTTGCATGAGTAGGTGTGTATGGGTGCCCATAAATTCCAGCAACCACGGTACCACAATGGAGAGATGAGATCTGGCAGTTCTTGGTCACAGCCTGGATGACAGATCAATATCACCCTGCCTTCTTCTGCTTCTGGTGGTCAATGGAGAAGGAAGGTCGAAGGTCAAAGCAGACAAGAAGATATCCATCCAGGTGGGTTTGTTTTTCTTGTAACAAATCATCACCCACTTTGTATTGGATTAAAATGACATTGCATCACACCCTGATCAAGTACAGCTCTGATTTCCTCCAAACTTGCTTGCTTATTTTATTCTTGGTTGCTGAAATGTTAAACAAATTATTGTACTAACAATGAAAATTGCAATGTGATTTTTTTCTCACTGCAGCAAAATGGGTGGTTGCCCTTGGAGGAATGGACAGACACAGGAATGGACCGACCCACTTGGAGGAATAGACGGACTCACTTGGAGGAATGGACCGACCCACTTGGGGGAATGGACAGACACTTGAAGGAACGGACCGACCCACTTGGAGGAACGGACCGACCCACTTAATTGGAGGAACCGACCCATTTGGAGGAATGGACTGATCCACTTGGAGGAATGGACTGATCCACTTGGAGGAATGGACTGGCCCCATGCATTTGGAGCAATTATTGGACAGAAACACTTTGAGCAATGGACCACTACACTTGCCAACATGGAATCACCCATCCATTTGGGGGAACGGACTAACAATTAAATGAAAATAAAAATGTAATTCACGGCCTTACCCTAACCAAAAATGTTATGGTTTAAAGGTCGGATTTTTTTTGTCAAATCATCAATGACAATTATGATTATAAAACGATAAATCAGACAAATACACGTCGCAATTTAACCAAAATGACCAAGTCTTGACAGCTGTCTGTTGTGACTTTGGTAATGCGCTTGGACTCTGAACTGCTTTAGCTGGGGGATGAAATTATATTATGTTTCCCTTGTACTGTATCTTTAGATGAATGTGGATTCTTAACATATTATTATTCGTAGAATGAATCCCTTATGCTAAATTTAGAAATAAAACAACTGATTATGATAACATCAGCAGGAAAGGTATGAAATTGCCCCAACTCCTTATTTTCTCGTTCCATGTTTCTACAAAAAAGCTTGTTGAACAAAAACCTTAATTGGTCGTTAGTGTAGGATTTTATTCGAAATGAAATAGTGAAAGGCTTGGCACGTCATAATTATGTTCAGATAATGGGTTAAAATTTGCCTTATTTGGCACGCCATACCAGTGCCTCATGCCCATTTTTGACGTCGTGTACCCTACGCATTCCACTTCAACCTATCAAATTGCATATTATTCTGAAAGAGTACAACATTCTACTTAGGATATAGGCGTTCCTGATTTAATTGGTACAACCAATCATTCAACCTGACAAATTTAACAATGACCGAAATCGGGAACGATACACTTAGCGTATATATAGCGAGTTTCTGACCGAAAGTGGATTTCGGTCATTGTTAAATTTGTCAGGCCGTATGAATGGTCGTACCAATTAAATCGGGAGTGCCTACATCATCTGTTGAATGTTGTATTCTTTCAGATGATATCCAAATATAAGTCAAATCCTGTATATTAATTTTTTGTCTGGGAAATATATTATATGTTTTTGGAAAAAAAGCAAAACAAGTATTCAACCTGATTGTGTATAGAATCATGTATCACAACGTTGCAATACAATCTCGCTCTTATTTTTAATGATTATATTATAATTAATCTTAATAATAATTGTACATGTACATGTACATGTGTACATGTACACATGTACACATGTACATTTACATATACATGTACATTGTACATATACATACATACATGTACATACATGTACATTGTACACATGTACATGTACATACACTGTACTGTACATGTACATGTACACATGTACATGTACATGTACTGTACATGTACAGTGTGTAGTGTACATTGTACCGTACATGTACGGTGTACATGTACATGTGTACATGTACATGTACATGTACTGTACATGTACACACATGTACATGTACATGTACACGTGTACATGTACATGTGTACATGTACACGTGTACATGTACATGTGTACATGTACATGTGTACATGTACATGTGTACATGTACATGTACATAAAATAATGTACACTGTACATGTACATGTACATGTACTGTACATGTACAACTGTACATGTACATGTACGTGTACATGTACATGTACATTGTGCATTGCATGAATATTATTCATAATACGTCATAATGTTGAATTATTCATTACCTACCCGGCTGGAGCCCAGATAGTGCTTCCCAAGTTTTCATAAATACGTCATAATGTCGAATTATTCATTGCCTACCCGGCTGGAGCCCAGATAGTGCTTCCCAAGTTTTCATAAATACGTCATAATGTTGAATTATTCATGACCTATACTGCTGGAGCCAGTGTGATGTAAGACGGATAATCGGATAATGAATAAGAGCCATCGAAGATGAACAACGTCGACTTCAAGAATGAGGAGGAGGTGAAGGAATACCTCTCCAATTTGGAAACCGAATACGGGTATCAGTGCTATCGGGAGAAAACCGGGGAAGGTGGGTGTGCATTATGAAGGTTATCAATGCACGTTTTGACTGAAAAAAAAAATAAGGGCCGCAACAACTGAGACCGAGTAACTTGGACCTTGCAATCGCCTTTTTTTAATTAAAAAAGGGCGAAGGAAGGTACAAGTTACTCTGATTGCAACAAGTAATGATTAATACTACCATGGAGGTAGAGAGAGGGCATGGTGATAGTAATATTACAAGTACATTACAGTATCATGGGAACCCCCCTTTTCGACGGTACACGTTTTCGACGCTTAGCCTTCTAAACTAACTTCTATTTCTAACTCACATCGCACGATGAAAACAACTTCGTATAACGATCTCAGACTTTGTATCTTACAGTTACAGTTGGTTTCCTGCTCTTGTCCGTCACCGAAAATGTGGAAAGTTAAGGCTTTTCCAGTAGGCCAAACTCGTCTGATTCAAAAAGTTGCTCTTTTGGGGTCTATTTTCCTAGGTACAAAATTGGCAGTTGCTTCGAAGCTCCAGTTTTCTTTATTGTTGGTCCTAAAAAAAATCTGAGTGTACCATAATAAACCCCAACATCCGTAGAAAGAAAATATCACGCAACTTGAGGCAGTCCGTTCTGGGTAAAAACTATGGAGCCTCCTATAGGGCGTCTCGCTTATATAATTTTTTTACATTTTTTTATTATAGTTAAAGACAAAAAGAAACATGGCCCAATAGGCTTTTATAAAAAATGAAAAAAATAAAAGGGCAGCTAGAGAAAGTACCAAGAAGTAGGAAATGTGTCTCTGGAGTGACATTGGGAAAGGTCAAACCTGAAGAAGCAGTGAGAAAAAGGATTGTGGAGTTTTTTTAAACGTCACAAAAGAAGACATCAACCAGACCATTACGTTTTAAGCATAAATTATGAATGATTTGAGGAAAGCGTTAGAAGCATTGTCGAAAAAAACCCCAAAGATGAACACAAAAAAAAAACACAGGGAAGAATTTTACAGTGCCACACAGCATTTTGAGTTATTTTAAGAATTTACTTTGCGTTTGGCTGCACTGGGACACCTTACTAAACACCACCGACGAAAATAGGTGAAGATGCTTACTGCGCGGTGCGCAGCGGACGTCAACAAAACTGGGTAATCTTACGGAAGTGACAGGCTTGATCAACCTTCTTTATGATTATTCTAATAGTCTGTGGTGTGGAGAAAGTGACTGAGACCTCTTTTAGTGTGATACTTTCGTCCACATTGTTCAGTTTGAAGAAAAGTCCTTATAATAAGTTATATCGTCGAAAACCGGTTACTGGAGGGTACAGTACTCACTAACTCAGACATTTCTCCTTTCCCCCAAACGTGAGTAATATATAGCCACCACTCAATTATGCTGTACTTGTTTGTTTGCAATTTGTTGTTACATGAATGTTGTTCTATTGTTGTTGCCTTGTAATTACAAATGTATGTGTACTGTTTACTACTGTACCCCAGCTGTAAGTAACTGTTATGTACAGGTCTAATGATTGTCTGTTTATTGTGCGGTGTCTAGGATGCTATCGGCTCGCTGAATTCTATGCTGCCATCAAAAATGATTTCAGTAAGGCGGCCACCGTCTATGGCATCAGCTGCAACAAATACAACCACTCGGTGGCCTGCAACAAGCTGGGAGCGTTGCACCTGTACGGGAAAGGTAGGTCTTCCAGTGGATTGGGGGCCCTATTCATTACTGTGTCAAGACACCCTCAAGACACTTTCAACGCACTGGTGAGACACTGTTAACACATTGTGAATACACTCTCAAGACACCGACAAGATACTGCCAACACACCCTCAAGACACTTTCAACACACTGGCGAGACACTGTCAACACACTGTGAATACACTCTCAAGACACCGCCAAGATACTGCCAACACACCCTCAAGACACATTCAACACACTGGCCAGACACTGCCAACACACTGTGAATACACTCTCAAGACACCGACAAGATACTGCCAACACACCGTCAAGACACTTTCAACACACTGGCCAGACACTGTCAACACACTGTGAATACACTCTCAAGACACCGGCAAGATACTGCCAACACACCCTCAAGACACAAGACTAGTTGACTTGACTTTGAGTCAGTGTAAGATGGGTGTAAAGATCCCTGATCTGAGAGAACTTGTGTTTGTCACTTTGTGACCTCTCTGCGAAGGTATGGAGAAGGATCGCAAGAAAGCCATCGAGTGCTTCGTCAAGAGCTGCGAGGGCGGCTACATGACGGGCTGCTACGGCGCCGGCGTGGCGCTGAGTGGCGGCGGTGACGAAACCCGGGACCCGGCCAGGGCGGCGGGCCTCCTGGCGAAAGCCTGCGACGGCGGGCACGCCGAGAGCTGCTTCCAGGCGGGCGGGCTGCACCTGCAGGGCCTGGAGCCGCAGCTGCCCCGGGACCTGGGCCAGGCCTTCCGCAGCACGCTGCGCAGCTGCCAGCTGGGCCACGTGTACGGCTGCGCCAACGTCAGCCGCATGTACCGGCTGGGGGACGGGACGGAGAAGGACGCCGGCCTGGCCGACAAGTACAAGGCCAAGGCCAAGGAGCTCCACCGGCAGGCCAAGGAGAAGGCCGCCCAGCTGCGCTTTGGAGAAACGGGTGGGAAGTGAGCGCAGCTGCATGGAGAGAGAGAGGGGGAGAGAGGGGGGAGAGAGAGGGGGAAAGAGAAGGGGGGGGGGAGAGAGGGGGAGAGAGAGAGAGGGGGGGAGAGAGGGAGACAGAGAAAGAGGGGGGGGGGAGAGGGAGACAGAAAGAGGGGGAGAGAGAGAGGGGGGAGAGGGGGAGAGAGAAGGGGGAGAGAGGGAGACAGAGAGAGTTGGAGAGAGAGAGGAGGAGAGAGAGGGGAAGAGAGGGAGAGGAGAGAGAGGGAGACGGAGAAAGAGGGGGAGAGAGAGAGAGAGAGAGAGAGAGAGAGAGAGAGAGAGAGAGAGAGAGAGAGAGAGAGAGAGAGAGGGGGGGAGAGGGGAGAGATAGGGGAAGAGTGGGAGACAGAGAGTTGGCGAGAGAGAGGAGGAGAGAGAGGGGAAGAGAGGGAGAGAAGGAGAGAGGGAGACGGAGAAAGAGGGGGAGAGAGAGAGAGAGAGAGAGAGAGAGAGAGAGAGAGAGAGAGAGAGAGAGAGAGGGGGGAGAGGGGAGAGATAGGGGAAGAGTGGGAGACAGAGAAAGGGGGAGGAAGAGAGGGAGAAAAAGAGAGAGAGAGTGGAGAGAGAGAGAGAGGGGAGAGAGAGAGAGGGGGGAGAGAGAGAATGGAGAGAGGAGAACGACAGAGAGAGGGTGTGAGAGGAGAGGTGGATAGAGAGAGAGGGGAGAGAGAGAGGGGGAGAGAGAGAGGGGGGAGAGAGAGAGGGGGAGAGAGAGAATGGAGAGAGAGGAGAACGACAGAGAGAGGGTGAGAGAGGAGAGGTGGATAGAGAGAGAGGGGAGAGAGAGAGAGGAGAGACAGAAAGAGAGAGCGAGAAAAGAGAAGAGAGAGATGGCACTTCATCTTCGTCCCGCCAGTATCCACTTTTGTGATACTGACGGTGAAGTGAGTGACCAACTGCAGCCTACGGCATAAGCTCGGCATCCACTTGTTCACAGTGCAGCATAACACACTGATCTCGATACGGTTCAGTAACGTGCGGCAGTCGCTGTTCTGCCTCGACTAAAAAAAAGCTCAGCCAGCTTGTCCACTGGTAGGATTGCATGCTAGAGGCATACGCCGTATAACTGTCGTGATTCCAGCTCTAGTATATTGAGAACCCACCTGCGACACTTTTGTCAAGACATGGCATCCGATCCGATTACAGTGCTTTCTGATTTCTGTTTTCCAGATTTCAAGTTCAGAGCTTTTTGACTTTTTTCCAACATTTTCAGCATTTCCATTTTACAATTCAGAAACAAGACCGAGAAGCTGGTGCATATACATATTATACAGGATACACCATAGCAGCTATCTTAAGCTGCTTGCGTTTGTGTATACCGTGCATAGTACTTACCAATAGATTGGTTGCACCGGCGGCCACCTTTGGGGCCTAGTCTTTGTTCCTCTTGGATAGGCAAGAGCGCACTCTTTGTACCTGGATTGTCACTGAATTTTGATAACACTAGAAGGCCCCAAAGATGGCTGCCGGTGCAAGCTATCTATAGCCCACCAAAGTAACACCAGTCTCAATCTTTGGAGGTCATTTTGTTGGCATCCAGTGTGAATTATCAAACCTGTGTGTGCAAGCAGTTCATATTTCTTTTATTTAGTGAAAATACAGTACAGGAGTTGTCTATTAAGAGATGAAAGATATTGTGTGCGCAGTTGTATTTTTGCATTTTTAACTACCAAAACAAAAGATATAATGCACATGTATGTAACCTAAGTGTGTGTAGTACTATGCTATTGAGGACTAAAGCCGGTTTCTTGTCAGAAAATACCCAAAACTAAGTATATTGTCTTTCGAAATAACTACCTCACTCCCTTAAGTACCAGCGTTTTAGTCTTTTAGTCGATTACATGACCCCCCCCCTCCATTGTCATCACAAGGCCACTTACAGAAATTCTCCTTTCCAAATGCCTCTTTGAATGACGCTCTCTGCCTCCATCCGAGGTGTACATGATTGCAGGTCTGCTTCTGACTGGCGCCCCCACCCCGGCTAAGACTAGTTGACCATTTGGAGAGGCCGCCATCTTAGGTCTAGACAGGTCAGGAGGTAAGAGTCCGATGATTTTAAAACCAGAGGTCTCGGCTTCCCCGGTCCAGTCATATTTTCATTTTCCATTTTTTCAAAAGTGTTCAAAAGTTCCCAGTCAGTTTTTTGTCCCATTCTTTCCTGTATTTGGTTGATGACAGAACAATTTCCAAAGTGAACGGCGATGACCTCTTGATCAGGACAGCATGATTTTCCTTGGCCAAGATACGGGTGACGATCAAGAGACCAGACCTTGTGACTTTAAAGCCCCTACACAACATTGGTTGAGGTCATCCGTACGTTGTCTGATCCAACATATGCATGAAATAGCACACCTGTGAAAATTTCAGCTCAATCTGCCAACCGAGTCTCGAGAAAATCATGAAAACCGCTTCATTTGTTTCTCGAAAATGCAGCATTCAATGCCGTACTGTTCCGAAAATGTTTAGATATCGGTGAGACGTAAACAGTTTCTTTTACTCTTTTCTCAAAAATACATTTTAGGCAGAAATATTTCAGTGCAAGGTTTCTACTATAACCATCTTCAAACTATAAGTTTCATGTAAATCTGTGAACATTTCTGTTTTTCAATCTTACCAATGTTGTGTAGGGGCTTTAAACATTCACTTTGCAGCATTTTTTTTTTTTTTTTACAGACCTACTTTTACAGCAGGAACTTTGATAATTTATTCACGAGTGCACACATTGAGTACATGTGTTAACTGTGTGTTGTCCACACCAGTAAGACTCAAGAGTGTGCATTTTCTGAAAACCTCTGGTTTTGTTGTGGCATGCAGTTTAAACTCATAAAGGTTCTCTTTAAGACCCAACTTCAGGTTTTAAATGTGTTGGAAATGGAACTTACTGTACCTTATCTCCTGCAGAGTTCGCGATGTTCACTATTTTGGCGAATCAACTTTTAGAATGACTAAAACAGAAAAAAAATGTGGCGATGGCCGTATGTCCACAAATTAAATGCAAGCTCGATGATCAGATCGCCCTGTTGGAAAACACTGAAAATCCCTGGATCAAGTGTGATTTTGTTGGCGGAGTTTGCCATCACTGAAAGATTCATCTCATAGCCTGTTACAGATTCACCCCCATGGAAGGCCCACCCGACATAGGAAGTGAGTTTTGAATGCATAAGATCCACCGTGGTTTGGTCGGAGAAACAAATAAAGCAAAGTAATAGGTAAAATAAATACTATTGTGCAATATATATCTGTTATTGTGTAATCTGCTCATGGGGATTTTTTTTTTTTAATATTTCCCCGATGCAAATGAAAATAGTAAGAGTTTTGCCTTGAAGTATTTCTTTGTGTATCATTCGTTGTACAGGTGCTTTTTGTATCATTTTGTTTACTAGTACATGTACATGTACATTGCATCTGAATGAAAGCGGGGATGTGATCACTGTAGTTATATGGCAGTTAATGGTTGAATTGTTACTGACTGGTGCCCCCACACCGGCAAAGACTAGTTGACTATCAGGGAAGGCCACCATCTAAGGTGCTGGACAGCTCAGATGGAAGAGCATTGGTGCTTTAATCCAGAGCACTTGGGGCCAATTTTTAAGTTTATCATTTTAATTAGTTTTCATTTTTAATTGTTATTTTGTAATAACTTGTTTAAAGATTCCCATTCACACAAGGAGATACAGGTCACAACAGTTTCAAAGTACAGGGTCTGAAACACATGTGCAAGTCCCGGTGAACAGGATTCCACACCGCACTGTGATGTGATGTCGTGTTTTTGACTTGTATACGGTACATGTACACTGTACCACTATTCTTTACTTAGCCTGCAGCAAAAGTGACGTCTGGGAAGTGAGTCTCGAGTCTGACTCAAGTCCCAGCTGAGAGTTGTACATGTCTTAATACAACCCCACTAGTCATCAGGTTTTTTTTTGTCCTTGCAAATATGATGAGCATGGATTGCTGTGAAGTTTTAAGTTGTATTCAAACTTGCCATTTGTTTTGGTTTAACTCGCCAGACATCTCAATCTGTACAAAATTGCAAGAGGAACGCATTTTAGCAAGTTGAGCTGGCAGTGGTTAATTGAGATTAGTGTTCTCTTTTTACTTGGCATGTTATTGTATGACAGAGGGGCTTTGCCGATAAAATTCCCTTCTTTTTTAATACTAATAAATCATCTATCTGAATTATTTCAAAATATAACTGGAATCCATTTGTGGTATTTTTCTATTTTGTATTGTGATAGGAAGGTCTTGAGCTCCCATCTACCAGTACCTTATAACATCGAAATTCCTCAGCTTTTGATAAAAAACCCAACATATCAACCCCTTACTTGCTTCCTTGCTTGCCCCACAAAACTCCCAAGAAAAGACGGACACAAATCCAAGAAGAAAACAAATGAAAATGTGACAGATCACTAGATTGAATTTATAACAATCCATTTCAATTTGTCTTTTATTTACAGCTTACTGATAAAACTATCGCGAACAACAAACTCTTCTCTCCAACACAAACATTTTTAGGAAGATCATACAATAAGTCAACTATTGGGCTTCATTCTCTGGCATCTATCACCCAAACAATCGTGCAAACCTTCGTTAATCCATTAAGAGAAGAGACTGAAATTAACTGAACAGGCCAGTCGGTAGGACTCTTGTCAACTTGAAGTGACTGCATACGATCGGGCTTTTCAGGATTTTGTTTTGACTGCTAAAAGATACACAAATCAACCATGTTTGTAGTCTCCATCCAATGAGTACAGCACACTGATGACCTTGCTGATGTATGACGCCTTGAACAGATATCTCTTTACCATTCTGAGTTACCTCCGATTTTTTTTTAGAGTGAGTGTGGTCACAGCTGATTAGGAGAGCGTCGCAGTGTGCTAGTATTCAATTTTTATTCTAGCTGAGGATGTAATGTAACAATTGGGCCACAGCTATGAGGAAGGGCATTTCATACAGTGTGGGAGTGTGTGTGTGTGGGGGGTGGGGGAGGTGGGGGGGATTGCAAGCAGTGCGTTTCTGCACATGCCTCTTAGCAGGAGGGCTTCGGGAGAAAGTCCTCCCATCCCTGGTCCTTCCAAACCTTGTAGAGTGCTCCCCAGCCGCCAAAGGCTGCACAGGTACCCGTGCCGACTGCGTAGCTGTGCGCTGCAAAAAAAAAAAAAAGACGGGGGAAAAGGGTGAACAAAAAAAACCACAGTAAAATGCACAACGAACCAGTTACTCCCGCTTTCTAGTGCAGACATTAATAACCACTTGACCATCCAGCTGGTCGAGGTTGGGTGTCGGATTTGAACCTGAATAGCGGCAGGAACTTCATTGCACCACAGATATGATGAATCTACAAGTACAAGTTACAACACCAAGTTATTGCTCCGAAATGCAAGTGTCAACAATTGATATTCCTTCATAAATCATCGATTGCCCCCTCTGGCTCACCAAATCCCAGCAGAGACCTTGGTTTTTGCTACTTTTTAATTTTTTTATTGGGTTAGAAGGGAAACACACTCACCCTTAGCTCCGTAGACGACTCCAGCCAGACAGCCTCCCACGAAGTAATTGAGTGGACCGTCCTTTTCCCGGACTGATGCACATATCGAGGTGCCAGCCCCGAACACCGCCCCCAACGTGGCTGTAAATTTGAGAAAGGCAGTTAGACTTGCACCATTCCTCGCACCAGAAAAATGTCGGAGGTAAAAAAACAACCCATATACCAAAACCGGCCAAAACGCTGTTTTGTCTGGTCTGAATTTACTAAGAATAGGGCCTGGTTTTCACAATTCTATTAAAAAGGTGAAATCATAAAATCCTCCAACTTTTCATGGTACGAAAAGATTCACAAGTTTATTTGTGCAATGCATGAGGTAAGAACTTTGAAGAGCTGAGGTCACGATATATGCAAAGATTTCATTTAATATATAAAACTGTTGGCAGTGCATATTCAGCTGGCAACGGCATTCTTCCCTTAAGTTATGATATTCTGCCAGTCCCAATAAGGTAGACCCTAAAGACGGCCAAGTAGAATGCTGTACGTCAAATGTATTCAAGGCTGCTTAGCATAAATTAACTTCGGGACCCATTGACCTTCTGCAGTCGAGAGATTAACTCATGAATATTCAGTTGTGACGTATGGCATTTTACTTGGCCTCCTTCGGGGTCTACCGTCCCTTACTCCAATTGGCCAATTGTCATTAGATCACGCCGGCTTTCTTGCCCGAAAGGTGATTCTGCCGGAGGTCGTTCCTGCAGATGTTCATGCATATTCATGCATGTTCTTTACTCTGACGTTTGCCAATCAGTAGTAAAGAACATGCATGATTATTACAATACACAAATCAGCAGGAACATCCTCCGGGAAGAATGCAGTGAATATACACTGCAACAAATTGTCCAAAAAGCTCTTGAAAGTTGGACGAGTTAATTACCGAATGTTGCCGTGTGGTTCACTGTACGGCCCACTGACTCGGTGAAGGTCTTGGGGAAATACATGGACAGCCCCACTGTTGATATCCCCAAACCTGAAAATAGATGAAAATCATCTCAGCTAGTTACCAATGAAGTCTTACAATTATATGTTACAAAATTAAAAAAATAACTTAATACAAATAATAATAATATTATTAATATTCTTAAACTAAGCACGTTCAATTCGATAAAAAAAGGTGACTTGTCGGGTCTAAAAGTTACTCGGACTAGACTAAGTTCATTCATTCATTTATTTTGGCAGATATATAAAATACAATAAAAACTGTAAAGACATTTACACTACTACAGACAATTTACACAACAGAAGCCAAGGATAGCCCAAAAAAGCTGTAAAAACGGCTTATTTCCATTGGGGTCCTAGTACTACTAGTACTAGTACTACTTACTACTAGTAATAGTACTAGTAAGTAGTACTAGTACTAATTACTAGTACTATTACTTAGTAGGGAGTATTATAGTAGTACATAACTTAAGTATAGTCTATACTACTTTACTAGCAGTAGCACGTTCACAATAATGTTGTAATTATAGAAAGAGATGATAGTACAAACATTGACTTTTTATATCATCAGTTTGCGTACATATGATGAATTTCCACGATTGGTTTTGTTTAAAACAAATCCACTTTTATTGTTTTAAGACTTGTTTCTGGAACCAACGATAACATTTACAACCAAACATTAAAAACCCCATCCGAGTCTAAGTTACTTCGCAAGTTGCGTACACATTTTCTTTGCGAGCGAAGACCAGCTAAACCGACGACAAACCTACCCAAGAACGTTCCGGTCGCTGTGGTTTGGACGATTTTCTTCATCGGCTCCTTGCCATCTATATCGTGGAAACTAAGATTCTGCACAAATTTGGGGACAAGAGAGGCTTCTATGTCCGAATCCATGGTTAGCACTTATCGACTTCCAACGGGTTTCCACACAAATGCAGGCACAGGGCCGTGAGTAACCTTTGCCGTGTGACCTTTGATCTATTGACCTCCACTTGAGGTCACGCGCATTTTTATTTTATTTTTATTTTTCCGGGACTACTTATTCTAAATTCTCATGTATTTTTTTTTCATATTTGGGTGGTATTTTGTCCCCGAAATTGGATGAGTTAATCGAATGCCGCCTAAACATTTGAAATCACTGACATATGGTGACAATCCAAAGACTGACTCTTCTTAGAAATAAAATTACTATAGGGCCTATGGGCCTAAATTGTTAAACCCTGCGAACGTACACCAAAGTTTCAAAAGGTGTTGCACGGCACCTGAACTGTACATATTTGCGTAAATAAATATTTGTCACACAAACCCATCCCCAAACTAAGGAGGTTTCATTCATAAAAGCCCATAATTTAACGAGAAAACCAGACAAATGTTGTGAGAATCATTTAGACAGTATCACACTGCAACGGAAGACGGCTGAGCGAAGTTCACCGTGACAAGTACACGTAAGCTTAACCTACTTAACGATGACTCATTTTTTCGATTTGTTAAGTTTTCAGATCTTGAATTGGGATTTTTTAATCCGTCAAACCACCACAGTCACTGCCTTTGTATTCATGATCTGTTCACCATGGAAACGATGCTTGAATGATGCAATTTTGCAAGTGACACATCATGGTTAAAAGTTGCACTGCTGACATGTGTATATTACCAAACTGGCACTAATCAGTTTCAGTAAACTATACAAAACTGTAAGTGTAACCCATGATGTAACACATAACATATTATTACTTGGAAGTTGGAGTTGGAGTTGAAATTTAGCACCTAGAAGCAACTTGAAGTTTGTGTTGTCTCCCTTGCAAAAAGTGGCAACAGTGGACCTAGACACTTCCCTTCTCACATCGTTTTGCACCTCCATGCATGTACGTTCTCCACTATTCAATTGCTCAGTGATAAACTAAGTAAGTCAGTGGTTCTTTATTAAGGGTTTTATTAGTATCTCAAAATTAAGTGGGTCTGACGTTTCAATCCTAGCAGGAGTGCAGGACCTTTCTCAAAGGCTCTGCCTTTGAGAAAGGTCTAGTTGCGGTAATCGTATTCGTAACCGACCTTCGGGAGGATGAAGGTTACGGTTACCACAACTAAGAAAGGTCCTGCTACTGCTACTGCTGGGATCAAAACGTCAGGCCCACTAAATTTTGAGATCTGCTTTTTGGTAATTATAGTCAGTAAGCAGTTTGCAACATTTTCGTATATCACTTTTTATTAGTATATTATTACTTGAGCGTTATTACTTATAAATCGGAATAAAACTTAAAAGTGAAAATAAAATTCGGAAATTAAGCTTGATGTTATCTGGCAAGTTATTTTAGTTAAGAATGGGAGGAGGTTTCTGCTTTGGTCAAATAAACTTTGACAAAGAGTCATTGACTATTTGGGTAGCCCACGAATCTAGTAATTTGTCTCATAAACTGATTATAATTTGTAGGCCTGCTGCCTAGTACATGAGAACTGTCTACAGACATTCATCTAAGTGAAGTTAAGTGAGTGAAAACTGGGTAGCTTAACAATTTTGGTTTTGTAATATATACAAGGTGCCAAGACTTCTTTGTAAATGGAATGCTAACCAATGTCTGTGTTATAAATCTTGACATATCGTATAACTCTATAGTATTACCGGGTTTCTAAAAGGCCAATAATATTCGAAGAACCATGAATGCAAATCTCTTTCTAATCTTGTTTTTCTTCCAGTATAAATGGCTTTACAGAAATGAATTTGTAAATTTCCTGGTTGCTTCCAACAGGATGGCACATGTACATCTCAGGTGTGCCTGTGTACTGGTGATTTGTTTCATTGGTTGTGTGATGGCTGCATTTGGTTTTGGTAAGTTGTTGTGGTTTTGGTTTTGTTTTTACATTCCCCAATTAAATTGCAATTCTCCCAAAGTGTGATAAAATGTTGGTTGAAAGCCTTGTCCTCATCCTTCTTGTCCTCCCTCTCCTCTCACCCTCCCCATTCTCATCCTCATCGTCCCTCACCATCCTCCCCATCCTCCTCGGTCTCCTGAGTCCTGACCCTCCCCGTCCTCATCTTCACCCTCACCCTCTCCGTCCTTCCCATCCTCCTCCTCATCATCCTTCCCATCCTTCTCCACGTCCTCCTTTTTCTCCTCGCCTCCGCATCCTCCTCACCTCTTCATCCTCCTCATCTTCCTCTTCCTCTTCCTCTTCCTCTTCCTCTTCCTCTTCCTCTTCCTCTTCCTCTTCCTCTTCCTCTTCCTCTTCCTCTTCCTCTTCCTCTTCCTCTTCCTCTTCCTCTTTCCCATCCCCATCCTCCTCTTCCTCTTCCTCCTCTTCCTCATCTTCCTCGTCCTCTTCCTTATACTCCCCAGTCCCCATGCTCCCCATCCTCCACACCCTCTTCCTCCCACTCTGCACCCCCATCATCCTCATCATCATCCTCATCCCCCATCCTCCCCTCCTTCCCATCCTCACCTTCCCACAACCTCCCCATCCTCCCCACCCTTCCCACCCTCATCCTCATCATCTTCCTCGTCCTCCTTATCCCTCTCATCCCCCTCACTCCCCCAACATCCCATCCTCTCCATCCTCCCCGTCAATCTTCACCTTCCCACATCATCCCCACCCTCCCCCAAATTTTGCTCATACCGTGAATCCACAATTGCAAACTTTCAAACCCAATCCACAAATTTATCAAAATTGATAAACAATTTTGTTTTTTCCCCTCTGTCTCAGGAAAGGACAGAGTCCATCTTAAAGATGTCAATGTTCTCACCCTTCAAAGTGGCAGAATGACCCAGGGGCGTCGTAGCAGTCCAGTACCACAGGTTTGTCTTGAGAAGAGTTTGAATTTAACGGCCGCTCTTTGACCAAATTACAGTTGAAATTGTCCTGTGTCATTTGAAAGCCATCCCCCAATTAGTCTAGCTGGTCAGTTGGAGAAAACAAAATTGCAGGTCGTATGGCCACTTTATTAGGAAAAGTAATCTTCTTAAAAATCATATTTTGTTGCGTGTTAGTCAACTCGGTCTATAACCAACGCGACTCGTGACCAACATGTATGCTTGGTTGCTATGGGGAAATGTGCACACAAAAATCCTATAGAGACCGAGTTGGTAACGGACCGAGTTGGCCTGAAACCGTAGTTTTGCCTTTCAGCATACACAAATGTTAGTCAATTTTTACACAACATACTCCGGTATGTAATGTTATGGGATGTAATGTAAATATGGGCTAAAAGATAATGTTTCCTCGATTTGCCTTTTTGTTGGAATTCAATGAAAAATGTGCACTGTAGAGCCCTGATTTGAAGAGCTTGTTGAAGTAATTGTTTTTTTTCCCAGACGTATTCGCTATCGGTTATGTGTATAAGTATTACTGTTTGGTAAGTGGAAAGGTGTGTTTGGTGTGCGGTGTATTGACCGTGAGCAGCATTGGTACACCAATTCGACTTCGCTGAAACAACATCAACCGAGACAGCGGCATTGACATCCCCGGTTTCTGGCTCCCCACCATCAGACGCCACGACCACCGACCCACCACGAACGGGGCCGCTAGTGGACGCCAGAATCGCGCGCCAAACCGCACGATCACCACTACGACATCTGCAAACCGGTACACAGGAACCGGCGAAGCGGACATAAACGGACGCCGCAGCGCGCATTCTTCAGTTGCCTGATGAAGGTTAGCAGCTAGCAACCGAAACGTCGCCACCAGCAACGACACATCGTGTGACTTTGATCACCCTTTCCACTTATCTACACCACCGTAATGAACAACCCCTTCATTTCTTTTACTGTTTGCATTCCCTGCTTCCTCTTCCTCTGTTCTCAGCTGAAATGTGTCGGAGGGACGGCAGGTTGCTCTGCCTTTAAGCCACAGGTTGTGCAGTGCTACAACCGCGGGTCGGACGGCTACGACATTCAGGTAGGCCAGAGTACAAGATGGGAAGCAAGCCTCACGCTGAAGGCTTTTGTTTACTAGCCTACCGGGCTAGTAAATTGAGTTTTTTACTAGCCCGTAGCACATTTTACTAGCCCTGTAAAATTAATATTGAATTTAAAACAAGATTATCAGATCAAGTAAAACAAATTATTAGTTTCTTCTTTCTCATCCCCGCCTGCATAATTTTTTGCCACCACACCGCTGTCTACTTTTTTCTAGTCCGCCGGGCTAGCAAAGTGGGTCATTTTACTAGCTCGCGGCTGTTTTTACTAGACAATGACCGCCGGGCTAGTGCTGAGGTCAAGCCCTGGGAAGGTTTGGGTGTTGGGACCACACTCCACAGTGTGAGGACTATTCTGGTGGGGAGTGGATATCGTGGGAACCATCTCCTGAGGGGGATGACTCAACATTACGGGACAGCCTGCGCTCTGCCCCCTGTCTGGAGATGGCTGCAGTAGGTGGCTTTAATGTACAGCGTAAGGTCTGCCCGGATTTTGAGTTTGTGGTCAGCCATGTTTTTTTTACCCTAAAGTGACTCATTTTCACAGAGCCCATCAAATAAGTTTATACTGGTTGTATGTATCTACGATACTAGCCGTATCTATCTATGATACTGGTTGTATCTATCTATGATACTGGCTGTATCTATTTATGATACTGGTTGTATCTATCTATGTTACTTGCTGTATCTATCTATGAATTACTGGTTGTATCTATCTGTGATACTGGTTGTATCTATTTATGATACTGGTTGTATCTATCTATGATACTGGCTGTATCTATTTATGATACTGGTTGTATCTATCTATGTTACTTGCTGTATCTATCTATGATACTGGTTGAATCTATCTGTGATACTGGCTATATATATCTAATTATCTATGATACTGGTTGTATCTATCTATGATACTGGTTGTATCTATCTATGATACTGGCTGTATCTATAGATGATACTGGTTGTATCTATCTGTGATACTGGCTATATCTATCTATGATACTGGTTGTATCTATAGGTGATATTGGTTGTATCTATCTATGATACTGGCTGTATCTATTTATGATACTGGTTGTATCTATCTATGTTACTTGCTGTATCTATCTATGATACTGGTTGTATCTATCTGTGATACTGGCTATATCTATCTATGATACTGGTTGTATCTATCTATGATACTGGTTGTATCTATAGATGATACTAGTCGTATCTATCTATGATACTGGTTGTATCTATCTATGATACTGGCTGTATCTATTTATGATACTGGTTGTATCTATCTATGTTACTTGCTGTATCTATCTATGATACTGGTTGTATCTATCTGTGATACTGGCTATATCTATCTATGATACTGGTTATATCTATCTATGATACTGGTTGTATCTATAGGTGATATTGGTTGTATCTATCTATGATACTGGCTGTATCTATTTATGATACTGGTTGTATCTATCTATGTTACTTGCTGTATCTATCTATGATACTGGTTGTATCTATCTGTGATACTGGCTATATCTATCTATGATACTGGTTATATCTATCTATGATACTGGTTGTATCTATAGGTGATATTGGTTGTATCTATCTATGATACTGGCTGTATCTATTTATGATACTGGTTGTATCTATCTATGTTACTTGCTGTATCTATCTATGATACTGGTTGTATCTATCTGTGATACTGGCTATATCTATCTATGATACTGGTTGTATCTATCTATGATACTGGTTGTATCTATAGATGATACTGGTTGTATTTATCTATGATACAGGTTGTATCTATAGATGATACTGGTTGTATCTATAGGTGATACTGGTTGTATCTATAGACTATAGGTGATACTGGTTGTATCTATCTATGATACTGGTTGTATCTATCTATGATACTGGTTGTATCTATCTATGATACTGATTGTATCTATCTGTGATACTGGCTATATCTATCTATGATACTGGTTGTATCTATAGGTGATACTGGTTGTATCTATAGGTGATACTGGTTGTATCTATAGATGATTCTGGTTGTATCTATCTATGTTACTTGCGGTATCTATAGACTATAGGTGATACTGGTTGTATCTATAGATGATTCTGGTTGTATCTATAGATGATATTGGTTGTATCTATAGATGATATTGGTTGTATCTATAGATGATATTGGTTGTATCTATAGATGATATTACTGGTTGTATCAATCTCTAATACTAGTATTGTGATGTTGTTCATTCTCGGCGGCTTTGTGTAGTGGGAGTGCAAGACAGATATGGACAACAGCTATCGCTTTGGGCAGATAGAGGTGACCTGCGAAGGGTACAACTCTCCTGATGATGAGTACGTCTTGCAAGGATCCTGCGGAGTGAGTCTTCTCCCAACCAGTGCTGTCCCCTTAAATTAGTGACAAGAGAGCCCCGGTCATACAAAGGAAGGAGTGGCTTTACTTGAACACTCAAAACAATTTGATGAAAAATAAAATGGTAGATTTGGCTGCATGGGTTACTTGAGCCCAGGCCTGTGCTTAGATTTAAGGGCCATTTCCTTCTCAGTCAAGAGTCAACCCCCCCCCCCAGCTGCCTTCTGAGCCACCCAGCCATTAGGACTACCAAAATAGTCAACGATCTTTGCAGGGATGGGGGCGCCACTCAGATAGCATTCGACCATTGACCACTGTATATCTCCAGGGATTGCACCCGCATTTTCAATGTTCAGCAATAAGTACTGTAGTATACCTTGTTATAGCAAGACAGTAAGGTCTCAAGTCTGTGGGTTCACCACTTGTTTCTCTAATAAGAAGAGGCGTGGTTCTTTAAAACCCCCCAAAATGTGGGTGTGCCACGATGCTTTGGCCGCCCTCAGCTACGGCATTTTGTAACGGCCCAAAATGTCACAGGGTGTGATGTTTGGATCCTAGCAGGACCTTTCTCAAGAAGCAGTTCAGCGGTTGCAGTGATCAAAAGTATGCAGGAAAGCCCTATGCTCTGTTGCAAACAGACATAGAAACTGTAGTCTTCATTTGTTATTTTTTTTTTTTCATTTTTTTTTTCTTTCTTTCAACATTCAGTTGGAGTACACCCTGGACCTGACAAAGGAAGGCATGCAGTCCGACAAGCGACAGCATCAGCACAGTTACTACGGCGACGACGGTCACCACAGCGGCAGCTACAGCTACAAGCGGAAGAGCTCGGGCCTCGGCGACTGGATCACCCTGGCCATCGTTGGCGTCATCATCTATGGAATCTACCGCAGCTGCATCGCCACGGGCTCCAACCAATATCCTTTGGCTGTCTGCACTCTCCCTCTGCAAGGGAGGCCTCTGCACACGTGAACACTGAATTGGTCAAAAATCTCGAAAAGTTAGAGGGCCTGACGTTTCGAACCCAGCAGGACCTTTCTTCAAGGGCAAAGTGGACAAAAGGTCCTGCTGGGATCAAAACGTCGTGAAATTTGCCTTTGAGAAAGGTCCTGCGAGGATCAAAACGTAGGGAACTTTGCCTTTGAGAAAGGTCCTGCTAGGATCAAAACGTTGGGAACTTTGCCTTTGAGAAAAGTCCTGCTAGGATCAAAACGTTGGGAACTTTGCCTTTGAGAAAGGTCCTGCTCGGATCAAAACGTCGGGAACTTTGTCTTTGAGAATAGTCCTGTCGGGATCAAAACGTCGGGAACTTTGCCTTTGAGAAAAGTCCTGCTGGGATCAAAACGTCGGGACCGTTGCCTTTGAGAAAGGTCCTGCGAGGATCAAAAATGTTGGGAACTTTGCCTTTGAGAAAAGTCCTGCTGGGATCAAAACGTCGGGAACGTTGCCTTTGAGAAAGGTCCTGCTAGGATAAAAACGTTGGGAACTTTGCCTTTGAGAAAGGTCCTGCGAGGATCAAAAATGTCGGGAACTTTGCCTTTGAGAAAGGTCCTGCTAGGATCAAAACGTTGGGAACTTTGCCTTTGAGAAAGGTCCTGCTCGGATCAAAACGTCGGGAACTTTGCCTTTGAGAAAAGTCCTGCTAGGAACAAAACGTAGTGAAATTTGCCTTTGAGAAAGGTCCTGCGAGGATCAAAACGTAGGGAACTTTGCCTTTGAGAAAGGTCCTGCTAGGATCAAAACGTTGGGAACTTTGCCTTTGAGAAAGGTCCTGCTCGGATCAAAACGTCGGGAACTTTGCCTTTGAGAAAAGTCCTGCTAGGAACAAAACGTAGTGAACTTTGCCTTTGAGAAAGGTCCTGCTAGGATAAAAAATGTCGGGAACTTTGCCTTTGAGAAAAGTCCTGCTAGGAACAAAACGTAGTGAAATTTGCCTTTGAGAAAGGTCCTGCGAGGATCAAAACGTAGGGAACTTTGCCTGTGAGAAAGGTCCTGCTAGGATCAAAACGTTGGGAACTTTGCCTTTGAGAAAGGTCCTGCTAGGATCAAAACGTTGGGAACTTTGCCTTTGAGAAAGGTCCTGCTAGGATCAAAACGTTGGGAACTTTGCCTTTGAGAAAGGTCCTGCTAGAGATCCTTAACGCATTTTGTCCCCCCCCTCTCCACTCCCGACAATCCTGACGACGGCCGCCCAGGCAGCACTGGCTACGGCTCCGGCTACGGTGGCGGCGGTGGCCCACCGCCTCCCGGCTTCCGGCCCGGCTACGGCGGCTCTGACAGCTGCTCTGGTGGCCAGTACGGCCAGGGATATGGCGGCAGAGGCCGAGGAGCAGGAGGAGGAGGAGGAGGCGGTTTCTGGACTGGGGCGGCAACCGGTGGCATGCTGGGCTACTTATTCGGCAGCAGAGGAAAGTGAGTTGTCTGTAAAAGCCTTCCTGTTTGTTCTGATTTTTTTTGTTTCCTACTTCTTCTTCTTCTTCCTCTGCCGGGCAAAAAGCCCATAGACAAAGCACTACGGCGTTCTGCGCTGATGATCTAGCACACGGCAAAAGATATCCGAGCCAGACTTGGGCAAAACAATATTCCTATTGTCCTGTCACTGTTTTTGTTTATCTTTTACTCCATTCTGTCTTCTCACTACTTGGTTATTTACTTTACAATTAACTTGACTGTAGTGCCCTTCCAAACATCCCCCAAAATACGTGATTATTTGGAAAGGTTCTGCTAGGATCAAAGCACATGTATCAGGCTGCATTCTGCCTTTCAGGAAACAATCCTGCCAGGATCGAACTGTCAGGCCAGCAGTTGATTTCTCAAAACCAATCCTAACTTGCGATCAGTCACAAGACGATGAGCGATGCAAAGAAACCATACGGTCTATCACAACTTACGATGGGTTTATCCATCGTAAATTGAGTTCTGACGCATCGTAAGGCTTTGTGAAATCCAGCGCAGGTCTTATGGACCAGTTACCAGTAAACCTGTGGTTGGTCAACGATCAATCTCATGGTGATGACTGATGAGTGATGCACAGAAACCCATGCAGACCATCCAAACTCACGATGAGTTATCCATCGTGAGTTGAGTTCCGATGCATTGTGAGGCTTTGCGAAATCCACCCCTGCCCTCACAGCCTTTGAGATAAATTTGCTAGTTGTGGGTCTAGTGAGTAAGCAGTTCGCAACATTTTGCAACAATGCCTAATAATTGTTTCCTTCCCCCCCCCCCCACCTTCCTTTTGTTCTGCTACCCAGTCGTGGCTATGGCTACGGGGCGCCAGCATACGGACGCAGGGGCGGGGGTAGTTTCTTTGGGGGGGGCGGAGGCAGTTTCGGCGGAGGCGGGTTCGGTGGCGGCGGCGGAGGATCAACTGGCACCAGGACTGCCTCAGGTAATGGGCGTCGTTGCCATGGAAACGGTAGATAAGACATACGGGTTTGCATGGTGGTATCAAGAGGAAGGTTTGCGGTGACACCATTTAACACTTCTCTTTCGTGAAGGAGTGTGGGCTCTGAAAAGAGCCGGAAGGAGAAGTGCTACATGGTGACACTGCAAACCTTCCACGGAGGAAGATTTATTTTGATTTGGGAATCAATTTTGCTTTTAATCTCTGTTTCATCAAGGTCTGTTTCCTTTACTTGTTATAAGGAAAAAAAAGTTGGACTGAAGTACTGACACTTGTGCTGATTGTATGCCGTGATTCTAATCGATGTCTAAATGATTCTACAGGATTCGGCGGAACAAGGCGACGATAGTGTGGACCAGTCCGCGACGTTGATTGGCGAAAACTTTCAGACCCCTCTTCCCCGCGCACTCCTTGTGTGGGGGGTTCACATCAAGAGGGTCGTATCCACCCTTTCGCGAGAATCCAGCTGGATTGAGCTATCACTAACACTGACAGTGACAGTGAGGCCAAATCACATTATAATTATGTGACGCGCTCTGTGAAAAAAAACCCTTGAAACGGCCCTTTTTCCCCAAGCACTGGGTGACCGAAAGTATAGGCCAAAACAAGGCTATGGGCGCTAGATTTCCAAGATGGCGGTCAATTCAAGGGACCTTACCGTTGTTCCTAAGATAACGTTCGGTTTTGTTGAAGAATATGTCAAGAAAAGATTAAAAAACCAGCAGGGAACAACAATTAATCTTGGAAATCTAGCGCCCATAGCCTCGCTTTCAGTTTGATTTATACAATTTGCATAGATATTCAGAAAGGCCTATTGGGGGTGGAAATAAATCTATCAAATCTATTTGCTGGTTTTGGTTTCGATTGCTTCGTTAGTGTTCATATTATCATAGTTGCTGATTAGAAACTTGATTTTTGTTTTAATCTTAAACTCGAAATGAAGGGAGGTTTTATGGTATCATGATTTCACCCCAATGGGAATCATTTTTCGCTGGGCCCGTCAAATATATCTGATGCATGGCAGAGCCGTCGCTTTGCTTAGAATCCAATACGAGACCGCCACCGGCTCTCTGGTCAAGTGTTTCAGACATCTGCACTAGAAAGTGGTGTCGTCTGGTTCGAATCCCAGCCCGAGCTGCCTGTATCGCTTTGCCGCCGGCAATCGGGTAAAGCACCGAGTGCACAGTGCTAATGATACATAGCAGGGCAAGCCCTCATTGAATTACATTCTCCTGAATGCAAAATCATAATTATTATATCTACGCTGCCCCATGTTCTGATGAAACGGTTTTCTCTTCTGGAGGAAGTGGAGATCCCCTGTTATAAATGACGTCCCTCTTCGCTTAGCTTTCTATTTCAAAGTATATGTTTTTCTTTCTCTTTATTCTCTTCACTCTTACACTCTTCCTTTATAAAGTCTCTTAATACCAGATAGTGTGTACAGTGTATATTTGTATTGCCCTGTTTGTTTCAGTAAGTTTTCTTCTCACAGAACAATTATGCCTTGAATTAAAAAGTCTTCAAAAGAAAGTAATACAAAATAATATTAAAGTTTTATGTAAACTGCTGAATGACCTATAATTGACCCAAATGCAAATGTCATAGGAAGTATAGGCTTGAAATTTTGATCTCAAGTGGAAGTTTTACAATGACACCATGTAAATCATCTCTTTTGAGACAGTGTGGCTCTGAAAAGAGCCAGTTACTCAACGTTTCGGGTAGTGTGTACTCTCCCTGTTGCAAATTGTCAATTCAGCATTTAATGGTTAAACCTGTTTTTATACTCATAACCTTTTAAGGGTTTCATTCTCATCACCATTTTTATTTCAAGGTTTATTAAAAATTCAACTTGGTTGCCAGGGGCCAAATTGCATTGAATTCACAATACAGAAACTGTAACAAGTTTAGCTTTATTTCACCATTAGTCTGTGAGTAGTTTACAGCATTTTCACTCTGTTTGAAATTGTAAATAAGTGAATATTTGAATGAACAGTGGAATTATGCTTTCGTTTTTAGTGCATTATTTATGCTGCCCTTGCAGTTATATGTGTCTAATGAAGACAGTTTCAAATGATTATTCAGTCTATCTGTAGCTTAGTTTCCTTTCCTTTCCTTTTAAATTAAATAAAGGAGTATTTGGATCAGGGTTTCCTCTGGAATGTTGCGAGTCTTAGCTGACAACTGATTACTGGCTCAGTGAAATGAGTTTGGCATACTGTGGATGTTGTAGCTTGATGTTCCGATTTGGTTGAGAAGGGGTCTACAACAATGTAGTATTTGCACGCGGGAACATATAGTTACATATACATGTACCTTTTTTGTATCCTTGTGGAGACATTGATTTGTTCTCGTGCACTTGTACAACCGAGTTTTCAAAATGCTCCCATTTCAACCACATTCACTTTCCTGGGTAGAAATTCGGACCGTACGTCCAATATGTATAACACTTCAATTTGCGACGGATGCCTACCCATCACTAATTTCCCGTTTTTGAGTTGTTATCGTGAAAACGAGAGACCTTTACACCTTTGTGAAGTCCTTTACACCTTTACAATTTCCCTGTGGCACTAGATTCCCGCCCTAGAAGAAATCCTTCCTAGAAGAAATCCTTCGTGCCTCACTTTATACATGCTGGAGTGTTTTTGCTTGGTCTTCATCTTCTTTGGGGACTTTGAGGGGGCCAGTCTTGGAGACAAACACCCGCGGTCATATGCAGGGGAAACACTGATTTGGATTAACATACATGGTTTTTTTAAAATAGTATTTGGAATCCAGCCAGTGCCTGTGAGAAACTCGAACCATGATCCGGGGTCGCGTCCCTTCCTCTTGTTTCGACGAAAGCTGATCTTATTGTGGTTGGCAGACTGGTTTCCGTGAGTTTCGGAATATGATCTGAGACGCGGCCTATACGTTGTCCCTAAATCAGGCACAGTTCAAAATGCGGCTTATACACCTGGCGGCTTATGCGGGGGGGGGGGGTGGAGGGGGTTACCGTGGTGGACTGCTGATGAGTGATGACTGAATCTGCTCTCGGAGTGCACTGTCAGTTCACATTTATTTTCACAAGTAGAATTTCCTGGTATGAAAAAAAATGTCCCGGATTGCTTTCGGTTTTTGGTTCCTTGCAGGGAATCTCACTGTATCTGCACAAACCCAGGCTCATGATGAAATGCATTTCTTTAACAGGAAATACCCTATCTCCACCATCAAGATGGTATCTGTAAAGGAGGAACTTAAGGACAAAATCCTTTACCGAGCGGTTGCCATTGTCCCAGTTGATTTAACATTATGCAATATGCTATGGTGGTCTCCTATCTCTATAACGTCCCCTAGTAATGGGTTACTATTTTCGCGCACGAACAGGTTTGCACTTTTCCCTTCATGTTTACTTCGTACATGTGCATTTCTTTGAGAAAGGTCCTGCTAGGATCGAAACGTCAGGCCCACTAAATTTTAGATTCTTTTTTTCTTGCTCATCTAGAGAGAACCGAATAGAGAGAAGGGCACATGTAGATAATCGCTGATTTTTTGTAAAATGAATGCTGTTTCTCTCCCACAATTCTTCATGAAAGTACATTTTGGGATGAGGGACTTTAAATCAAATCAATCTCAATCAATCAATCAGTCAATCAGTCAATCAATCAGTCAATCAGTAGGCCCATCCATCCATCTATCCATCTAATCAATCAGTCAAAATAAAACAAAATTTAACGTTTTCGGTTCGCAAAACCAGAGATCCCTGATTCAAGTTCTATATCCAGTGAAAGTTTTCTTTGCCGTTTTCCAAAATAGTTTTGAAAGTTCACAATTTTTCCTTTTTACTTTGTTTGACAAAAAAACGTTCAACGAAATCTCAACAGAGACATTCAGTCTCTGTATTACAGAAAACGATGAGAAATTGATACAAAATTGAAAGAACATTATTTATAAGACTGAATGCAACGAATTTCACGTTGGTTTTCCCGTAGATTGCAACTATATTTAAACCAAATTGAAACAATAGTGTTCTTAAGCCATTTTTTCAATTTATCAAAATTTCACAGTCAGTTTTTCGTTGTTTGTTTGACTAAAATAAAACCAAAATAACATTGGATCCCTGTTGTTTTTTCTCTCAGAAGAGAGTTACCTTTTCGTAATCAGACTACTTGAAAAATCGTCTTCTAAACCCTCCTCACGTTTCCTTATAACAGCATGTTGTACTGAGAAATCTTCAGCATTCCAAACTGCGTGAGTTGTCCCCGTTATTGATACGTAAAGTTTATAGTAAATAATTCCAAAATTATGGGAATGAATGAAATATAATTTGAATTTTATGAATAATAATGAAGTACAAGTTGAAGCGGGTCCCTCCCATACTTTACCTTCTGCCCAACCCAAAGCTTTTTGGGGGGTCAAAACATGGGTTATATATTCACTACTCAGAAAAGATGGCCTGTTCCTGCCTACACGGGGGTCTTATACGGGCCCCGCCTACGGGCTCATTTGAATATCAATACCTACTTTGAATGTATTGTGTGATCCGCATACATATCACGTGGAAAGGAATGCGAGGGGCTGAGCTCAGCTCAAAGGGTAAGCAAGTAAACGCATAATACAACAACTGCTCCACATGCTCCATTGGTGCAACGGAAAACAAATCCATTATCACCCACCATAGCGGATATTGTCATTTTCTTGGCCTATGAACAATCGATTGGGAAGTCACATTCAACTTTAAACTTGTACAGATCAGCTCTATCTTCCTAATTGTTCCTCCCATTTTGGCAATATATGCAACCGCAGTGCTATTGTCTGATTTGATCAGAATATGGGCATTAGTGATCGAGATTTCCACCGAGAGGAGACAGCGACTTTTTTACTGCCAATAATTCTAGCATATCAATATGCCACTGTTGTTCCGTTTTATACGTCGTTTGAGCTAGTCTGGGGAACGATATGTCTCTCAAAATAACCTACAGAGTATACACTGTGCCGTGATGACATGACCCCGTTCTTATATCAACGTGTGAGTCACAGTGTCAATTTCTCGCATTTTATGAAAACAAGGATGTGGCGGTGATGCCTATGTTGAGCTTAGATCGTGTATCGAGGTCGAAGGGAACAAATTACATGTATATCGTCAGTATTTGAAGCAATGCGGGGGCGATTACAATGGATACAAAATTCACTTCAAAAGCCAGTGAATCTCCAAGCAGCCGCGGCTTGCGATTCGAAACCCGTCTCATGTTTACTTTCCCCTTCGATGTCTCCTGTCTAATTCCTCTCCTTCTCCGCGCCTTTCCCTTTCTTACACACATCTGGCAAGAAAGTTTCCCCGTTCTGCAGAACCCGTATATACGTATCATTGGCCTTTTCAGTCTTATGCCTCATCTCTTTCCTTTCTCTTTTAATTTTGTTCTCGTCGTTCGGAAGGTCCTGTGCTGAGGTCGAAATTTCACTGCGGGCCCTCGAAATGTTTCGTGACTTTCTGTATATGAGCTCCTAAAAACAGGAAGAAATACTTATAATATTATTGCTCGGTAAGAGATATTTCCTTTACGCAAGGCATCCCATTACTATTACATTATATCACCAAAGAGTATAACCTTAAATTTGGGCATCAGAGTAGATTATTATCCGAAACGTGGTACCTTATATATCTCCCTGTAACTGGCAATTTGTTTGCTGTTGGATGAGATTAATAGATAAGAATAAGAACCATTCAAGGCCCAACCGAATTATAGGCTAAACATTCCTATGAACAGTGCTCACTACAACCATGGAGGTAGGTTTATGCCACAACCATTATCATGGAGGTAGGGCAACGTACAAGATGAGTATATTTCTTTTTACTGCATGGCAGTGGTTCAACTCCAACGGCAACCGTGTGATAAGTAACCACTGATGGGAACATGGAGGAAGGATAGATTATGTGTTACTCTGTGCAGACTTGCCGTGACCCCGCCCGCCTCTCCACCAGCACCCCCCCCCCCGTCACTCCCGCCCCTCCCCTGTCACCAGGAAGTAGCCTTCGATTTGGGGCCTGGTGCATGGGGGTGGGTTGGCCGGGGTTTCCCCGCTGTTGATTTTTCGCTGCGGCCCGCGGATCAATACGTCAATGCACGGGTGGGCGCAGGCGCCTTATTCACGGCCGGCAGCGCATGGTAGTATAGCGAAGCGAGCCAGTGACTTTGCTTTTATATTTATAATACTAGTATTGCGTGCAAGTTGCGCCGCAGTGCAGTTCGCTGGGCCATCCTTGTGCATGCATGTACACCTCTATCAGCGGGTCCCGTCAAGATAGTACCGGTAGACGCCGAATTCCTCCTGGACTAAACATTTACGATGTCGGGTGGCACTTGTTGCGGCGGTGCGCCAACCTTCTCCCTCCTCGTGCTCGCCTTGCTCCTGTGCGGAGGTAAGCTTTGTTCCTCCACCTCAACCCCCCCCCAAAAAAAAAAAAGAAGAAGAAGAAATGGCTACCCGGAAGTTTTCACAATTTTATTCTGTATTCACATTGTATACGCTTTGAAAGGGATTGTTAAACGTTCTGACAGGTCAGTGCGACGAAAGCAGTGACTGAATGTAATTAATTACCTTGCTTGTTATAAATGTATAGTATACATATAAAAAAAATCGTTCATAACCCATCGTGTGTGTCTGTCAACGTAGGCTTACCCCTTCCCCGTTTTACAACCGTGTGTGATCTAGTACTGTTCCATTAGCTTCAGTTGTAAAAACAGGAAATATAGACATTGGAAACAAATTGCAAAGATTTTTTTTGCGTATACCCATCTGATCTATATGCAGCCGTTTAGATGGTGGCCTCCCAAAATAGTCAACTATAGTCTTTGCCGGTGTCACGGTCTTATCTATCCGCCGTGCTCGGATATCCTGAACGCCCCGAACGTATGCGCAGTAATCCTCTGATATGCTCACTATTTAGGACCGTGCTGAGTTCCTACATCAAGTAAAGTTCAAGACATTTGCATGCACACGCATGGCGGGTCACATATATACTGTGGTCTTGGGCAGGGATACGGTCGTGCGTACCCATGTACAGTACAATGTACACATGTGCATGTACATGTACGTACTTGTAAGTGGTTTACGTGGCAATTTCGCAAGCAATGGCGTCAAGTGTCAGGTTTGACGAATACAAGAACAAGTGCCTCAGAATCTTGCAATACCTGTAGAGCAGAACTTAAGATTCCAGGCCAAAAACCCACGTGTTTGATGCCGATCACATGCATACATCACATACACATTACATGTACACGTACGTACAGTACATGTAACGTGTGTGGGCGACTGGAGAGGTCAGCACGCCAGAGCACGTTACACTAACGTGCTCAGTTATCCGGTGCGCTCTTCCGAATATCCGAGCACGGTGGATAGATGAGGCCGTGACACCGGGGTGGGCCCGGGGCACCAGCCAGAAGTTTAGTTCAGTTTAGTTCATTTTCCAGTTATTCAACAGAGCAATAACACATGTATACAGTGAGGCGGTGACCTAATTTAAAAAAAAAAACAATAACTGGATCGAGGAGGTCTCAATAAAACAAATAAAACTTGTATAGGTAAGAGACCCCCTAAGATAGATTAAACACAATCATTAGCAATGGCAATTACATTAAAATAATAATAACAGGGGAGAACACAATATTCAAGTTCAATAGAAATGAAGGGGTTGTTCATCACAGTGGTGCAGATAAGTGGAAAGGGTGATCAAAGTCACGCGATGTGTCGTTGCTGGTGGCGACGTTTCGGTTGCTAACTGCTAATCTTCATCAGGCAACTGAAGAATGCGCGCTGCGGCGTCTGTTTGTGTCCGCTTCGCCGGTTCCTGTGTACAAGTTGCTTAATAAAGGAATTAAGTTGACAACATATAACTAGACGAGGGACAAACACTACAAGACAACAACGAGAGGATGTAAATTCAAACCAAATAAGGGAGGGGACAACTAAGAATGGTCTACAATGGGGCAAGAATGATGAATTACTCTTGAAAATAATTAAGTTTTCAAAATAATTAAGTATTCAAAAGTTGCCAGTAAGTTTTTTATTTATTTGTTTGACTTTTAAAAAAAGGACAATTTCCCTGGATATACCGGTACCCGACATTCCATATAGGGCAATGTAGTCGGTCAAAGTTAATCACAAACTCGCGACGTTTCTGGTTCACACTGCAAGAGTTGAAAGTGGCGTTGACCCTTGTAGAGCGGCCGACCCGTGTTGAAACTTAACCCTGCTCGGAAAGTGGGTTGGGAGTGGTTGATGATGGCGTGTCTTGAGCCTATTTCGACGCGTTCCGAAAGCTGTAGTGTGAACTCCTCCGCGTTACATTGGGCATGAATCGAGTGTCTTGTGGAGACCTAGGACAATAGGGTGAATATATAGGTCTCCACAGGGAAAATCTAAAGGTGTATAGGTCTCCGCAAGGAGTTCACGAAACTGGTATTTGGAAATAACTCAAAAACGGGGAAATTTGGGACAGGTCGCAAATTGAAATGTTTCGTAATATAAGGGACATACGGTTCACATTTCTACCCAGGAAAGTGAATGTGGTTGAAACTGGAGCATTTTGGAAACATTGTTTCTCACTCGGCTGTGTTAGTGCAAGGAAACACTGAGGCCATGTCTCCGCAAGGATACAGATTCAGTTACATTCTGGTTCACACTGCAAGATTTGAAAGTGGCGTTGACCCTTGTAGAGCGGTGTGTGTTTTCAAGCCGTGTGCATAATACGTACGTGCGTCCCGTCGATGTGACATGCTGGTAGCCACGCCTGTGGACGTACTGCCGCGTTTCCACTGGACTTATTTTGGTCAAAGTAACCGAGACTATGGTTACTTTTCCCATTTTAAGTCCAGCGGAAACGGCCCAGTTAGATTTCCTCTCGGTTACTTTAACCGAGCCGAACGGTTACTTTGACCGGCCAACCTCTGCCCCGTTAAAGTGACCAGGTAAGTTTAACCGAGCCGATTAGTCCAGTGGAAGCGCACCACTCGAGGCCTGATCGCTTCGAACCGGCTTGAACCGGTTCCGCTCCGGTTCAGCCTTGGCTGTTAGCACAGCGCGCATTAACAGAACCCAGACTGCTGTTAAACATTGCGCATTCTGTGCACAACGGTACGTACTGTGTGGGCGCAACGAACTTTTCGTCTGTCGAGAAAAATAAGAATTTACGTCGCACTTTTTCAGTCGATTTTTCGGTAAAATAACAACCCTCAAAATACATATTAATCATCCTTTTGGAAAAGAAAAACCTTATTGGAGGCACGCATTAGATCTTCAACTACCTAGAAAAGTTGGATTTGAAAGGATTTGATACGCTGAGGCATAGAAAACGACAATTTTCCGAAGCCTTTTTCAAGGCCGCTTTCGCTGTGCTCACGTGACATTCGATTTGTGTGGACGAGAAATTTGGGGTCAACGCGTGACACGTCCACTGGCTGCCACGGAGTTTCGCGTCACACAACTCAACCCGGATCGGCGGTAGGGATCTCAACCCGGATCGGCGGTAGGGATCTCAACCCGGATCGGCGGTAGGGATCTCAACCCGGGGCGGTTCACACTATCGTTTTCGAACCGGTTCAAGCTGAAAAATGCATTTTCAATCCGGATCGTGATTTTCAACCCTGGTCCCTGCCAGGGTTGGTTTCGAGCCGGCTAGAGCAGGCTACCCAGTTCGGAACCGGGTTGAAATTTTAGTAGTGTGAAAAGGGTTGAAAAAAATCTCGGGGGTCGGAACCGGTTCCGACCCCGAGATTTCGGACAGTGTGAAAAGGCCTTCGGTAAAACGCGACTCATTTGTGCACATGCACTGTGCACAAATAATTTTTGCCAGCTCGGTTTCTTTAACCATCGTCTCGGTTAAATTGACCGACTCAAAAGTCCAAGTGGGAACGACGGTCAAATTTGACCATTGGAATTTTAACCATCGTCTCAGTTAAATTTTAGTCCAGTGGAAACGCGGCTCTGCTTGTGACCAGTGAAGGCTCAAGAAGTGTGAACACTTTGAAACGATCAACACAATATACGGCATTTTTGTATCCTTTTGGAGGAATTGCTTTTTTCTCACGCACTATATTCAATCATGTGAGAAACGATGTTTTGAAAATGCCCCCAGTTTCATGATTTCGACCACATTCACTTTCCTGGGTAGAAGTTTGGACCGTACGTCCCTTATAATATAACACTTTGCATTTGCAACGAATTCTTACCCATCAAAAATTTCCCGTTTTTCCAAACATCAATTTCCAAATATCAATTTCGTGAAAACCTTGTGGAGACGTATATACGCCTTTACAATTTCCCTGTGGAGACCTATTCGACCTATTGGACTCCACAAGGCACTAGATTCGCGCCAAATTTGGTGTTGCTTATATAGTGTGGTGACCGCGTGACTGACCCGTCTCGAAATTTCGAAACTCTGGAAACTTTTGAAAACTTACACGAGGTGGACCCGTGTAAGTAGAGGCTGCAGTAGAGGCCTGAGAGCTGTTACGGCCATGTGCCACTTTCGTCAAGAAGACCAACTAAGCCTGTAGTGATCTCAACTGTTTCGATGCTCCGGTTGCACTGATACGCAAACCCTATATAGTTGTGCATAATCAGTCAGGAAATAGAAACAAGGAAATAGTAATACATGTATTATAACAGGGTGTAGGCCCTACGTCTATTTGAACAAGATCAGATCAATAAATTATTAGTTATAAATTAGTTATCTTCTGGTTAGATGATGTACCAGAGTCCAACTGCGTAATTATAGATCCGCTAAAGGGTGGGTAGGCCTACACGTAGGCCTACGTGTAGGCCGATCATCGTGACATGATTGACGGATTGAGCTGAAACTGAAAGGCAGGATGAAGCCTAAATTTCTACTATTCAGTATCCAGTGTTATTCTATAAATACACTGATTTATGTATTTGAAGTATGAAATAATAGCATGAACAGTTTTTGTTTATTTGACGCCCGAAAAATGCCCCCCGTTGCAGTTTCGGTTGTAGTTCAAATTCCCCGATGTCAACAGAGGCACAGGAAAAAGGTCTCGCGAAATGACGTCTGTGCACCAGATCTAGACAAGGCCGCAGAGCCTATGCAGCACCGAGTAAATCTTTCAGCGCTCTCGTCGTATACACGATATGTGTACATTATGTACTGTACATGTATGTGCGACACGGCCGGGGCATACACGAACGGACAACACAAGAGGTGGTCGTTCCACGCGACGCGGATCGCGGCAATCAAGCCTAGACCCATACTCGACCTTGTCAGGTAAAACATGAAAACCACCTTCAGCTTTATCAACTCTGCCTTTGAGAAAGGTCCTGCTATAAGATCGAAACGTCAGGCCCACTAAATTTTAAGATTCAGCTTTATCACTTTATAATATTATTTTACAATATTCACCGGACTCGGAGCCCCGTCCCGTTTACGTTATACGAGTTCAGCCCGTACATGCCTTATGCCCAGAACGGGCTGGCCTGACGAGTAACGTTACTCATGGCCGGGTGCCTTGCGATTGAGCCAAAAAAAAAACCATCAAACTTACTACCCTGATATTTTCGCGTTTGCCGATCAGTTGGAAACAAGTGAAGACTCACACAATCCTTGGTAGTTTAACTGCACACAGCAGCAACACACCAAGTTGGCATGACCAAAAAACTGTAGTTATGGGCCAAAAAGTCACAGAGTTCGTTCGCCTAGCCTTCTTTTGTACACAAACATATGTGACCCGGCACAACGACATGAGAAATATCCCACCAAAACACTTTTTGAGTAAACAACGCCTGAAGTTAAAGTATCTTCACAATTCGATTACAAATAAAAAAAATCTTTTTGGATTTTCGGAAATTTTAAATATTAGAGGATATTATAGGCCTATATTGATATCATTTGAAAGCTAATGGTATACTCTTTCACATCATTAGAAAATCTCAAAATCTCAAAAGTGGGGGTTATTCCTCATTATGCTGTGCCGGGTCACAGAAAGGCCTAGGCCTATGGCTTTTTGCTCGTTGCGCAATGCATCAAGGCAAACATGTGCCTCGATGTATTTCATGCCCCCCGCGGAGAAATATGCTAATTAGGGTCAAAATCCACCGGCGGAGCGGCCTGTAAACCCGTTTTTCTCATCCTTTTCAAAGAAACCAAACATCGAATCACACCAAATATCATTCACTATTTCATACTTTATTGGTTTATACATGAATAATGCAAAATAAATCCTATTTCATGCTGCCTTTAAACATGCAGGTGTGTTATTCTAAGTAGGCTCATGATAATAATGGACCTTTCCCATGAAATATGCAAATTAGACCTAGCGCATGCGCTTAACTAAATTGGTGGGCAAGCGGGCAGCCAACCAATCATAGTTTTCCACGGGCGTGCGCGCGTTCCTTCTCACTAACGGTTTGGCGGGCGGTCATTGGCTATTCAGCGTCTCCTGCGCGCGTATTTCGAAACCTGCACGCAACGCGCACTCGTTTGCCCACCAATTTAGTAAAGCGCATGCGCCGGCTCTTATTTGCATATTTCACGGGAAAGGTCCATTCTACGTTGAGTTGACAAAGTATTGAGGGGATTCTTTGACCTTTCGAGCGTGAAAACCTTCTTAGAATGCGCAAAATCTTCCTTTTGGAAAGTGGATTGCCAACCGACAATCTTCAATTTCTTTGTAAAAAAGACTGCGGTTCGACGTCAATTGCCTTTGACTTGTAATTCCACTATCCTTTACTTAGCATGAATCAAAAATCGTGTTTGGGTTTTTAAGCTGATTGTGTGCACCATGGCTGCTTGCGCTTCAATTCAGTGTTTAAGCCGATGTTCAAAGGTATATGCTACATAAGTTATACGTTTCGGCTCAATCCGTCGACCGCGTCGCATGTAGAGAAAAACCGAGTAAACGAAATGAAATTCAACCTTTTTATCAGACATACAGGGAGATTTTTTTTGTAAAAGGCATTCTTTGTTCCAACAATAGACATATATATCCTACAGACGGACGGTCAGCGTCTATTATAAAAGGATACTGTAATGCCATGGGCGGACCCAACTATGTGTCAAAGTATGGGTGGAAGTAAAGATCACCATATAAACAATAGTCCCTTTACGAATCCATGGATTAGGCTCGGGCTTAGGCTTCGTCTCCGTCTGGCAAAACCTGCAAATTCAGGTTGCCATGTTTGAGGGTTTGTTTGCTTGATAGGTGCAGAGCATTCACCAAGGAATTGGGGCGAAACGCTTGCTTCTCGATGCCTGGGTGACATTCTAACGGGAAAGGGAACTATGGCCGAAGCCTAAGCCCGAGCCTAAGCCTTCATTTCGTAAACGGCCATGGTTTGAAACTAACCTGGTCCCCGGTGGCATTACGGTATATCTGTTATCGTGGTCGACAAAGTCCATAGACTCACGTTGATGAAAAATATACGATGCCAACGACGTATTGATATAGCGCCACCCCTAGGCCGACGATATTTTGTTGTCAAAAAGATGGCGCCGAATTCGATTGCCAGCATCGCGTATTCGCGTCAAATGTGCCTTGTTTGAAACAAATGGATCCTTGGATGGTTTATAATACCTAAGAAGGCAGTAAGGAGGTACGTAGTCTACCTTAAGAATAACAAATGTGTGTAAATGTTTATTTGTGAGATTTAAGAACCTAAAATTCTTTATTGTACGGGCATGTATGTACACCCAGTATAAATACATACTGTTTACTACAGTATAATCATGGAGGTGTGATAATGTCCGTAGCAGAGCTATGCTATAACGTAGGACGGTGTATACGATGCATAAGACATAATTATAAATTATACGCATACAGACTGATTTGATTTATCCATTCAATTTAAGTAAAGCAAACTGTTCATTTTATTTAAGAAATTGTAATAGTAAACGTAAGCAATTGATTTATGATCCTTGTTTTATTTTATGTTCACAGATTTTACGGAGCAATTGATGGAGCCAAAATAGAGAAAAAGGAAGAAATAAAATGGATAATTGGCACTAAAGAAATGAGTAAAGAAATCATTTCAGTGGACGCTACAGTATCCTATACGCGTTTCTATTGGGTTATGTCTATGGTTGAAATTAGGCTAGGATTGTAACTCCAAGCCAAATTTTTTTGAGGCGTTCCACACAATTTGTAGTATTACTTACGGTGTATCTCCATCAAACATTTTTGTGAGTTTATGATTTATTTTGACCAAAACATTCCAACAATTGACCTTCTATTCCAATTAAATGTTGGACTATCGTTGTTAATTTTTTTCACAATGAAGGTAAACTAGCCGCCCATTTATTTGGTCTTGTTGTAGGTCGCTCTCTGGATGTACGGCATAAACCAGCAAGTCAGGGGTCGTCTACACCTACGGGACCAGCAAGCAAGGCTGTGGATGGAGATATTGACACTTTCAACCACAATGGTAAGGATAGTCTTACATGTACCTTAATTTTAGAACAAATAAGTCTTATGTCCCATACAATGTATACCGTTTGACGGAACTTGAGAAGCACCAGATCTCCCAAGTTGTCCGGCCTTTAATCAGCTCTTCTCAGCTGTGCCGTAGTGCTCACACTCATGGACTAGATGTCCCCCCTCCATGAGGCTACGAGGCCCATATCAGGCTCTTTCAGATCCACCCCTCATCTGCCATTCTTATCTGGGATCCAATCACGACGAGTACGACGGATGAGGGAACAACTGCAGACGACAGTGCCCACGAAACCCACCTGCATCACATTCTGTCTGGAAAAAAAAATGCCGCCCATCACACAGGTTGCGTTCAAGGAAACCCTTGCGCTCCTTCTCTCGATAACCTGGAAGAAGCGGGAGGCTTCCCAACCCCAGACACACCAGAACAGCTACAGCCATACTTTGAGGCCTGGTCCGCCCATCTTCCCCCGGGTAGCAATCTACCAAGAAAGCCCTGGTTCCAATTATTGAACAGACTGCGTTCTGTGGCATGGCCGGGTGCTATATTATGCCGACACCGTGGAAAAATGGGGGAATCATGGACTCTGGCCGTGGACTCGAGCACGTCATTAACAATAAGGTGACATGTTGCTAGAGTGACGTCATTATCATCTCGTTGCTACCCTATCGCCGATTGATATCAAAACGGAACTGGTGCAAATTAAAGCGGATACCCTAACCCTTGATCATTATAAGTGCACCCCCTATTTCAGCAAATAAGTTTGATATTATCGTATAGGCCTATATTGAATGTTATCCAGGAATATAACCCGTATTGATTCTTTTTATCTCAATAGACTTCGACGATCCACGCAACAAAGTCGACCCATGGTTGAAAGTAGACCTTGGAGCTCTCTACTGCATACAGAAAATCACTATTGTGAACAGAATGGACAGGGACGACATCGGTAAGATAGAGAGCTATGTACTATGATACCATCAGTCACACACTCTGAGAGATTGGAAAATGTTGAAACCGTCACACACCAGGCCAGTGGCGTACGCAGGATGTTGTAGAGGGGGGCGTGGTTATCGATCGCCCTCATGGGGAGGGGTATGAGGGAGTCCTTTGGAAAATGTTCGAGACTTTGAGCGTCCTCACATGCAATTTGGTGCAAAAATAATGCGGTAGCTTCTGAAGTGAATAATAGTTTATATTCATGAATTCATAATAATTATTATTGTGATATACAAAAATGTTGCAAACTGCTTACTGACTAAAATTACCAAAATGTAAATCTAAAATTTAGTGGGCCTGACGTTTCGATCCTAGCAGGACCTTTCTCAAAGGGATCGAAACGTCAGGCCCACTAAATTTTTGAATAATTATTATTCTTTTAGAGTTTCAGGTTAGGCCTGAAAATTTTGGAGAAAAAAATCAATTCATTTATTTTCTGCAATGTGAGGGAGGGGGTGGGGGGGGGGGGCAAGAACCAATGGCTTCCACAAAGGTTGCCGGCAAAGGTTGCCTGCATGACAACCGCCCTGCGAGACTGAAGAAGGGCAGGGTTCACACTGCCCGAAACGTTGACTAAGCGGTACCGGCTCTCTTGTTAGAGCGACACGCTCCGATCATGCCTACATGGTGTCACCGCAAACCTTCCACTTGGTATTTCATTCATACAAACCTTATCAAGTTGCAAATCTTCTACAAAGAATAGGAGGGCCTGACGTTTCGATCCTGGACTGTTCTCTATATAAATGTGACCAGTCCGCCTTTGAGAAGCCCTGCTATAGGATCGAAACGTCAGGCCCTCCTATGATTTGAAAAGGTTTCCCACGACAGCGTTCAGAATGAGTTTCGAATGCTGTTAATAAATGGCGTAAGAATATATTTAGAATGCCGTCCGATATTTATCCACATTGAATGCACCTTGAAAGTTTTGAGCATGAGCAAAACATTCGGATTGGTAATAATAAGAATGGGCCCGAATCAGAATGCAGTCAGAATTTTTATGATGCACTTTCTACAGGAATATATGCAGCGCATTTCCTTTCTGACGACAATCCGGATCATTCCGCCTGTATCGTGACAAGGGTTTAACACCGCATCAAATGAACATGAAATCCACATAGTTTAAGCATATAAGTCAGACCCTTGGGATTTGGATATTAACTCAGCGTTATGCATTCACAATCTCTTGCCTAGCCCTGTCATATTGTGTACAAGTTAGGCCCATATACACGGTATCCTCAAAATTGTGCTTTTGCGGGCGACATCTGTAGCACGCGCTTAGTTTTCCATTTGCCACCTGACATTGGTAAGATCGGAAAACAAAAATGTCTACAGATTTACATGAAACTTCTACAGTTTGATGATGGTTTATATAGTAGAAACCTCTAACTTAAATATTTCTGCCTAAAATGCTGTATTTTGGGAGAAAAGAGTAAAAGAAATAGTTTACGTCTCACCGAGATCTAAACTTTTTTTCGGAACAGTACGGCGTTGAATGCTGCATTTTCGCAAAACAAATGAAGCGGTTTTCACGATTTTCTCGAGACTCGGTTGGCGGATTGAGCTGAAAATTTCACAGGTGTGCTTTTTTATGCATATGTTGGATCAGACAACGTATGGATGCTATTCTTTGACCTCAACCAATGTTGTGTTGGGGCTTTAAACGTACGTTGCCTCAACCGGACTGCCTCACTGCAAAATGCCTCTTGTGACCTGGTCTCCACATCGCTCTCCTTTCACAGTGGGCCATAATGGTCGATATGAAACAATCATTCAAATATCTTTAAATCTTCAGCTGGACGTTTAGCGGGCGCTGTAGTGCGTGCTGGACTGGACTCGAATCACTCACGTAACGCACAGGAAGGATCTCCAATCACAAGTTCTCAAGTAAACAACCGGCTTAAAGTGATTGATTTCAAACTTCGGGAGCAGCCGGTCACAGCTCGTTACGTGAGTGTGGACAATCCTGGCGTGGACAAATTTGTACACCTGGGCGAAGTCATTGTTGAAGAATTCATAGACGAGTCAGGCCTGGCATCCAAAGGTGAGTTCCCAATCACCGTCAGTCTGCTGCTAGGCACAGACGACCACCCAGTCTCTCCATCCAACCACATAATTATACAGTGAGCTTATAGCTGGCTCTGACATTCACATCCGGATTCCTAATACCGTTCCCTAAAATAATATCCCCTTCATATTCCGAGAAAACGCTGTCAGGGTCATTACGACACGCCGAATTGACTTCGGCGGCTGTTTTGCCGCCGGTGTCAGATGCAAAACTGTCCGCCATGCAAAACTGTCCGCTTCGGACACTTTTGCATATGCAATAAATATTGTGTCCGGGGCTATGCAAAACTGTCCAACGTAGACGTATACGTGCGTATTAGCGTACATGCACCGAGTGTACACGTACGTGGATGCACATGTAGCGTGAATCCTGCAACGGCTTCGTCGCTTTTTTACACCCTATGTACTAAGTACGGAATGTCTTCCTCGGGGGTAATACCATCACATTCGTGTGAAGTTGTCTGTCTTTGACGGATAGTATTGCACAGCGGACATAATGATTGCATGCGACACTGGCAAACCGATTTCATAATGCAAGGGGTTTGAAGTATATCTGTACATATAGTAAAAGAAAAGAAGCAAAATGACGTGTGTCCTGTGAGTATAAAAACTCCGCTACGAATTGATGAAGAGTGCTTCATTCATTTCTTCCAATTTTTAGTGATACCTTTGAATGGTGCCTTAAGCACACAGAGTTCTACCTTAGGAGCTAACTGGGCAGCCTCCAATGCCATTGAAGAGAGCTTCCTGACCGATGATGCATATTGTAGTCAAACAAGTAAGTGGAGATATACCATTATTTGTTCCTTGTGAGGTTGTCAATTAATGAGGGTTTGCCCTATATTATGTACCCGGCCTGTAATTCCAATTACGACTGTACGCTCAGTGTTTTGCCTGATTGCCTGTTTAAAATAAACGCAGTGGCTGTTGTTACGGCAGTCGTCCGTGTGGTTCCCTGACTTCACAGTATTTGTCAGGATGTTTAGCTCTTGGAACCAGACTATCAGCTAATAGACTGGTTCAACCAGCCTGCAATGCGGACGAAGTACAATCGAGTCAGGGAACCACACGGACGACTGCCGTAACAACAGCCACTGCGTAAAATAAAAACTAGAGACGCCAGTCTCCTGACGATGGGCAGAGTGCACACTGCCCCAAACGTTGAGTTACCGGCTCTTTTCATTTACATGGTCCCATCGCAAAACGTCCACTTGGTACTTCCACCAAGCAAGCCTTCAAATCAATATGAAAAACAAATCAAATGCAGGAAATCCGGCAAACCACGTGGATATTTTGTTGTGTTAACGTCGCACGTACGTACGTACGTACGTATGGCAAACCCTCATTGAAATACAAAGCAAATAGCGAAATAATAGCGATCCAAGATTAAACCATCAACTATATCAGTTACTAATAGTCAATCAAGAAAATATGGCTGGAATATGTGACCCGGCACATCATAATGAAGAATAACCCCACTTTTGAGATTTTGAGATTTTCTAATATTGTGAAAGAGTGTACCATTAGCTTTCAAATGATATCAAAAATTCCTCAAATTCATTACCTTTCCGAAAATACAAAAAAAAAAGAAAATAGATTTTTTATCGAATTGAGAAGATACTTTGACTTCAGGCGTTGTTTACTCGAAAAGTGTTTTGGTTGGATATTCCTCTTGTCGCTGTGCCGGGTCACATATTTTAAAGGGGCTCTGCAATAGACATTTTATCACTTAAATCCATGTTATAGATAGAACTGTTTTCGCGAGTAATAAACTATTTGTCAAATGTTTGAGTGAAGATTTCTCGAGAATTACAGCATAATGATTCTCTCATGACCATCCACAAACTGTGTAAATTAGAAGGAAATCTGTATAGACATCAATGTTTTCCGATCCTTCCAATTTTGTTTTGGGCCTTAAATAATGATGAGACAAATCCTGTATATTTTCCAAAATTGGTTTTATGAGTTTTATTTCGCCTTAGGTTTTTGTAATCAATTTATGCCTAGTTTTCGTTTTCATCAGCTAAACAGACAGACCCATGGTGGAAGGTCGACCTTCAGTCTGAGCACTGTGTGAGGAAAATCATCCTCAAAAGCAGAGACGCAGCCTACAGTAAGTGGAAATCTGAAACTGACCGTGCGCCCGAGACCGTTTGGAATAAATACTTTCAAGGGAAGAATGATAATTCAATGAGGTTTTGCCATAGAGCTCTATAAATAAACTAGAGTGCGCACTCATCGCGTGACGCGTGCCGACAAGGGGACTGCGACGCCATTACCAATAAAGGTGCAAATGCATGGATCTCTATGGGGCAAACTAATCCTAATCTTCTTTTTTTTAAAGAAAGTAGGACAATAAAATTCGCCAATCCCTTGAGTTATTGATAAAAATAATTTCTATAAAATTTTAGTTTCCGCATTTACAACCTTTCGGCTATACCTTTCCCCATTCATATTACGCGCGATTACTACTGACATCCGGGCACTTCGAGCTGAAGTTGACCTCTTTGGTAATGGCGGATGCGCGTCCATGTCGGCACACGTTCGGGCCGCGCGTTGATAGGGGGGGGGGGTGCGCACTCTAGTTTATTTATAGAGCTCTATGGGTTTTGCTGTACTCGACGTAATAAGCCCGGAGTGCTCAGTGCTTTGCCCATTTGCCTGCTGAACAAAATACATGAAATGCAGGTCGGGCGGTATCCCGTCGTGTAGACCAAATCCCCACTGAATTACATTCTCCTCGGCGCAAGAATCATATCATACCAAAGATGAGAATGGTTTGTGGTGACATCGTGTACACACAAATCGCAGGATTATCTACATATATAATTATTTAGGATTATTTACAAATCGAAATGTGTGTGGTGAATTTGCTACACTTATCACTAATAGCCTGATAGCTAAGAAGTAGTTTTGTAACTCAAAAGTAGTTTTGTCTACGGAAAGCATCTCTCCTTTTGTGAGAATAACACACAGCATGGGGCTATATACCGTTTTGATGAATCATTTTGTTCACACAGTATCGGGAAGAGAACGTTTTGAGGGCGCTATTGTGCGCGCTGGTACTAGCAATGAGATCACCGGTAACATGCAGTGTGGCAGTACAGTCACCAAATATCAAGCCGTAGCCAATAACTGGATGGAGTTTGCCTGCAACTCACCCGACGGTGTCGTCGCTCGATACGTCAGCGTCAACATCCAAGGAAAGAGCAAACAGCTTCCACTTTGCAAAGTTCTTGTGATACCCTGTGATCTACCCGAAGGTAAAGCCACTGTCATATAGCTCACACACTTTAGTGACTAACTTATAGTCCTGGTGGGTATTTGTTTTCATCTCATTTGGCACAGAGCAGCGATGGAAATGTACAGAGAAGAATGTGGACAATATGATTGACTTCTTTGCTCGTTTCCACTTCTGTTCGGCACCAAATGAGATGCATGGTGATGGCATATAAAAATTGGACGTGCAATCGGTCTAGTGGGTTTAGAAATTCAGGCACTTGATACGAACCACCTTCGTGATGACGTGTCACTATATACAACGGAGAGGGATAGCTGCCTTTCCCTTGTTCGAAATGCCTTCTTTTTCTTTGTAACCCCGCAGAAGACTACTGTGTGGTCGCAGACCCAGCTCTCGTCTCCCCCGCCCAGCCTGCGCTCATGTCAGTGTACAGAGGTCCGCAGGAAATATCGGCCGATGTCTCGTTCGGTCGACAGCCGTCCGGGACGGGAGCGGCCGAGTCTGGACTCCCGCCGGGTGCCGTGGAGAGCGTCGGTCCGTCGTCGGACGACTGCCAGCCCAGAAAACTCCTCTTTCCGGTCGCAGCTGGAACGAGCAGAACGGGGGTCTTCTACTTTGAAGCCGTCACATTCGACAGGCCTATCAGGATTCAGACCGTTGCCTTACCGGTGGACGGTAAGTGGAGGCTTTTTTAGAAAACGCAGCGGCTATTGTTACGGCAGTCTTCCGTGTGGTTCCCTCACTTGAAAGTATTCGTCAGCATTGCAGGCTGATTATCTTATTTGCTTGACTATCTTATTTAATATATAGTACATGCTATTCGTTAGTGTGACTCCGAATTTGCCAAATGTGACCCGGCACAGCATAATGAGGAATAACCCCACTTTTTAGATTTTGAGGTTTTCTAATGATGTGAAAGAGTATACCATTAGCTTTCAAGTGATATCAAAATATAATATCCTCTAATACTTAAAATTTCCGAAAATACAAAAAAGAAAGAAAATTGATTTGTAATCAAATTGTGAAGATACTTTAACTTCAGGCGTTGTTTACTCAACAAGTGTTTTGGTGGGATATTCCTCATGTCGTTGTGCCGGGTCACAAATGCGTTTCCAACACAGGAGGCCTATATCTGAAAGTGACTCGGGACTCGACCTCTGTGACTCGTGACCCGGCTTAGGCTCAGGCTCTAGCTTTGTCTCTGTTTTTTTTTGTCACTGAAAAAGAATCCAAAGCTTCAACTTCAACAAAAAAACTCCAACCAGTGTTTTCAGGTTTCGGATAACTGTGACGAAGCCGGAGCCGAAGCCTAAGCCGGGTTTTGGGGGAAAAAAAGGTCCCTGACTCGGACTAAAGAGATTTGACTTGGACTGAATTCGGTGACTCGAAATACAGGTCTGCTCGCGTGAGGTTAAAGGGTGCGCATGCGGTTCGAACCACTCAGCGATTTCAAGATCACAATCATATGCCCCACGCACTTTTTTGTTTTCATTTCAGGGACCGACGTACAAGTACGTCCATTGCGGCGAACACAGGTTGCAAGCGTTGGAGATTCGGTGACGCTTGAAATGCGAGGTATCAACTCGCCTAGGTACAGATGGAAATACAATGGAAATGACGTTATTACATCGTGGAAAGACCAAGCCAGCGTGTCCATTGCTAATGTCAGCGCTGCAGATGCAGGGATATACACCTGCTTCGTGGAAGGCTCTGAGAGTCCAGAAAACATTGGAATCACGAGGCTCATTGTGCGTGGTAAGAGAATTGACATTTTGTGAGTTGTGACAGTGTACACAAAATTGGCAAAAAAACAGTGTTCAGCACAATGGTTCTCCCGAAACGTGGTCAGGTTTCAGCAGAAATGTTAGGACCAGTGAGGAAGTTGTTGTTCTCGCGCTCGAAGACCCAAGAACGCTGCACTCGGAACAGGATCACACACCACCTCCCCGCCGGGGTTGTTCACGAACAGCCCCCAAACTCGACCTATTGTTGTTGTTAAAATTTAGTGGGCCTGACGTTTCGATCCTAGCAGGACCTTTGTCAAAGGCAGAGTGACAAGGACAAAACAGATACATGTACACGAAGGAAGGGGGGAGTGAATAGGACACGGATGAGAAACAAAGGACAAAGAGTGAAGCTGGTAGGGAGAGATCAAAGGGACGGGCAAGGAGTAGGGTAGGGATTAGTGAGAGGAGGGGGAAAGATCAAAGAGAAGGGCAAGGAGTAGGGTAGGGATTAGTGAGAAGAGGGGGAAAGATCAAAGAGAGAAGTGTGAAGGACTGAACACAAAAGAAGGATTATCAGAAAGCTGCATGGTGTTAGTCATTACCCTCCTGGATGTTGAGACCATGTGGTTTAATAGTACGAAGACGCTTCATCCACATTTTCTCACGGCTAAGACGGACAGCATTATCGACCTATTGTTGTGTAAACTTGAAACTCAATTGTTCACTGCAGCAATTCGTTTATAACTTGGTAGAAATGGTATTGTAAGCAATAGTCTGACGTTGACGAATTGGTTTCCGTCTGTCTAGGGTGCCCTGCAAACAAGTGGCATGCGCCAACATGCTCCAGAGCGTGCCCCCGGTGTTACAATGGCGGCGTCTGCAATGAGAGGACTGGGAGGTGCGTCTGCGCGCCAAGATTCAGTGGCAAGCATTGCCAACAAGGTAAGCTGACATAGCAAGGTTTGCGGCGACACCATGTATAGGGTCTCTTAAAGAAGAGGTGTGGTTCTGAAAAGAACCTGAGTGGTAACTCGACGTTTCGACCAGTATGCTCTGGCCGTCATCAGGAGAGCATATTGGTCGAAACGTCGAGTTACCACTGTGGTTCTTTTCAGAACCACACCTTTTCTTTAAGAGGCCTTATACATGGTGTCACCGCAAACCTTCCTATATTGATTCACCCACCATGCAAAGCCTTAAGTCTTATTTAAGGTAAGCTAAGATGCATGTGGTATCCTTTCTTCGATACTGCATAGTCAGGCGGGTTGCGGATAGTCGTTTTCATTGAGTTCAAATGTATAGGCCCCTTGTCCCTTCAATGTTTCTTAACATCTCGACTTCCGAGATTTGAAGATTTTCGTTGTGAGAATAGCAGGAGTAATAGGTTTGCGGTAACACCATGCAAAGTTCTCTTTTTCCGGGTATGTGTGGTTCTGAAAAGAACCGGAGAAACACGTCGTTTCGAACAGTATACTCGGTTTGTCTTCAGAGGACTGGTGTCACCGCAAACATATTACTTCATCTATATAATCTATCAATCTAATAATTAAAAGATATGACGTTTCAATCATATTAATAAAGACGGAATGAAAAGTCCTGCAAGGATCATGTATTAATGGCTGGGTTGAAAAAGGTGTAGACTCACTCATTCGACAGAATGAAAGGTCCTGCAAGGATCTATGGCTGGGTTGAAAAAGATGTAGACTCACTCATTCGACTGAATGAAAGGTCCTGCAAGGATCAATGGCTGGGTTGAAAAAGGTGTAGACTCACTCATTCGACAGAATGAAAGGTCCTGCAAGGATCAATGGCTGGGTTGAAATAGGTGTAGACTCACTCATTCGACAGAATGAAAGGTCCTGCAAGGACCAATGGCTGGGTTGAAAATGGTGTAGACTCACTCATTCGACAAAATGAAAGGTCCTTCTAAGTATTAATGACCGGGTTGAAAAAGGTGTAGACTCACTCATTCGACAGAATGAAAGGTCCTGCAAGGATCAATGGCTGGTTTGAAATAGGTGTAGACTCACTCATTCGACAGAATGAAAGGTCCTGCAGGGATCAATGGCTGGGTTGAAAATGGTGTAGACTCACTCATTCGACTGAATGAAAGGTCCTGCAAGGATCAATGGCTGGTTTGAAAAAGGTGTAGACTCACTCATTCTACAGAATAAAAGGTCCTGCAAGGACCAATGGCTGGGTTGAAAAAGGTGTAGGCTCACTCATTCGACAAAATGAAAGGTCCTGCAAGGATCAATGGCTGGGTTGAAAATGGTGTAGACTCACTCATTCGACAAAATGAAAGGTCCTGCAAGGATCTATGGCTGGTTTGAAATAGGTGTAGACTCACTCATTCGACAGAATGAAAGGTCCTTCTAAGTATCAATGACCGGGTGGGAAAAGGTGTAGAATCATTCGAATGTTGTTATTTTGTAATCCATTTTTTTTTCACTGAACGATGCTCCGCACAGTGCACGGCAGAAACGTGTTCGGTCAAACCGCCGATCAGCGGTGTTCTGCTTCGGCCGGTGACCACGGGGATGCTTGCCAGGGTCGCCTCTTCTGTCTTCCCGACCCTTATGGATGCTCCTGTGCTGCCGGATACCAAGGACTAGATTGCTCTGAAGGTGGTTAACATTCATAAGATCTTCTTTTGTTTTAATGTAGCCTGTATCATTCTGTCAATCTCATCCTCGTCCAAGACTTTACGATAGTAGTGCACACGGTACGAATTATTGGGTGAATGTTCAAAATGAACTACCAGTAGTTTCACGTACAAAGGAGGACGAGCCCTCGACAATATTTTGACGAACGCTACCAATACGGGCGATTTACAAAAGTGCACCCTCAAGAGTTTGCCACGCGCTGGCCAATCACAATGCGCGGAATCCCTCGACCCAATGCACGTCTGGAAAAGGTTCGACCATTGATCACCACAATAATCTATTATGGAGATGAACCGGTTTGACAGATTCCGCGCACTGTGATTGGCCAACGGGTTGCAAACTCTTGAGGGGCGCACTTCGGTTGTGAATCGCCCCTTCTTGGTAACGTTATTAGTCAACAGAGGCCCATGCAGCCGTTATATTCTGTTGGTGAAACTCAATCACATTTGGGAGTGAACCAGACCAAGTCGGCCAACGATTGTGCCACTACATTTCCCCTCGATGCTACAACACTGATGCATGGTATTCTGCAACAAGACCTTGACCTTAACCCTATCCAAGCCTTCAAACTCTGATATGTGAAGTGATGGGATCAATACTTGGTGTAACTTTTTTCAGTTAATTATAGCCTGCTATTTTGTTTGTATTTCTTGAGACCCTATCGTCATAATTCTGGATGAATTCTGATGAACTTCCTGTACATATAAAACTATCAAGCTATAATGTTGAAAGTCGTTCGTCTTATTACGGGTGAATTTGAGGTCATCTGAAATGTTGTTTAGTTTGTTCAGTTTAGTTTAGTTTATTTCTTTTTGTTGCCAATTGACTTAAAAGACAAAAGACTGGAATCTTCGAAAGGTTTAGATAACATTTTAATGCATCCGAGAACGTTCTACTCGTATCGAAACACCATGGCCCTCAAAATGTTCAGCAGCACTGTTGGCTGTATTGGTATGCTCTGGTGAGACCATCACAATGGTTTTTTTTTTATGTTGGACAGAATGCAATGAGGGGAAGTACGGAGCAGACTGCAGGCAGACCTGTCACTGTGCATTGGGGGCCACCTGCGAGAAAGATACCGGAGAATGCAGCGATGACGACTGCGAGACCTCGCACTTCGGCGTCAATTGCCAGTGTCCGGGTAAGTCGCGCTTCCGATAGCAGCGGCGTAGTCGAGACCCAACAGACTGAGACCGAGACGGACACCATGAATATACGTCCCGAGACCGAACCAAGGCTTCACTCCTCGAGACCGAGAACGAGTCATCGTTGCCGTATAAGCTGAGACCGAGACCTCAGTGCCAAAGGCGGAGACCTCAGTGCCCGGGGCCGAGGCCTCAGTGCCCAGGTCCGAGGCCTCACCGTCCAAGACCGAGGCCTCACTGTCCAAGACCGAGACCGCAGTGCCCGACGAGACCTCAGAGTCTAAGACCGAGACCACAATGCCCAAGACCGAGACCTCAAAGTCCAGGACCAAGGCCTCAATGCCTAGACCGGAGACCAGGTGGTCGAGACCGAGACCGAGACTTTATACAATTCAAAGACCGAGACCATAGTTTTCATTTTGTATCATTTTTTTTGTACGTGTACAACATCACACATTATGGTACTGGGAAAGTTTATTGAACCCAAGTGTAAGTCTGCAATGGTCGTGTTCCCAACCTCCCACCTTGGGATGCATGGAGTTTACAGTGTCGTGTCCAATTGAGAGTATCAATCAGGCGGCATCATTGTTTATTATCTGCGTTGTTCCAGAGGAGGAAGCGTATCCATTCGGCGTGACATCTACCTCCGTTGCACAACGCACGGCGAATTTCAGTTGGAGCCGACCAGCATGCGGAAGTTCCATAAGAGACTACACGTACCAACTCACCGACGTGCAGTCCGGTGCGGTGTTCTTGGCATCCAACTCGTCGGGCACATCGGAAACCCTGCAGGGTCTAGTACCGTACACCGAGTACAGCTTCCATGTGGCAGCCAACACTAACTTCGGGAGATGGCCGTTCAGTGAGGGAACTACTGTGCAGACGAAGGAGGCAGGTTGGTCACCTTTCGCCCGGCCGTAGTCCACGTCTTGTGGCGGAAAGATTTTTTTTTTTTTCTCAGAAACTTGCTCCTTCTCTAAGGCGATGAGGAAGATGGATCCTCGGCACACTATACACGCTGTGCATCCACCATGCAAACCTTCAAGTCCCATTCGATCCACGTCTTCATCCATCAGTCAAATTGCAGAAATAGCGAGAGATAATGACAATTTACAGTATTTTTCTTTTTTGGGAGACTGGCAACGAATGCATTAAAATTTTACCGGAGCGGGATTTGAAGCCGAGATCTCTGGTTTTGCGTATACCAGCGCTGCATCAATCCACTGTGTATGATCCCCCAGCTGCTGTAGCCGGGTCTACTACAATATTGGTTGTTTGCATATATAAAATGAAAGCAGGGGCATAATCCCTGGAGATAGACGGCAGATAATGGTTAGATGCTTCTGGCTAAAACCCCCACCCCGACAAAGACTAGTTGACTATTTGGGAGGTCACCATTTAAGGTATGGATAGCTGAGATGGTAAGAGCGCTGGTAATACCCAAAACCAAAGATCTCGGGTTCACGTCCCGGTCCGTCAAAACTTTTTTGTTCGAAAGTTCCTAGTTAGTTTTTCCTTTCCTATAGTTAGTTAGTTTGTTTGTTTGTTTGTTGGGGGTGTTGGGGTTGTTTGTTTGCTTGTTTGTTTGTTTGTTCAATTTGAAGAATTGAAGCATTCTTGAAGTATTATATTATTATAAGACATTGTGGATCAAACTGTTATGGTAATGTTTTTTAAATTCTTGTTTCAGAACAAAAGACAACACAGAATTAAAACACAGAATTTGCTTGTTTGTTTGTTTCGTCAGAACCAACTGCCCCACTGGATGTTGTAGTTGTGACAGTTGACGAAGATTCGATCACCGTGAGGTGGGCCAAGCCGAGTCCACCACAAGGAATTATCATCAACTATGACATTGCCTACTGGAACATAGGAGATGGAACGTCACGGCTGAAGCTGATTGATGTCGGCATGGCAGCGTTATCCCATCGAATACCTGGCCTCCAGCTGAACGTCACATACGTTATTGAGGTAAAACCAGATTTGACTTGACTTGACTTTATTCGAATATCAAATGATCAAAGCAGTTTCAAAAAGTTACATGACATATCAAAAAAAAAAATTAGTCTATCAAAGCAAAGATATTGATATTCGGGGAGCCCGTAAGAAGCAAGGCTTGTCTGGTACTGGCTCCCTGGAGAGATAGATTAAGTTAATTTAATAACATAAACGGTGAAGCAACAAGCAGAAAAGCTTGACGTTTGAGTTGAAAAATGACATGAAAATGAAATAATCATCAGATGATAATATTATATTAATTAAGTCTCTGTAGATAGGAACCAATTATTTGTAGCAGTAATTTACTTGGAACCAAACAATTCAATAAAAGGTTTTAATAAACAGCATATAGATTTACTTATCAGGTACATTAAGCGTGTTTTCAATAAGAGAGAGAAATTGAGTATCAAAAATGTGATACAAATGATTGATTATTCAAATAATAAGAAAATAATTATGTATCGAGTCGTGTTTAAATGGCTATTGCCAATTGCCAACGACGCGGTTAAATATTCTCTCTATCTTGGCAATTCATAGGTGCGAGCGAAGACTGCGGTAGGGGTTGGTCCGTGGAGTAAGAACGTCACCGAAATTGTCGTTGGAGGTAAGCACAAACTCTCGCCCACGATCAACTTTGAGATCGTTCCCTATCATACCATTTAGAGCCTTCGGCAATTTTGATGGCCAATCCTCACCCAGCTTTATATCTGTCGGATGAAGGTTCGACAGATTCTGCGCACTGTGATTGGCCAATGCGTTGCAAACTCTTGAGGGCGCACTATTGTGAATCGCACGTCTTGGTATAGCGTTAATTACTGGGCCTTTTTTTTTCTCCAAAACCCAGCTTAGGCTTCGGCTCCTGCTTCGTTTCTGTTATCCACAAGCTAAAAACCTACCATTAAAATGGATGAAAGAAACGGAGGCAAAGCCGGAGCCTGAGCCTAGGCCGGTTTTTGGAAAAGGGCCCTGGTCAACAGATGGAGGCCCAGCCGTCAGATTCTGTTGGTGAAACTCAATCAAAATTTGAGAGTGAACCAGACCAAGTCGATCGGCCATAGATTGTGCTATAAATTATTGCCTTATAACATTTCGGCAATTTGACATTTTGGCAAATTCCTTACCCAAGCTCTCGCTTTGATTTCACTCACCACGCACTTCCGCAGTGCCCGGGCCGGTGCGAAATCTTCGCTCGACCTCTCGGACCGATGAATCGCTCACCCTTGTGTGGGGCCTACCCGTGAACATTAATGGCCCAGTGCCTACATTTGTGGTAAGTTAAAAAAGGAAGTAGATGTTAAGGGATATCTAAACCCTGTTTCCAACGAGACTTCCTTTGCTATCTGCCCTACCAACCACCTCTTGCTATCCACCCAGCAAAGTCCTCTCGCTATCCACCTACCAAACCCCTCTTGCTATCCACCTACCAAACCCCTCTTGCTATCCACCTACCAAACCCCTCTTGCTATCCACCCTACCAAACCCCTCTTGCTATCCACCCAGCAAAGTCCTCTCGCTATCCACCTACCAAACCCCTCTTGCTATCCACCTACCAAACCCCTCTTGCTATCCACCTACCAAACCCCTCTTGCTATCCACCCTACCAAACCCCTCTTGCTATCCACCTACCAAACTCCTCTTGCTATCCACCCAGCAAAGTCCTCTCGCTATCCACCTACCAAACCCCTCTTGCTATCCACCCAGCAAAGTCCACTCGCTATCCACCCTACCAAACTCCTCTTGCTATCCACCTTACCAAACTCATCTTGCTATCCACCCTACCAAACTCCTCTTACTATCCACCCTACCAAACTCCTCTTGCTATCCACCCTACCAAACCCCTCTTGCTATCCACCCTACCAAACTCCTCTTGCTATCCACCCTACCAAACTCCTATTGCTATTCACCCTACCAAACTCCTCTTGCTATCCACCCTACCAAACTCCTCTTGATATCCACCCTACCAACCACCTCTTGCTATCAAAACTCATCTTAGTATCCACCCTACCAAACTCCTCTTACTATCCACCCAACTAACTCCTCTTGCTATCCACACTACCAAACTCCTCTTGCTATCCACACTACCACACCCTATCCATCTCACCAAACAAAATATCGCATGTTTTTGCCAACAGGTGGAATTTAAAGCCACGGACAAACCCCATCAGCCAGACTTCAGTCCACCTGACACTTACACGGGAATAGAAGTTGACAAGACCGCGTACACGAAAGATGACCTCGAGCCGGCCACTAGATATGAATTTCGAGTATCGTCCAAGAATTTCAGGTTTAGAGGAGATCCGACTACCATCGCAGTGTACACAAAGCCTCTCACAAGTAATGCTCTCTTTTTTTATAAAGGCCTTTCTCCAGAGTGGTTTACCACACGAAAGGAACAATACTGATATACTGCATTCCTTGCAGATGGTATGATCTGTTTGGATAATACTTTTCAAACTCATTGAAGCTCGTTATTTGTTACCAGAAGTGTAGTGGACTGAACGTACAGTTGAATTTGGTTAGTTTCATTAAAATAAAGGTAGGCTACACATGTTTCTTCTAAATGTTCGTTTCCACAGACCCACCGACGCCCAAAAAACCGACGATGTACGGTAACGAGACTACAGACACCACCGTGACTATCAACCTTGCTCAGGCCATTCCTGACACCGATACATATGTAGAGTAAGTATCCGTACTAAAGACCTAATTATAAAGCCACGGGAAATAATGAGATATCAGTTGATATTTAGGTAGATTAGGTAGGTAAGGCCAAGAGGGCGCTAGGTGATTCCTCGGTCTCGGTCTCTCTGTATCGGTCTGGGACTCTGTCTCGGTCTCGGTCTCGGTCAGAGTATTGGTCCTGGTCTCACTTTCTAGGCTCGGTATTGGTCTTGACATCCCTTGCCGACATCTTTAGCGATTCCTTTGGTTTTCTTGGGCCTTCAGCCAATCGTTGTTGCACAGGTAGCCCTAGTAAACATTCGTGTGATCATGACACGGTCAAAAAAAATACCTTCAGAGTTTGGGAGTTGAGTTGACAAATCCCTAAGCAAGCCTTTTTGTTAATTCCAAATGTTCACCCCGGGACACTGGCATCGGACTTTAAACTGATCTTCGGAATAGACAGGATGCTTGCACTCCACTCTGAGACTCATTGACGTCATCGGGTGTCGATCGGTCACTCAGTAACCCTAGGCGCTCTCCCCCTCCCCTCCTCGCAGATCATACGTGATTGAAGTTAAGAAGGTCGGGTCGTCCTCTGTAGCCAAGAGGGAGGCACTGATTCCGAGACACCACAACGAGTCCGCCGACGATTACATAGCGGCTGAAATACCGAAGACGACGCTCCCGGAGAAATTCGTCGTCGGGGACAGGGGGACCTACGGAGCCTACTACAATGCTCCTCTGCAAACAGGCGTGGACTACCGAATACGAGTGGGATCGGTCAGCCGGGGGAACGAGACGGTAACGCCAGTCAAATGCTCACCGTTTTGAATCTACTCATGGGCATTTTGTGCACAACATCACCCCAGGCAACATTTCACCTCACGGGGCCAATCATGTTGTTAAAACTGGCATGATTTCGGCTAAAGGGGGGGGGGGCTGTTTATAACTTTTCAAGTTTGTACACTTTCCCTTGTTTTGCCAATTGGTGGCGCTATTTGCCTGACAACCATCTCAAAACCATCATGGCTTCCAGTTCCAGCCTTCAGTAGATTAAGGCCGTTTACGAAATGAAAGCTTAGGCTCAGACTCAGGCTTCGTCTCCGTCTGACAAAACCTGAAAATCCAGGTTGTTGGTTTGTTGTGGTTTGTTGGCTTGATGGATACAGGGTATACATCAAGAAACTGGGGCCAAATTCTTGTTTTTAGATGCCTGTGATATTTTAACGAGTAATATAATTATGACCGAAGCCTAAGCCCGAGCCCAAGCCTTCGTTTCGTAAACGGCCTTAGGCCGTGTCCGAAACTGGCTTCCAGAGCTACGGCTAGGGCTATTTTTGTCTTCGTATCTCCGTGTATTTCCAATAGGTGAAGACCTAGACCTACCTCTAGACGCCCGTTTCGGCCTAATTATACCGTCCGAATCCATCCAACTCCCCCATTTTCAAGGTCAAATAACTGGCATTAACACAACAACAAGGAAAGAAAAACCAGACACCGGAGATTAACAAGAAACCACAGAATGGGAGGCACGACGGAAACCACCAACATGTCTCTGTTCCAGATTATCAGCCAGTGTTGACTCCCGCAGACGCTGTAAAGCCTAGATCGATTCAAATAAGACCCCCGTTACATTCTACGCCACTGGTTCACTGCAGGAGCTCAAAGCAAGAGAAAACGGCATCGATAAAAATGGCTGAACGCAAGGCGTCGCACTTGAGTGCGGCGGTAGAGGCTGGTGCCCGCAATACACGACCCAAGTCTGAAGGCATTAATTATAGGCCGTCTACGAAATGAAGGTTTAGGCTCGGGCTTGGGCTTTGGTCATATTTATCTTACTCGTTATCAGGCATCTGGAAAAAAAAAGCGTTTGGTCCCTAGTTTCTTGGGGAATACCCAGCACCCATTAAGCCAACAAACCTTCAAATTCGCCAGAAACAAGCCACAAACTGGATTTTCAGGTTTCGTCAGACGGATACGAAGCCTGAGCCCGAGCCTAAGCCTTCATTTCGAAAACGGCCATACATCGGAAGACTGATAACACGCCGTGTTCTGAGAATCACTCGGACAAGCATTGGGTTTTCTGCGGTTAAATGCATCACTACCTAGTTGACTAGAATGTGGTCGCCGTTTGAAGCCCCGGCCGTTACACAATTCTCGGCTGTTTTTACGGTTTCGACCAATTCTGATCTGAATTCATTTCGAAAAATCCTTTGTTTGCAGGAGGCAACGGTGACGTTCTCGGAACCCACATCTGTCAAAGGTAAATCTGGCGAAACAACAAATCCCCTTGCCATCTCACAATGATTGCTCAATATTAAGAGCACTGATAACAGCGCTTGTTATTGTCCGCAAAACCAGAGGTCTCGGGTTCAAGCCCCGGTACGGTGCAGTCATGGTTTTCTTGGCAATTTTTTGTCAACATTTTTTCAACAGTACTCAGTCAGTTTGTCATCGATTCGTTTGACTTAGACTGAAAGATAAAGCTGCATCCACGTTGTGCGATCCCCGAAGTGCTGTAGCCTGGTTTACAAACAATAACAGCTGTTAGTTTGCCTCTGAATGAAAACGGGGCGTCATCCTTCGAAATATGCGATAGTAAAGGCCAAAAGTAGGCAAAAATTGAACCACTTAGAGGTTCTTACGTCTTGATCTTCGCAGTCTTGATGTTCTTTGCAAACACAAAAAGGAAAGAAAGAAAACTGACCATGAAATTGTTTCAACCAGAGCACTATTCAAATCCCTGACCCATTCAGTTTGAGTGTGCTATTGTCTTAAATTGTACATCAGCAGTTTTACACATTATTTGGGTACTGTTGTTAACAATCAATTGATTTGGATTTTTTTTTTTTTACCATGTAGCTGAGAAATTGGCAACCAATGACGGCCCGTCTGGTAACCCAGCTCCAATCATAGCGGCAGTAGCCGTTACTGCAATCATCGTCGTCGCTTTAGCAGTCTTTGTCTTCCTTAAAAGGTGACTCGATTGTGAACATTGGAATCTAAAGAGTGATTATAAGGGGAATTAATACTGTGTATTTTCTAATTGACGTAAAGTAATATAAAAAATACCAACTGCCTATACTATCTGAAATCATTGAAATGATTGATTGACTGACTGACTGACTGACTGACTGACTGACTGACTGACTGACTGACTGTCTGACTAACTGACTGACTGACTGACTGACTGACTGACTGACTGACTGACTGACTGACTGGCTGGCTGGCTGACTGACTGACTGACTGACTGACTGACTGACTGACTGACTGACTGACTGACTGACTGACTGACTGACTGACTGACTGGCTGGCTGGCTGGCTGGCTGGCTGACTGACTGACTGACTGATGGACGGACTGATTAATTGATTTATGAATAATAGTCGATGATCGATCGATCTTTTAATTGATTGAAATTATATACGTCAGTGAGATCGTCAAGGAAGCAAGTCAAGACGCAGGCAAACCCTCATTCGAATAATTTTGTTTTGCAGGAGAGAGAAATCACAAGCACCAGGCAACAACCTGGGGCTGCTGCAGAAGAAAGGAAACAAAGGTATTTGCTAAGCATCTTCTTCTTTCTCAAGGCCCCAACGGATGACATTTCCCGCTCTCCTCTAAGCTGTTTTTAAAGGAGTAGAGGGTTTATATACCACTTTTAGACACACTGTAAGGTAGTCCATGAAAACCAAAACGATTATCCTTTTTTTTTTTTTTTTTTTTTTTTTTTACAATGATAATGGGAAATTAACTTCAGCAGTTCTGAATTAGAATATTGTTTAGGGGAACGGTTGGGTTGTCTTTTATATTGGTAGCAAGATTTGAAACTTTGCATGGTGGAGGTAGCGCATAGACGAGGATGTGGCGGGTTCTGACAAGAAAAGGTGAGTTGCCACTTTTTTTCAGAACCACATCTTCATCTTGAAAGAGACCAGTCACAAGAGATGTATCCGCAAAACGTATATACCAACGATCTTATAGCGCGCGAAGCGAGATCACACGCATCCGGGTTAAGTACGCACTGGGCGCCATTTTAGTAAGCAAAGTCGCACACATTCTCTCCATTTCGTGGTCACATCGCATCGAAAGTTATCACATTCTGTTCACGCATTCTGTTCTGTTCATGCCATTCGTTATCCGCAGATGTAGATGGTGCAGCAGCGACTCCGAACTCCTACGCCGAAACGGAGCGCGACCATGGTCAAGGGGACGCAGCGGGCGCCGGCGCCGGGGGGACGGCTACCGGCCCGAAGCCCGGACCGGCGGCCGGCGGGCCGAGTCCGCCCGAGCAACCGGCGGCGGCCCAGCCCTCGGCGCCTGTCCGCGCCGACGAGCTGGCCGAGTACATCGCCAGGAAGGAGGCCGCCGGCGAGCACGGGTTCGAGGCCGACTACAAGGTATAGGTATACATCATAGAGCTCTATAAATAAACTAGATTGCGCACTCATCGCATGGCGCGTGCCGACAAGGGGACTGCGACGCCATTACAAAAGAGGTACAAAATGCACGGATCTCTATGGGGCAAACTAATCCCATTTTTTACTAAAGAAATTAGGACATTAAAATTCGCCAAAACCTTGAGGTATTGATGATGGCCTTTGCTTTCATTACTAAAAAACATTTCTATAACATTTTAGTTTCCGCATTCACAACCATTCGGCTATACCTTTCCCCATTCATATTACGCGCGATTGCTACTGATATCCGGGCACTTCGAGCTGAAGTTGACCTCTTTGGTAATGGCGGATGCGCGTCCATGTCGGCACACGTCCGTACCCCGCGTTGATAGGGGAGTGCGCACTCTAGTTTATTTATAGACCTCTATGGTATACATCAATAATTTCAGTCTTGAGCATTGCCTTTGCTATTCAGACGATATAATTATAGAGTTTTTCAGTCACATACGTTTTGTCGTTCAGTGTATAATTCACGCGGATGTACTTCGAGTCATCAAAATTAATGTCCAATGGAGATACTCAGATTCGACATTTGCACGCGCTTCCGCGGATTTGGACGCTCCAGTGGACATGCTAATATTAGCCTTTGGCGGTCAAGTGACGTCGTGTAAAAAACCTACCATCGCCCTCAATACAGTTAGCAGATTTCAGGCTGTTCAATGTGAACTTGGCAAGTCAGGAAGGTGATAAACAATGCACAGATACCCTGTCTTATTAAAGTAGGTACGAAACCAAGGAAAGGACACATTGGAGTGAAACTGCGTTCAAATAAACGTAGGCCTTTTCTGTTTTCCCACAACGGTATTGCGCGAAGCACCAGTAGGTATTTCTGAACGCCGGATTCAGATTTCTAAATCGCCACTCAATGCCTTGATCAAAGCTAAGAGAATGGGCTGCTAACGACGGACAGTGCATACCTACCCCCTCATTTCTTACCCCCCTCCCCCACACACACACGCACTCATCCGTACACGCGTATACTTGTGGGGTATTTCCTTTGTTCTCGCGTGTACTAAAAAAGAACACTCCCAGAAAAGCCTAATTCAAATCGCTCCCTTTCGAACCACAATCACTTTCCTAGGCTGAAATTTCTAGCCAACGTCCCTTATATCAAATAGTTCTTTTTGCGACGAATAAACATACCTCGGAAATTCCTCCTTTTTGAGTTAATTCCAAGTAACCAGTTTCGTGAAAACCTTATGGGGTACCAACAAAGTACCCCACAAGGAGCGGTCCCATTGTTCTGAGTACTCACCCATTGTTTTGGTACCTCATTACATCCCACCTTATGTAAGCACGCACGTACACACTCCAGAAACAGGGGCAAGGTAGGCACGGTGTCGCCCCAGACTATATCTCTGACTGTGAGGTGGACCTCATATTGCCTTCCAAACCGTTGAACCTATGGTCCTTGAACATTCGTGTATGTGAATGATAAGCCTTTACTTCAATTCGTTTATAGTCATTTTTTGGCATCACTTTGAATGTGATAGATCCATGAACTGATGAGTTGTAATTAACCTTCGAGGAGTACGGTAAACAATGTAGGGAAGGTTTTGGTTCTTAAGGGTGAAAGCAATTCATATCCTAGAACCTACAATCCATTCTTGGTAACAAGGGTCTTGGGCATCGTTCGTATCTAGACCCTAGTACTGGGTGTTTTTTTTTCAGTTTACTTATTGCTTAGTGTCATGATTGGAAAGGGTATTTGTGACCCGGCACAGCGACATGAGGAATATCCCACCAAAACTCTTTTCGAGTAAACAACGCCTGAAGTCAAAGTATCTTCTCAATTCGTTAAAAAAAAAATTAATTTTAGTTTTTTTTGATTTTCGGAAAGTTCATGTATTGGAGGATATTACGTCCAAATGATTTTTCCAAAATCCGTCTCTAAATGTTGAAAAAAACGAGGATTTCGGGGGAGTGTTTGTGTACTGTTATGATAATGTAAAGTTCCTGCCTTTTTGAATGGCCGCTTTCGAGGAGTTAGAATGGAGCTGCTATATTGTGTCTGGTACCAAATGAAAGAGCGAAGTCCTCTTGTATTATTTACAACAAAGTTCACAGGGAAATAAGCTTGATATCATTTGAAAGCTGATGGTATACTCTTTCACATCATTAGAAAATCGACAAAATCTCAAAAGTGGGGGTTATTCCTCATTATGCTGTGCCGGGTCACATTTGTTTTCCTTCGCCTATTTCTTGCAGACCATCCCTTCCCGTCAACTCCATCCGTGGACGGTGGGCAGTAAACCCGAGAACAAGCAGAAGAACCGATTCGCAAACGTCTGCGCATGTAGGTATAGAGAGCAAGTACTCTACCTGGCCGTTGACAGGAGATCTCTGCGGTACTCCCGACTGTCAATCGGACTGAGAAAGAAATGAACTTTACCATGCATGTCCTCTTAATCTATCGTCAAATTAGATTTGAAGGTTTGCATGGTGAGAATATCAGGATAAATAGGTTTGCGGAGACACCATGTAAATTCTCTTTTGTGAGTAAGTGTGGTTCTGAAAAGAACCGGAGGAACTCCGGTTCTTTTCAGAACCACACTTACTCACAAAAGAGAATTTACATGGTGTCTCCGCAAACCTATTAATCTATCGTCTTGCATACATTCCCAGACTCAAAATATCCAAGTATAAACGACAGTACGATTCAATCATTTGAAATTTAACCATCGTTTCGGGGATCCCCGAGCTGCTATAGCCAGCTTTACAGCAATTGGTTGTTCATATCTGAATGAAAGAAGGGGGTAGCCCATGTAGATATACGGGAGGTTTTGCGGTGACTCCATGTATAAGGTCCCTTAAAGCCCCTACACAACATTGGTAAGATCGGAAAACAGAAATGTTCACAGATTGACATGAAACTTATACAGTTTAAAGATGGTTATAGTAGAAACCTCGCACTGAAATATTTCTGCCTAAAATGCTGTTTATTGGGAGAAAAGAGTAAGAGAAATAGTTTACGCCTTACCGAGATCTAAGTTATTTTTCGGAACAGTACGGCGTTGAATGCTGCATTTTCGCGAAACAAATGAAGCGCTTTTTACAATTTTCTCGAGACTCGGTTGGCGGATTGAGCTGAAATTTTCACAGGTGTGCTATTCCATGCATATGTTGGATCAGACAACGTATGGATTCTATTCTTTGACCTCGATTAATGATGTGTAGGGGCTTTATAGAAGAGGTTGGCTTATGGTTCTGAAAAGAATCCAGGTTCTATAATGGTTCACCCACCATGCAAAGCCTTAAGTCTTATGTTTTAATACACAGTGACCTTTGAGGTTCATTGTTGACCTCAGTAGCCTTTAAATGCCGGTGGCCTTCCCAAATAGCCAAAGAGTCTTTGCCGGTGAATAAGGCACCAGATAGAAGCGTGCATTCAACCTTTCTTTCTTTTTCTTTTTTACCATTTGCGTACTTACAGACGACCACTCCCGCGTGGTGCTGACGGCAAGAGAGGACGATCCACATTCCGACTACTTCAACGCCTGCTTTGTGGACGTGAGTCAGTCGTTTGAGAGCCAAGCGCTCGCAGAATAAGCCGCTTGGTATAATTATGTCGAGTTAAAAGAGTAGATTGCACACCAACACTTCCCGTTTTCTAAAGAGTGGCCCAGTCAAAGAGTTCTCCATTCTTCCGTTTCGTCTATGGTCGTTTTCGAAATGAAGGCTTAGGCTTCGGTCATATTTATCTTACTCGTTATAATATCACAAGTTAAAAAAACAACAACAAGCGTTTGGCCCCTAGTTTCTTGAGGAATACCCTGTACAAAATCAAGCCTAAAAACCTTCAAATTCGGAAACAAACCACAACCTGGGTTTTCAGGTTTTGTCAGACGGGGACGAAGTCTGAGCCCGAGACTAAGCCTTCATTTCGTAACAAGGCACGTCAGGAAAGGGTCTGCAGATTCCGTGCATTGTGACTGGCCAAAGCGTTGCAAAATCTTGAGGGCGCACTATTGTGAATCGCCTGTATTAAACCAACAGAAATAATATGTGACCCGGCACAGCGACATGAGGAATATCCCACCAAAACACTTTTCGAGTAAACAACGCCTAAAGTCAAAGTATCTTCTCAATTCGATTAAAAAAAATTTTTTTTTGTTTTTTTTGTATTTTCGGAAAGTTCATGTATTGGAGGATATTACGTCCAAAGGATTTTTCCAAAACCCGTCTCTAATGTTGAAAAAACGAGGATTTCGGGGGAGTGTTTGTGTACTGTTTTCATGAAAATGTAAAGTTCCTGCCTATTTGAATGGCCGCTTTCGAGGAGTTAGACTGGTGCTGCTATATTGTGTCTGGTACCAAATGAACGAGCGAAGTCCCCTTGTACTATTTACAACAAAGTTCACACGGAAATAATTTTGATATCATTTGAAAGCTAATGGTATACTCTTTCACATCATTAGAAAATCTCAAAATCTCAAAAGATCTCTCATTATGCTGTGCCGGGTCACAAATTTCGTGGTCTTCTAAAAATATTCTAAATGCATGAAAAGAGAAAACGGTCTATGATCGCTTCGAATTTATGCCAATTCTTGTTTTTCGTTTCTCCTCAGGGGTACAAGAAGAAGAACAAGTACATAGCCAGCCAAGGTATCTGGGTTTTTTTGTTCATCTGGATTTTCTGGGGGGGGGGGGTTATTTGCAGATTCCAGCATTTTTTCTCATGACCAGTTCTCGGTTCTTCTCGGACACGATTCTCAGGTCCGAACAAACCTCAATTTATACGATCTGGGTTAATTTCAGGAGCCAACAAGGCCTCGTTGAACGACCTGTGGCGCATGCTGTGGCAGTACGACGTGGACAAGGTTGTCATGCTGACCAATCCTGTGGAACATGGAAAGGTATTTATATATTTTTTTTGGTTCAATATATTTTGCTCTCATACTTTGTGAGAGACCCGAGTGGGAACTTCTGAAGAACAAAAAAAAAAATGAAAAATTGGTGAAAGAAAGTTGGTCTGGACCGTAACTGAAACACGAGACCTTGAGTTGTGCGTGCCGGCGCTCTTACCATCTGAGCTATGAGGCGCCAAGTGTAAATTTATTATTTAACGCAATTATTTACAAATAATTCATTATTTAACATATAATCCATTATTTAGCCAGAGTTTTTTTTTTATTTAGATATAATGCAGTATGCACCATATCATTATATATATATAATCGTGTGCACCATATCATTATATATTATAATCGTGTGCACCATATCATTATATATATATAATCGTGTGCACCATATCATTATATATATATAATCGTGTGCACCATATCATTATATATATATAATTGTGTGCACCATATCATTATATATACTGTAATTGTGTGCACCATATTATTATATATATATAATTGTGTGCACCATATCATTATATATATATATAATCGTGTGCACCATATCATTATATAAATATAATCGTGTGCACCATATCATTATATATATAATTGTGTGCACCATATCATTATATATACTGTAATTGTGTGCACCATATCATTATATATATATAATTGTGTGCACCATATTATTATATATATATAATTGTGTGCACCATATCATTATATATATAATTGTGTGCACCATATTATTATATATATATAATGATATGGTGCACACATCTATATATATATATAATGATATGGTGCATACTGCATTATATCTAAATAAAAAAACAACTCTGGCTAAATAATTTATTATATGTTAAATAATGAATTATTTGTAAATAATTGCGTTAAATAATAAATTTACACTTGGCGCCTCATACTGAGCTACCCAGCACTTAAATTGTGGTCTTCCCAAAAAATTGCACTAGCGTGGGGCGGGGTGGGGGCGCCAGTTAGAAGATTTAACCATTAACTGCCGCGCATCACCGTCACGGCACCTCACCGCATCTCCACAGTACAGTCTCCTGAAGACGGACAGACGGGCAGCATCTAATTAGGGCTGCATAGCTTAGACGGTAAGATCGCCGGCACGCCAAACCAAGAGGTCTCGGGTTCAAATCCCGGTCCAGTCAAAGTTTTCTTTGCCAATTTGTTTCTTCATTTTTTTTTTCAGTGAATTTTTTATTTTTTTTTGCTTTTCTGCGCAGGTGAAGTGTTTGCAGTACTGGCCTGACAGTGGGACTGCAGAGTACGGCAACATCTCCGTGAAACTCTTGAGTCAACAGGAATTCCTGAACTACACAGTGCGCAAGATCAAGGTTGTTCAGGTAGAACTGATTTCAGGTATTGTGATGCTATCCTGTATGCACCTATGAGGCAACCATACGACCCATCATGGAATACTACTCTCATAATTTGGGCTGGTGCATCTGCCTGTCACTTGTCCCTGTTGGATCGGGTGCAGAGGCGGGTTATTACCGTTGTCGGCAAGGAGCTTGGGTCTTCACTGCAACCTCTCACCCATCGTATAGGACGGTGGCCACCCTGATCCTCCTCTACCGATATTTCTATGGAAGGTGTTCCTCTGCTCTTGCCGACCTGTTCCCCCCAGTTAGGACATTTAAGCGAGAAACCAGGCTGTTTGCCTCATCTCACCCATACACTATATATTCCAAGGTGTAGAACAAAGAGGTATCAGAACAGCCCCTCTCTGGAATTCCCTTCCTGGTTCATGTTTTTTTTTTCCAGCCTATGATCTTGCCCATTTTAAAAGGTATGTCAATTCCTATCTCCAGCCTTCCTGATGAGTCCCTCTCTACCTCCTTCTTTCCTTAGCCCCTAACCTTGGAGTGGCTGTAAGCCTTGTTTTTGGCGAATTTGAATTTGAAAACTACGGCCCTTTGATTTGCGAGTCCGTGAATCGGGCTCGGGCTCGGGCTCGATGGTCGTCCAAAAAAACCAATCCTGTGAAGGTTTTAGCTCAAATGGTGATCTGAGAAAGTAGAAAAAGTAAAAAAAAATTAAAAAATTTAAAAAAGTCACAGTTTTTGAACCATTCTGTAGTGTAAGAAATAGTTTATGACGAGTAATAAACTATTTGTCGATGTTTGAGTGAAGATTTCCCGACAAGTACAGCATCCCAGACCGTAAGATTTCAACATGAGGATTCTTTCATGACCATCTATAAACTGTGTAAATTGGAAGGAAATATGTGGACATCGATGTTTTCCGATCTTCCCAATGTTGTATTGGGCCTTTAAGTGCAGACCTATCACCACGAAACAGGGGCCAAACGCTTGTGTCTAGATGCCGGTGACCACCAAGTACCCCCATTCAGCTTGAGACGTCCCCAGTACACATGGAGTATAACGAATTCAAGTATTGGCATACAGCTAGTAAAACAAAAGTTGAGATCATTAAGGCCTCTTGTCAAAAAGATCATCGGTTGGGTATCAGATGATTTGACCCGTCCGATGTCGTTTCCACCGGATAGCCATCGTGTATTTTTCACCCCAGAGTCCAGTACAATCGTCTTTCTACCGGGGGAAAATTTATCGGTCGGACGAATTCAACCGGCACTCAACCGATGATTTTTTTGACCTCACTGAATGCGCAGTTCGGCAGCTCGGGCGGGATTCCAACCCGCGACTCCCGCTTTCTAGTAAGGACGTCTTAACCACTTGACCAAAATAAATTCTTCGTATATCTTTGATTAATTAAGTTTTAAATTATCTTAATTGAGTTTTGCAATTTTGATTTAAATAATGATAAGTAAGCCACTTAAGGCTTTGCATGGTGGGTGAAACAATAGGCCTATATAGGAAGGTTTGCTGTGACACCATGTATAAGTATACTTATACAAGGTGTCACATCAAACCCCCTGAGATATTTCTTAGATAAGGAGTCCACAGTTTGGGACCTCTACAACAGACCCATCTCCTCGCCGTAAACTGTCTTTCACCATTCTCTACAGTATCTTTGCTATGTTTGTTTTAATGTGTGCGTTTAGTCCGGAGCCGAGGATTGCTCCCGTGTGCTCAAGCAGTTCCACTACACCACCTGGCCGGATATGCAGCCTCCCGAATACCCTGCACCCTTGCTGGACTTCATACGGGTGGTGAACGCTCACCGCAACCAGGGACGCATTGTCGTACACTGCAGGTGTGTAAAGACCATTTTGCTTGACACTTTCAATGACAAATGCATCGGTTGTAATTTTTAATGACACCGTGGATCGATGTCACCTTAGGTCACATGGCAGTGGATGTCACCTTCAATGTAAAGACCATTTTGCTTGTCACTTTCAATGACAAATGTATCGGTTGTCATTTTTAATGGCACAGTGGATCGATGTCACCTTCAATGGCAGTGGATGTCACCTTCAATGGCAGGATGTCACCTTCAATGGCAGGATGCCACCTTCAATGGCAGGATGTTACCTTCTATGACATACTGTATAGTTGGAATTTCAATTGCTAATCCATTGGTTGTCACAAAAGACACACTTAAAAAAAGGAACAATATGCCTATGTAACCATCGTATTGACCAGCGGCGTTCAAAAATACTCTCGATCGACAAAAAGCCCTACTTTTGAATTTCATTCGTCCTAAATCGAGCACAAACTCGCAACATTTCTTCTTGAATCAGGGCCCAATTTCATAGAGCCGCTTAAGCGTGAAAATCTGCTAATCAGAGAAAGTCTCCCATGTGTATTAAGCAGGATTGCACACTGCCCTGCCCTGCATTGTCCATTGCTTTTGACTTGTATTCCACTCTTCTTTGCTTAGCATGAAACAATAGTGAAGTTTGAGTAGGCAAGGGGAACGTACGTGTGGCTCATGACTTTCTGTGCTTCAGCAAATTTTTAGCGCTCAAAGCCCCTACACAACATTTGTGACCCGACACAGCATAATTAGGAATAACCCTCACTTTTGAGATTAAATTTGAGATTTTCTAATGATGTGAAAGATTATACCATTAGCTTTCAAATGATATCAAAATTATTTCCGTGTGAACTTTGTTGTAAATAGTACAAGGGGACTTCGCTCGTTCATTTGGTACCAGACAGCAGACACAATAAATTATAGCAGTATCATTCTAACTCCTCGAAAGCGGCCATTCAAAAAGGCAGGAACTTTTCATGAAAACAGTACACAAACACTCCCCCGAAATCCTTTTTTTTTCAACATTTAGAGACGGATTTTGGAAAAATCATTTTGACATAATATCCTCCAATACATTACCTTTCCGAAAATACCAACAAAAAAAAAGATTTTTTTTTATCGAATTGAGAAGATGCTTTGACTTCAGGCGTTGTTTACTCAAAAAGTGTTTTGGTGGGATATTCCTCATGTCGTTGTGCCGGGTCGCAATTATGCCTTGTTCATTAAATATGGGCGGTTTGCAGTGATACCGTGTAAATCATGAAACTTATATAAGTTGAAGATGGTTATAGTAGAAACCTCGCGCTTAAATATTTCTGCCTAAAATGCTGTATTTTTGGAGAAAAGAGTAAAGAAATCATTTACGTCTTATGCACCCTGAGATCTAAATCATTTTTCGGCACGATACGTTGAATGCTGCATTTTCGCGAAACAAATGAAGCGACTCGGTTGGTGGATTGAACTGAAATGTTCACATGTGTGCTATTCCATGCATTATGTTGGATCAGACAACGTATGGATGCTATTCTTTGACCTCGACCAATGATGTGTTGTCCCTTTTAAGCGGTTCTTTGAAATTGGCCCCTGATCGTGTGGTTGTGCGGGCAAACGATGTTGTCCCCAACTCTCTTTCCTCGGCTCAGCGTGTGTACGGTGCATGAGATGCCATAATCAGTCGCACTCAATTGTGGTTATAATTATCACTGTTCCTCCGCCGCCATGAACCGTTCCCGCTGATGCACCAGTGCCGGCGTTGGACGCACGGGGACATACATCGCCCTCGATTCCATGCTGGAACAGATGAAGGAGGAGGGCAGGGTGGATGTCCTCGAATTCGTCTGCCGCATGAGACAGCAACGCATCATGATGGTGCAGACTGCAGTAAGTACACTCTTTCTGAATTCTCCTCCCAAAAATTTTTAAAAAATTAGAGGACCCTGCAGCGTTTCGATCCTAGCAAGACAGTTCTTGAAGGCCAAGTTGCAGATTTGTATTATTCGAACGAGTCCGAGTCCGAGTCCGAGTCCGAGTCCGAGTCCGAGTCCGAGTCCCGAGTCCGAGTCCGAGTCCGAGTCCGAGTCCGAGTCCGAGTACGAGTCCCATCTTTCGAGTCCAGACTCGTCCAGGTGCAGTACGAATGACGAGCCACTTTCAAATTCAATACCGGTGAAGACTTCAAGGTTTGCATGGTGGAAGTACTAAGTAGAACGTTTCCGATGACACCATTATAGCATTTCTCTTTCAAGAAGGGGTGTGGCTTTGAAGACTGTAACTCTGCCAGTTGTCACGATACTGCCACGAAGTAGAGTATACACACTACCCGAAACGTTGAGTTACTGGCTCTTTTCAGAGCCACACTCCTTCTGGAAAGAGAAGTGTTACACGGTGTCACCGCAAACTTTCCACTTAATTCAATACCGCATTGGAAATCCGCTTGCTATTTGTTGGGAATTTTGCACTTTTCTCGAATACATTTACGAATTGCAGAAATCCGTCAGATCATCTCATGTTTGCCTAAAATCCCTATATCCCAATATGAGATTGTGAATGCCGCTAGCTTGCAGTCTGTCATAGCAGCAGGCAAACTAGTTTGCGATATTTAAAAGCTGAAAAAAGTGAATTGCATGCAGTCCTCTGTTAGTGATATTCTGATATTTTTGATATCAAACATCGACTGTCCGTTTGTATAGGCCCAGTACACGTTCGTCTACGATGCTCTGCTGGCGGCCCACCTGTGTGGTCACACCACATACGCTATCGCCGATTTCGTCCGCTGTCTGACCGCGCTTAAGAAGAAGTCCAAAAGTTCCCGAGAAACCGACCTCGAGAGACAGTTCAAGGTAATCAGAAAAATGGTCGAAGATTGCAACTGCCGCATAGTTAACTGCCGTATGTAATCTCGGATCACCCTCGTGGTCTTTTCTTTCAGAGGCCAACAACCAGTTGACCGATTGCACCCTGTAGGTCACGTGACCTATTGTGGGTAGCAAACATAGAGCTCTATAAATGAACCAGAGTGCGCACTCATCGCGTGACGCGTGCCGACAAGGGGACTGCGACGCCATTACCAAAGAAGTGCAAATGCATGGATCTCTACGGGGCAAACTAATCCCAATTTTTACAAAAGAAAGTAGGACATTAAAAATTCGCCAATCCCTTGAGGTATTGATGGCCTTTCCTTTAGTTACTAAAAAAAAATTCTATAACATTTCAGTTTCTGCATTCACAACCTTTCGGCTATACCTTTCCCCATTCGTATTACGCGCGATTACTACTGACATCCGGGCACTTCGAGCCGAAGTTGACCTCTTTGGTAATGGCGGATGCTCGTCCATGTCGGCACACGTTCGTACCGCGAGTAGATAGGGGAGTGCGCACTCTAGTTTATTTATAGAGCTCTATGGTAGCAAACAATCACAAACATGGCAGCCCCCATATCAAGGTGCCGCTGTTGTAAAATACACGTGTATATTTACGGTGGTTGTTGCATCATTTTTTTCGATCGAGGCTTTTCTTTCTCGAAATCTTCCGGAGAATATTCCGGAGAGTTTTATCAGGCATCGGGCAAAGCACTGGGCACTCATCAGTGTTAATCACGTCAAGCAAGGGCAAAACCTCATAGAATTACATTCTCTTCGACGCAAACTTAGGATGAGCTTGCCAACTCAAATGGCACTATTATTTCATGCTAAGTAAAGAGGAGTGGAATGCGAGTCAAAATCAATTGACGTGACATCGCCGTGAAGTAATCTCATACATTTAGAGGTCCCGCTGTTTCGACCGTAAGCTTTTCTCGTAAGCAGAATTAATGGAGAAGTGTTCTATTTTTTTCCCCACCACCCACCGCCCCGATACAGATCATGGATGAGCTCAAACTGAAAAACACCGGCAACAGCAAATCCGGACAACTCCCGGAGAATGTCGGCAAGAACCGGTACCCAGACTTCCTTCCAAGTGAGTGGTGACCGCCGGCGAGCGCTGATGAGTGGCATTTTGACCGTGGTATCCTTTCACACGGGCGATTCGCGGCAGTGCGCCCTCAAGAGTTTGCAACGTGTTGGCCAGTCACATTCCGCAGACTCCATCCAATACACCAGGATTGCCCAAACGGCGGACTGGCCACTAACGCAGTGCGGATAGGCTGACGTATGCGCACGCGTATCCGTTCGCGTGCGAAACCTTTCTATTAATTGCATCAGCACGATAATATGTAACGCGATGATTTTTTTTCGCCCCAAAAACCACGAGCAGGCGACCGAACAAGACCCTTTCTGATGACCACCGTGCACAAGGATGACACGAACTACATCAACGCCACTTTCCTGCCGGTAGGTCGATATGCTTGGAGCACCAGAAGCACTGCACAAATACAAACTTTGCTTTTGTTTCTCTTTCGTTTCTTTCGATTCTTTGTATCGGTATTGGACACGGGCATTGGCACAGGGCGTGGTACAGTTTTAAAATGACCATCTAGGCTATTCTGCATGGGAACGTTAATCCCTTTTGTTAACTATTTTGACTCAACAAAAGACCCATGGAATTTCTAATCTTATACGGAGTAGAGGAATGAGACACAAATTGCAACTTATAATACTACATAAAACGAAAAAAAACCTAAAATGTGGTACTCGCATACCGCTGGTGATCCCATACGCTGTACAACACACACCTATCACATACCCATGGTGATCGTATAGGCTGCAACACAAACCTTTGGTAATCACATACCAATGGTGATCACATACACCATAGGCTGCAACACAAACCTATGGTAATCACATACCAATAGTGATCACATACACCATAGGCTGCAACACAAACCTATGGTAATCACATACCAATGGTGATCACATACACCGTAGGCTGCAACACAAACCTATGGTAATCATATACCAATGGTGATCACATGCATGCATAGGCTGCAACACAAACCTATGGTAATCACATACCAATGGTGATCACATACACCATAGGCTGCAACACAAACCTATGGTAAACATATACCAATGGTGATCACATACACCATAGGCTGCAACACAAACCTATGGTAATCACATACCAATGGTGATCACATACACCATAGGCTGCAACACAAACCTATGGTAATCATATACCAATGGTGATCACATACACCATAGGCTGCAACACAAACTTATGGTAATCACATACCAATGGTGATCACATACACCGTAGGCTGCAACACAAACCTATGGTAATCATATACCAATGGTGATCACATACACCATAGGCTGCAACACAAACCTATGGTAATCATATACCAATGGTGATTACATACACCATAGGCTGCAACACAAACTTATGGTAATCATATACCAATGTTGATCACATGCACCGTAGGCTGCAACACAAACTTATGGTAATCATATACCAATGGTGATCACATGCACCATAGGCTGCAACACAAACTTATGGTAATCATATACCAATGGTAATCACATACACTGTAGGCTGCAACACAAAAGTTTGGTAATCATACCAATGGTGATCACATATACACCATATGCTGCAACACAAACTTATGGTAATCACATACATAGGCTGCAACACAAACCTATGGTAATCACATACCAATGATCACATACACCGTAGACTGCAACACAAACCTATGGTCATCACATAGGCCTACCAATATGGTGATCGCATACACCGTACAACACAAACCTATGGTCATCACCATACCAATGGTGATCACATACTACTCCAACCATTGGCAAGCACATACACCGTGCTCACCACTCCTCTCTGAACGTTTTCAGGGCTATCGCAGGAAATGCAGGTACATCGGCACTCAGATGCCCATGCCTAACACAGTGGCTGATATGTGGCGGTTGGTATACGACCAGAACTGCACATGCATCGTCATGCTCAATGCATTCGACCAAGACGATGAGGTAAGTCACTTACAAGTGGAATATGTCTATACATTCTCATGTCTATACATTTACATTTACATTTTGTTAAACATTCTGGATATTATCTTATTGCAGACCACGTGCCGCTACTGGCCAGAGGAAGGATGCATGGAGTTTGGGCCACTGGTCGTTGAGTTGCTTGACACGACCATATACGAGGGCGTTGAACGTCGCACCATATCTCTGTCACACAGAAAGAAACAGGTGAACTTGGAATTGCCTCCCCTCTCTCCTCGTGGCATTAATTCGAAGAGCGAGCTAATGTTACATATTATTATAGGCCGTTTTCGAAATGAAGTCTTACGCTCGGGCTTAGGCTTCGGTCATAATTATTTATCTTACTCGTTATAATGATATCACGCACAGGCATCTAAAAACAAGCGTTTGACCCCAGTTTCTTGGGGAATACCCTGTACCTATCGAGCCAACAAACCTTCAAATTCGGAAACAAGCCACAACCTGGATTTTCAGGTTTTGTCAGACAAAGACGAAGCCTGAGCCCGAGCCTAAGCCTTCATTTCGAAAACGGCCATAGACCCTTGAGGCCATACGTTTCTCGAGATGAACCATAATACTGTTGATTCACACTAGTGCGCCCTTAAGAGTTTGCAACGTGTTGACCAGTCTTAATGTGCGGAATCTGTCGACCCTTTCCAGGCGTGCATTGGGGACGGATTTATTTGTTATATGTGACCCGGCACAGCATAATGAGGAATAACCCCCACTTTTGAGATTTTGAGATTTTCTAATGATGTGAAAGAGTGTACCATTAGCTTTCAAATGATATCAAATGTTTTCCAATACGTTAACTTTCCGAAAAAAAGAAGGAAAAAAAGGATTTTTAATGGAATTTATTGAGAAGATACTTTGACTTTAGGCGTTGTTTACTCGAAAAGTGTTTTGGTGGGATATTCCTCATGTAGCTGTGCCGGGTCACATAATTTATACGTCGGTGGCATTGTGTCGACAGATTCCCCGCATTGTTATTATTGGCCAACGCGCTGCAAACTCTTGAGGGCGCACTTTTGTGAAACGCCCCATATCGAGCCATACATGGACGACTGGTCATCCAAACCGGGGGCCCCTGGATGGCTACAACCTTCCCCAGAGAGCCCTGGATACAGCTGACAAGACTGCAGGTCTGGTGCTTGTCTTTTTGCAGCGAGTTTGAAAAATGGGTTATCGCAGATACGCTTTGTTTTAGTTTCATCGAATTGAAGGACTGAATGGCACACACACATATTCAACACGGCGAGCTCAAACAGCCCTATGGATTTTGCAAAGCGGTTTCATTCCCACCGTCGTGAGGTTAAGACTGGTGATCGACTTTCTTCTCTTCTTTCTTGAACAGTCTGGGCCAACGACAGTGAGTTTGTATCAACACAAGGATTGGCCGTCTGAGCAGGAGGTACCGTCCTCGTGGAGAACGATGCTCGCTCTCGTCCAACTGACTCAGGATCATCACGAGGAGAAGGAACCCATAGTGGTCCACTGCATGTAAGCACACCATCGACCTTCCTTCCATAGGGAAGCCGTTGTGCCATCATCCTCGCCATCCTCATCATCCTCATCATCTCCCCATCTTCACCATCCTCAACACTCTCCTCATCCTCCTTAACCTCCTCTTCTTCCCCCTCCCCCAATCCTCGCCATCCTCCCCATCCTCATCCTCATCCCCCTATCCTCATCATCACCCCCTATCCTTATCCTCCTCCTCCCCTCCCCCCTCATTCTTCCAATCCTCATCCTCCTCATCCTCCTCATCCTCCCCATCCTCTACATCACCCCCATCCCCCTCATCCTCCCCATCCTCCCCATCCTCCCCATCCTCCCCATCCTCCCCATCCTCACCATCCTCACCATCCTCCCCATCCTCCTCATCCTCCCCATCCTCCCCATCCACTTCATCTTCATCATCCTCCTCATCTTCCTCATCCTCCCCATCCTCCCCCATCCTCCCCATCCTCCTCATTCTCCTTATCCTCCTCATCCCCCCATTCTCCCCATCCTCCTCATCCTCCCCATCCTCCTCATCCTCCTCATTCTCATCCTCCTCCCCTCCCCATCATCCTCCCCCTCCTCCCCCTCCCCCTCCCCCTCCTCCTCCTCCTCCTCCTCCCCCTCATCCTCCTCTTCCTCATCCTCCTCCTAATCCTCATCACCTTCCTCAGCGGATTAACATGAGGTCCACTGCTGCTCAGAAATACCAAGGCATGTAAATGTGACCCGGCACAGCATAATGAGAAATAACCCAACTTTTGAGATTTTGAGATTTTCTTATGATGTGAAAGAGTATACCATTAGCTTTCAAATGATATCAAAATATAATATCCTCTAATATTTAAAATTTCCGAAAGTACAAAAAAAATATTTATTTGTAATCGAATTGTGAAGATACTTTAACTTCAGGCGTTGTATACTCAAAAAGTGTTTTGTTGGGATATTCCTCATGTCGTTGTGCCGGGTCACATATTTGTTTCTGTCCACGTGGCATAATCATATCCCGGTGTTTTTTTACACAGCCCTTGTCTTATTATGTAATTATAATGATACAATCTTTCCGTCTCTTGTGCGTTAGGCATATGGCCTATACCAAGCAGTTTCTCCTTTTCGTTTCAATCGAAGGGATGGTTTGGGACGCACTGCAGTGTACTGCACAGTCATGTCATTGCTGGAACAGTTTCGGGAAGAGAAAGTTATCGACGTGTTCCACGCAGTGCTGCGTCTTCGTGCAGTCAATCGCAACATGATGTACTCCTCGGTAAGGCAACCGCATCATGCCCTTCTGTACTGTATTCTGTGTCATCGATCGCCATCAATGATTGGAAATTGAAGCTACAATTTGCCATTTACGGTTGCCGATTTATGAACTTGGAGCTCAAGGATAGAACTAGGTGTGGTGCCGTTGCACTGTTTGAATGAAGCGTCGCCGATGGACCTTCCCCATGAAACATGCAAATTAGACCTAGCGCATGCTCTTAACTAAATTGGTGGGCAAGCGGGCTGCCTACCAATCATGGTTTTCCACGGGCGTGCGCGCGTTCCTTCTCACTAACAATTTGGCGTGCGGTGATTGGCTATTCAGCGTCTCCTGCGCGCGTATTTCGAAACCTGCACGCAACGCGCACTCGTTTGCCCACCAATTTAGTAAAGCGCATGCGCCAGCTCTTATTTGCATATTTCATGGGAAAGGTCCATTGGGACTAACGATGGGGTCTCGGGGTATTCGAGCCGAAGGTAGCAAGCCAAGAATATTATGATGTACAAAAGATCTGCGCCTAATTTCATAGAGCTCAGTGCTGAAAAGCCAAAGCTTGCTTAAAAGCCCTATATACAATTTGCACAGTTTGTAGATGGTCATGACATAATCCTCATGTTGAAATCTTACGGTCTGGGATGCTGTACCTCTCGAGAAATCTTCACTCAAACATCGACAAATATTTTATTATCCACGAGTAATAAACTATTTCTTACACTACAGAACGGTGCGAAAATCGTGACGTTTGTTTTACTTTCTCATATTACCATTTGAGCTAAGACCTTCGCAGGATTTCTTTGTTGAAATTTTTAATGGTTTAAAACACAAACTGTGGCAATCTTTTGACCTTCACCAATGTTGCTATACGCTTTTAAGCGTGAAAAGTCATGATTCCTAGGTTCACCCTGCCATCACAAACCTCATATTTTGTTTCACACCAAGTAAAGAAGAGTGGAGTACCCCGCAGTGTAAATAAGACTTAAGACTTTGCATGGTGTGTGAAACAATATAGGAGGCTTTGCGGTGACACCATGTAATTACTATGAGGTCTCCTAAAGAAAAGGTGTGTTTCTGAAAAGAACCTAAGTGGTAACTCGACATATACCGGCCAGTATGCTCCTGATGACGGCCAGAGCGTACTGGTCGGAACGTCGAGTTACCACTCGAGTTCTTTTCAGAACCACACCTCTTCTTTAAGAGACCCCAGGCATGGTGTCACCGCAAACCCTCCTTTATTACCGCACACCGTAATGTGGTTTTCAATCATGTTTACACAGGGAAGACTTTTCCTGCTCAGCTAATTTTCACGCATAAGCGGCTCTATGAAATTGGGCCCTGTTTGAATTTGCGTGTTTCCGAGGAGAACTGATCGATTCAACATTTCGGGTTCAATATGCTCTGTCCGTTAATGACCTATCAATATCAATAATGTTTGTCAATAGATGATCTGAATTGGGGAAGAGATTTCATTTGACCGCAGGTAGAAGAACTCGTGAAATTGTCCAATCAATATTCATTTAAATATTCATTTAAATATTCATTTAAAGATTAGTTTAAAGATTCATTTAAAGATTCATTTAAAGATTCATTTAAAGATTCATTTAAAGATTCATTTAAAGATTCATTTAAAAATGTCCAATAAAGATTCATTTAAAGATTCATTTAAAGATTCATTTAAAAATGTCCAATAAAGATTCATTTAAAAAACAGATTCATTTAAGGGTCCATCTGCTTACCACAGTTTGAAGTTAATCAGCATTAAAAATATTCTTTTTTTTGTTGTTGACAGGAACACTACGCAATGTGTTACGACGTACTTCGAGCGCACATTGATTCTACGACCGTTTACGAAAACCTGTGAAAGGTTCAATTGGCAGTTGAATATGGATCTCCGGTCTTGACTGAGATGTTCAGATAGATAAGCGTAAAACTTATTTCAATCACAGATTATATTTTATTTAACCTGGATGTGCTCTCGAGAATCATATGATTGTATATACGCTGTTTTTCTCCTTATTTTTATACGAAATCGGGGTGTTTTTTTTTTTATCTTTGTCATTATTTTGACGTTTGGTATGGAGTTTTCTTGATACGTAGATCTTGTCCAATGTACGACTTCAAGGTAACCAGAATTAATTTAACTATGCGGCATAATTTTATGGGAACAAAATCGGGAAAATGCATTGCCAATCACAAAATTAATTTGTAAAAGAAAAAGAGAGAATTAGGCAATTCGGAACCCTGAACAAAGTTTGAACAAAGTTCTGGTGTTATATCTTTTCACATTATCTCTTATCATGCATTTAGATAACCACGAAATATTTCGGTTGGTTAGATACGGGCGATTCAAAATAGTGCGCCCTCAAGAGTTTGCAACGCGTTGGACAGTCACAATGCGCCGAATCTGTCGACCCCATTGATCTCCACAATAAAGACTTTATTCTGGAGATCAATGGTCGACCCTTTCTCGACGTGCCTTTCACGAAATGAAGGCTTAGGCTCGGGCTCAGGCTTCGTCCCCGTCTGACAAAGCCTGCAAAACCAAGGTCGTGGTTTGTTTCCGAATTTGAAGGTTTGTTGACTTGATAGGTACAGAGAATTCACCAAGAAACTAGGGCCAAACGCTTTTTTTTTTAAGATGCCTGTGATATTTTAATGAGTAAGATGAATACTGTGAGCAACTGCTTCATTACAATCAAGCTTTGCCGTGGTTACCCAGCCGTCGTTATTCACCGACAGAACGTAGTACATGCATGTAGGCCTATACATAGTTCAGGCCTTTCTTAATAATTATTTGTGACCCGGTACAGCGACATGAGGAATATCCCACCAAAACAATTTTCGAGTAAACAACGCCTGAGGTCAAAGTATCATGTCAATTCGATTAAAAATCAATTTAATTTTTTTTAATTTTCGGAAAGTTAATGTATTGGAGGATACTATGTCCAAAGGATTTTTCCGAAATCCGTCTCTAAATGTTGAAAAAACGAGGATTTCGGGGGAGTGTTTGTGTACAGTTTTCATGAAATTGTAAAGTTCCTGCCTTTTTTAATGGCCACTTTCGAGGAGTTAGACTGGTGCTGCTGTCTTGTGTCTGGTACCCAGTGAACGAGCGAAGTCCCCATGTACTATTTACAACAAAGTTCACACGGAAATAAATTTGATATCATTTGAAAGCTAATGGTATACTCTTTCACATCATTAGAAAATCTCAAATCTGAAAAGTGGGGGTTATTCCTCATTATGCTGTGCCGAGTCACATTTATGCAACTTGTATGCACTGAGCCCAACACGAGGCTATCGGTGGGCTAGATTTCCAAGATGGCGGTAAATTCAAAGGACCTTACCGTTATTTCTAAGATAACGTTCGGTTTTGTTGAAGATTGAAGAATATGTCAAGAAAAGATAAAAACTCAGCGAAGAACAACAAGTAATTTCTCGGAAATCTAGCGCCCATACCCTCGCTTTCAGTTCGATGCATGGAATAATATGCGTAAGTATTAAGAAAGGCCTATAGATAGCACTTGATTGGTATATTCGGAAGTGTGGATTGTAGACGTGAGGGTACAATATTTCATTCAAGATTCACCAGTTCGTGAGGAAATTGGTTTTGAGTGTTGTACTATAGAGCCGATGCGCAGTACTGGTTTAGATCTTAATCCTTTACAGGACGTCACCCGTGAAGTGACATTTTTATCTGTTTATACGTCTATTGTGTTTAACACAATGCATAATTATATTGATTTGCATACGTACGTTGTGTGGATTGCGATCATTGAGCGAGATCAATCGCGAATATCCCGCTCCTCTCACTCTCGATCTCCCTCTAACTTCCTCTCACTCTCCCCCTTCTCTCTCCCATACCTCTCTATCCCCCCTCTCTCCTCTCTTTCTCTCCCTCTTCCTCTCCCCCGGCCCCTCACTCCCTCTCCTTCTCTCATCTCCCTCTCTCCCCTCCCCCTCTCCCCCCTCCCTTCTCCCTCTCTCCCCCTTTCCCCTCCCTCTCTCTCCCCATTTCTCCAACTCTCTCACAGGCAGGATAAATAGGTTTGCGGAGATCGACACCATGTAAATTCTCTTTTGTGAGTAAGTGTGGCTCTGAAAAGAACCGGAGGAACTCGACGTTTCGAACAGTATACTCTGCTCGTCTTCAGGAGAATGCTGAAGACGAGAAGAGTACACTGTTCGAAACGTCGAGTTCCTCCGGTTCTTTTCAGAACCACACTTACTCACAAAAGAGAATTTACATGGTGTCTCCGCAAACCTATTTATCATGATACCTTGACCCTTCCCGATAAGCTCAACAACGACCCTCTCGTCAAATGAGGTGAAGTTGTCAATTAGCTAGCCACTACTTCAGTGCAATATCACCTATAATTATAGTCCTGTTTCCAACCAAGGCTCAGGAACAGGCTTCGCCCCCCATCATCTTTGTAAAAACTGCGTTTTTGTCGGTGGTCGCCAAGACTCTTTAAATGTGTATGCTCGGTTTCATTTTCTGTTATCGCACTGGCTCATCGCTCCAAGCTCAGGATTGGCGCATGAGCAGAACGCGTCAACGAAAGCCGTGCCCCTTGATGAGAGCTCCTATACCCCCATGCAGTTTGAACGCTGGTGATGCACGCGTGGTACCGCAGACCACTGCTTCACTGACTCCGCTGGCGAACGCGGGGTACCAGCCTACCGCGTCATCGGGCCCGCCGGTGTCATGCCAGATAGTGTCCCCTGCCAAATAGTGTCCACTCATTAGCATACTGATCGCTGATTGGTCCAATACGTATGACATTCAACCACCGTGGTTGGAGTATGGTTGCGCACTACACACGCATTGTGTATGGTTGCTGGCCTAACACACGCAACGTTGGGCACTTTGGTACCGTTGGACCCTAACTGTAACCGTAACGCTAACCCTAACCCAAACAACCCTAATCCTAACCCTAATCCTAATCCCAATCCTAATTCTAATCCAAACCCTAACCCTAACGACCCTAATCCTAGTCCTAACGCTAACCAATCAGCGATCAGTATGCTAATGAGCGGACAGTATTTGGCAGGGACACTTTTTGGCAGGACACCGGAACACACCTGGAACACAAAGTCGGGAAAGGTTTTTCGTAAAGATAATCTTCCCAAAGCGGACGGGAGACCGGTACCCCACTGAACGTCGTACGAACAGATCACCGAGCGTGCGCCGGCAACTTTGGTGAGAAATTGCCGGTTTGCTCTATACCCCGATTATTGTTAACCCCCAAATCACACCTCACTTTCCGAACTTATAATAGGGATGTAGCCTGTTCAGCGCACTGTTGACCAGCGGTTTTATTTCTTTCTCCCCTTCTCTACAAGATTCAAATGTGGAATAAGACCGGTCTGCCTAGGTTGAAAAAAAAACCCAGAGATTAAACTATATAAGGAAAAGACTCAATGTAAAACCCAATGGCGATTCAACTGTTCGGTCAAAAACATAACATCTTCCTTTAAAAGAAATACGCAGTGGCTGTTGTTACGGCAGTCGTCCGTGTGGTTCCCTGACTTCACAGTATTTGTCAGGATGTTTAGCTCTTGGAACCAGACTATCAGCTAAAAGACTGGTTCAACCAGCCTGCAATGCTGACGAAATACAGTCAAGTCAGGAAACCACACGGACGACTGCCGTAACAACAGCCACTTCGAAAGACATAATATGAATAATTACTTTGGTACTCTAGCACTTTTCATGCTTTTACCGAAAAATAAAAAGAAATATAAGACGTGGCCCTTTACAAGCTAGAATGGTCAGCCACACCACGCCTACTGGCTATTATGCTAAAGCACGCACATACCTCAAATACCGTACTCCTCTAGAACTCCCACTCTCCCTCCTTACACAATACTCTATTGAATCAAACAAACAATGTTTTCCTGCTCCACGTTGTGCAGCACGAAAAGACATTGTCGAATGCCTAAACAATTCAGAAATGAGAAACTGATTTTAGAGATAAAGAAGAAAACACGTGAGCTTACATCGGTTAAAAATGTATCACCATTTTTTAGATTTTTTTTTATTTCAATTCATTTCAATTTGATTCAATGCGATTTAGTTAAGATCGATTCCATTCAATACCGATCGATTTCATTCAACACCGATCGATTCGATTGGAATCGATTCACTTGATATAATCGATGCTAATCGATTGGGGAAAAAGAGAAAGATAAACGACTCGGACTTGAACGGTTCGATAAGTCGGAGATTCCGGATTCAAGTCCTGGTGCAATCAGGCTTTCTTTGCCATAATTATTTCAAATTGTTTGAAACGTTCCCAATCACTTTATCCCGTACTCTGATTTCAAATTGAAAGAATTATTGGGTTTAACACAATGCACAATTATATTGATTTGCAAAGCAAAGAATACACAGACAATAACAGCATCAGTCAAAATGAACAAACAGAAAATCGGGTCAGAATTAATGGAGTCAAAGTGGAAATGTATATATTATAAACAAACAAGACCGTTATATTATCGATGCCCAAAAAGTGACAAGAAAAATTAGAAAAGAGTCATAATGAAATTGAGCTCCGGAAGCCACGTCATCACGTGATAAAATAGGCACCGTCTTGTCCTTAATTCCTGTCATCATTTAAGACATAATTCACATTGTTCACATTCCAGACATAATTTCACACATAATTACTGCTCTGTAGCATATGATCTGACAAACTACGAAAGATATTCAAGCCAAACTTGGCCCAACCAATGTCCCTTTTGTTGTGCATATAATGTTGTTCTTTTCGGAGTGGCTCAAAGGATTGTCACGTGACAGGACTTTAAAGTTCGAATTGTTATACATTCCAAATGGTGTGCTCCCATGTCTTACAGATTCCCGTGTGTGAGAGGGAATTTTAGGTCCTACCTTTAAATATTTTACCTGCATGATGTCATCCGACCCTTACTTCCGGTTGAAACCGGAAGAGCAGCCGGATTCAAATTTGGTTCCAGATTTGAACTTCGTTTCGACGGTGTTAGATCAAGGTTGACTAATTCTCTTCAAAACATTAACATCTCACGTCAACATGTTCTCGAGCGCCCTCTAGCGGCAGGTTGAAAATGTCAGAAATTTTCGATCGATGCCAATGGCGAATGTCAAAAAGTGTTTATCGCTTGTGCTTCATGCCTCAGTTAGTGCGCACGACTCGTGCTTTGTTATGCACATGTATTTACCTACACTGAACACAGGGCGGTGCACTTTCGAAGGTCACAGATCTTGGGACTGGGCCAGCGTTACACGCCTAGTCCTAAAGTTACAAGGATTTCCTAATACACACAGTTCAACGGTCAAACCCCTGCATACAGCAAATGCTAACCTTGTACACAATGTATCACTCTATGTGCACTTGCAAAGCTCACATGCAGGCTAATATAGGGCCGTGCGTTGAATGCAGACGTACAGTAGTTATGCCCTTCTTCCTATGCATGTACAGCGCATAATGAAAACCCCGCTCGAATAATTATACGCGCCCAACTTCGGACCGGGGACCGACCAATGTCTGGTCTGCAGCTAGCTAGCCGTCGGGATCTCCTAATCAGCCGCCAGTGCTGCACGAATCCTTGGATCCAGGGCTCGTGCTCAGGCTTCGTCCCCCGTCACGCAACCCCCCCCCCCCCCCCTTGGGTCGTCGCACCGTACCCAGACACCTTTGTCAGAAGCAGTGCCCCTGAATACGTACCCGTGGCTAGTGAATGGGCGTCTGAGAAATAAAAGCCCGAGCCCGAGCCAAAGACCCAGCCCATGCCCGAGCCCAAGCCCAATGCCGAGCCCAATGCCGAGCCCAATTCCGAGCCCAATTCCGAGCCCAATCCCGAGCCCAATCCCGAGCCCAAGCCCGAGCCCAAGCCCGAGCCCAAGCCCGAGCCCAAGCCCGAGCCAAAGCCCGAGCCCGATCCCGAGCCCAATCCCGAGCCCAATCCCGAGCCCAATGCCGAGCCCGAGCCCAAGCCCAAGCCCAAGCCCAAGCCCAAGCCCAAGCCCGAGCCCAAGCCCGAGCCCAAGCCCGAGCCAAAGCCCGAGCCCAAGCCCGTTCCCGAGCCCAATTCCGAGCCCAATCCCGAGCCCAATCCCGAGCCCAATGCCGAGCCCGAGCCCGAGCCCGAGCCCAAGCCCAAGCCCAAGCCCAAGCCCGAGCCAAAGCCCGAGCCAGAGCCCGAGCCCAATCCCGAGCCCGAGCCCGAGCCCGAGCCCGAGCCCGAGCCCAAGCCCGAGCCCAAGCCCGAGCCAAAGCCCGAGCCAGAGCCCAAGCCAAAGCCAAAGCCCAAGCCAGAGCCCAAGCCAGAGCCCAAGCCAGAGCCCAAGCCAGAGCCCAAGCCAGAGCCAAAGCCTGATCCAAATCCCGATCCAAACCCCGAGCCCTAAGGCCCTAAAAGTACCCATTGCCGTGTGCGTTACTTGGTGTTCCCAGGGTGAATCGGCGGTAGGCCCTCAGACGTCCTCGCATTCGTCAAAGTTAATGGCGTTGGGCAGGTTGATCTCGCCGGCGAGCGCTCTGCCGGGACCGGGCGAGAGCTGGGGAAAGCCGGTCGAGGGGCCGGGGATGTCCGGCCCGTGCGTCGCCGCACCGGGCGGCGGGCAGGTGCCGGCGGACGTCGTCACCGTTCCGGCCGCGCTGGCCCGGTAGCGAATGAGGCGACTCAACTGCTGTTGTCGCTGCTGCCGCCGGACGCCCAGGAACTCCCGGGGAGCGATGGCGAGCTCATCCCGGCCCCGACCTCGCCCCCAGACCCGCCGATCGCTCTGCCAGGGCGGCACGGCGGAGGCGAGGAGACCCGGCACGGGGTTGGTCCAGTTGAAGCGGAACCGCCGCCCCATCAAGCCCGCCAGCCCGCGCTTTGCATCTGCAGATGCCAGCTCCGCCTCGGCGCCGCCGCCGCCGTCACCGCCGATGGGGGCGCCCGCCACCGCTTCCACGTTGACGGCCAGCTGACCGTGGCGGCACTCGCAGCCGCAGCAGCAGCACAGCTGCTGCAGCTCCCGCTTGAACTTGCGGTTGAAGGCGGTGTAGATGAGGGGGTTGTAGACGGAGGCCGACTTGGCCAGGAAGGCGGCCGAGGCATAGGCGCCGAAGGGGAGCTCCGTGGCCTCCCGGACGAACGCCCACAGTGACACGACGGCGTACGGAGTCCAGGCCACTGTGTAGGCGAGTGTCACCGTCAGTGAGGACTAGGGGGACAGAGAGAGAGAGAAATGGAGAGCTTTCTTAAAGGGATAACACAACATTGGTCGAGGTCAAAGAATAGCATCCATATACGTTGTCTGATCCAACATATGCATGAAATAGCACACCTGTGAAAGTTTCAGCTCAATCCGCCAACCGAGTCTCGACAAAACAATAAAAAACAATTTGTTTCGCGAAAATGCAGCATTCGACGTATTGTTCCGAGAAAAAAAGAACCGTTTAGATCCAGAGGTGAGACGTACATTATTTCTTTACTCTTTTCTGAAAAAATACAGCATTTTAGGCAGAAATATTTCAGTGCGAGGTTTCTACTATAACCATCTTCAAACTGTATAAGTTTCGTTTCGAGCTAGTACCAATGTTGTGTAGGGGCTTTTAGTATACAATGAAGATAAAAAAGAAACCACACCTGTGTTTGAGAAATATCTTGCCAGGCTCTTTTAATTTAATAGTGAAATTTGCATCTTGGTCATTTTATTCAGTAAGTAGTGTGCAACATTTTTGGCATAATTATTACCCCAAAAATAATAATTTTGAACAAATGGCAAAAAAAACTGTGCCTGGACCGGAACTTGAACCCGAGACATCTGGTATTGCGTAGCAGAACTCTTACCAAGCAAAAACACGCAAAGGGAAGTAAAAAAATGACTGGACGTGAATTACCATTTATATCAGATGCATGTACAATTTCTCTGGAGAAATAAAATCACTCTTTTTTTTAAAATCGAATTAAGGGGGGTGGGTTTTGTCAAACAAATTTTGAAAAAAAGTCTAAATTCAAAACCATTGAAAATTTTGAGTGGCCCCTAGGGCTATGATTATACGAAAGGTATCAATTTGACTTGAAGATGATTGCGGCGTTATATGGAAGCGTATGCGTGCTACATGTAAAGTTGGAAGTTTGCTGTGACATCATGTATCTCTTGGTAGACCACGAAGGCGGCCAAGTAGAATGCTGTACGTCAAATGTATTCCTGGCTGCTTAGCATAAATTAACTTCGGGACCCATTGACCTTCTGCAGTCGAGAGATTAACTCATGAATATTCAGTTGTGACGTATGGTATTCTACCTGGCCGCCTTTAGGGTCTACCGTATCTCTTCTCTTTCGAGAAGTATGGCTCTGAAAGGACCCTGAGTGTCCGGCTCTTTCCAGGGCATGGTGTCACCGCAAACATTCCACTTATAGTTTGTCCACCATGCAAACCTTCAAGTCTTATCGTGCGCTATATATCTACGTGCACTTTCCTGGAATTCACCTTAATCAGCCGGACTTCGGTCCAGAAGTTCGTGAAGTGCACCCGGTGCTGTCGACGAATTTCGCGTTTCCGTTTGAGCACGGCCAGGGCGATGGACAGGTAGCTGAACAGGAGCGCCACCAGCTGCACGAAGTAGCAGAAGATGAACACGCACACGACGTAGGCCTGGTCGGCTGGCATCCGGCTTGCCCAGTCGATGGTGCAGGACGTGTGGAAAGGCTCCTGCTTGTATCTGTGAACGGGAACCAACGGAAACTCCCCATTTTAGCACGAGGTAGATCTCAGATGCCGCCAATAAAATACCGTACGTCAAAAAGTGTTCATGGATGTTTTGGCTCTTTTAGCATAAATTAACTTCCGGGGTAGTGCTGCGCTAGCGCATGACTGTAACCATTGAGATTAACCTCATGAATATTCAGTTATGACGTACGGAATTCTACTCGACCACATTCTAAGGGCCATACCTTAGCACAATGACCGATTATAGGCGTAGGCCGTTTACGAAACGAAGGTGTTTTTTTTCGTGATATGATATACACAGCGCGTCTACTATGGTATCGGCGCTCATTATAGTGCGACCGCAATTACCGGCCCCTTCCCTCGGCCTCGTTAGTCCCCAACTAATATTGAAGATAGCTTCACCAGCTCACCAGGGATTCACTCTGTTTACACACCGTGTAGGCCTACAGTTCTCACAAGGCACACGGCACAGTCGTGTAAAATGGCAGCTATCGTTGATTTTGCTCGGATTTTTTTTTATCAAACTGGCCTGTTTGCTCGTAATGGTGGTGTTGGGAGGGGGATTTGTTGATTATAACCCAGCTGTACCACTTGATTGGGCAGTCTTTCTTTTCTCGAGACCACGACTAAGAATTGAATGCTGCGTATAATAGCCTCGTATGACTACTCGCAGCGCTAGAGTATTGGGCGGGCGAAGAGTCGTCACTTCCGTCGAGGGTCGAAGGTTACTGTACACGACAACCCCCTCCCTCCCTCCCCATCCTCGGTCACATGGGGCGGTCCCCGACTACTCCGGCCCCGGTTCAGCGATACCACTCATTGGCTTGACTGTTGAATTATGGTATAGGAGGGTTTGCGGTGACTCCATGTATAAGGTCTCTTTATATAGAACCTGAGTAATAACTCAGAACCATACCCCTTTAAGAGACCTTAATTTGTATTACTGTCAAATTTTATTGTATTACAAATGTGAATGCATTTCTGCCAACTTTTATTTCTCCCAATGTATATGGGCACTACAGTCCGCTTGGATTACTGTGGATGTATATGCATCACTAATGTGAATGCATTTCTGTCAACTTTTATTTTCTCCCAATGGATGGGCACTACATGCACTGCAATATTGTATAATGGTTTACTGCGCTTTACTAACCTGCTCCATCCAAACAGAGGTGGAATCGTCCATAGCAGGGAATACGCCCAAATGGCACCAATAATCTTCACCATGCTCCGGATTTTGAACACATCTGCCAACCAATTAATCAATCAATCAATCAATCAACCAGTTAATCAGTCATCCGTCAAGTTAGCCAGCTAAAGAGTCAGTCAGCCAGCCAGTCAGTCAGTCAGTCAGTCAGTCAGTCAGTCAGTCAGTCAGTCAGTCAGTCAGTCAGTCAGTCAGTCAGTCAGTCAGTCAGCTAGTCAGTCAGTCAGTCAGTCAGTCAGTCAGTCAGTCAGTCAGTCAGTCAGTCAGTCAGTCAGTCAGTCAGTCAGTCAGTCAGTCAGTCAGTCAGTCAGTCAGTCAGTCAGTCAGTCACTCAGTCACTCAGTCACTCAGTCACTCAGTCACTCAGTCACTCAGTCACTCAGTCAGTCAGTCAGTCAGTCAGTCACTCAGTCACTCAGTCAGTCAGTCAGTCACTCAGTCAGTCAGTCACCCGCCCACCCACCCACCCACCCACCAACCAACCCACCCACCCACTCACTCACTCACTCAAGCAACCAACCATACAGACAATCAAGCACACAATCAATCAAGCAAGCAAACAACCTAACCAACCATCCATCTGACCAACCAACCAACACACAAATCATTCAATCGTCCAATCAATCAGCCGATCGATAACCCCAAAAATCAACCAGTCCATCAATAGATATGGACGCATTGGGTCCGTGATGCTTACCGAATTTCCTTTTGCACAGTTTCAAGTAGCGACATACTCCAATAGCGGACAACGTTGTCATGCCGTTGACCCCAAACAGAAAGCCACAAAACCCATACCAGGCGCATCCCCCGTCTCCAAAAGACCACTGGAAAAGATCAGACCAAAATGGCGGAACGTCGTGTGATCAGATGGTTTACGTTTATAGCACGATGCCATTATCGTCCGTGGGTTTTCAATTCGGCGGGCGGTCATAACAAGTGTGGAAATCTAAACCGTGAAAATCGGGTGAATATGTCATGTTATCATGAAAAAACAAATTCATAGTGATTTCGTGGATCCTTTTAGAGTGAATTAACTCTGAACATTTCACCTCAACATCCGACCTTGCTCTTGAAATTACCACTCAACTCATGTGCCGGGCAGTTGTGGTCTTGCCTGTGTATTTGTACACCATAGGCTTGTGCGTTGCAGCCATTTGCCCCAAGAATGTGGCCTTGAACAAAAATGAAATCAGCATGAAAAGCTAGTGGAGAGCATTTTGAGCATGAACAAGTGGTGAAACTGAAGTGAATTTTCTTTTCACGGCAACATGACATTAATTTTCCACCCGATTTTCAGGGTTTGAATGTTCACATGCAGTGTCAACGTGTCACACTGCTTTGCTTTGCTAAAAATGGAAGGACAGCACGGTGGCTGCGTCTCAGTTAGTAAGGCCTTACCCTATTGGCGAGTCCCGAGATGGACGAGAAGGGATAGCCAATCACAGAGACCAATAAATCCGAAATGGCCAAGTTGACGGTCAGGAGATCCAGCGGCTTCAGATTCTTCCGCTTGCGCACGGATATCACGAGGACAGCACCGTTGCCAACACAGGACACCATGACTGTTGAGACAGACATTGGGAGGCAGGGGGGTGGAAGAAATAAGTACACAAAAAATAGTCCCCCTATATACCTCGCTCTCGATGTAAATCAGCAGAAATTTGTCCCGAACGAAATGTCAGTGGTACCGTGTGAAATAAATAATAGGCCTAGACATCAGAAATTAAAAGAAGTGTTGCTCCTGGGTTTTTTTCGCTAAATTTTCTTACCCCCACTGTCATCTACGACGTAGTGCCTGTGACACATGAATAGCATACGACTGTAATCCACCGTCTACGGCCCTTAAAGCCCCTACACAACATTGGTAAGATCGAAAAATCAGAAAATAATGTTCACAGATTTACGGTGATATACAAAAATGTTGCAAACTGCTTACTGACTAAAATTACCAAAATGTAAATCTTAAAATTTAGTGGGCCTGACGTTTCGATCCTAGCAGGACCTTTCTCAAAGGCAGAGGCACTCTGCCTTTGAGAAAGGTCCTGCTAGGATCGAAACGTCAGGCCCACTAAATTTTAAGGTTAACAGATTTACATGAAACTTATACAGTTTGAAGATGGTTATAGAAACCTCGCTCGAATGCCCCCTATTGATCTCAGAAACGGAAGGTCCGATGAATTTGGGCCTGATGACGAATCGATCCTAGCAGGACCTTTCTCAAAGGCAAAGTGACGAGGACATAATAATTTATAGACAGTCTGGGGAAGGATTGCCCCTGACTGTATAGGCCTATGTGACCCGGCACAGCATAACGAGGAATAACCCCCACTTTTGAGACTTTGAGATTTTCTAATGATGTGAAAGAGTATACCAATAGCTTTCAAATGATATAAAAATTATTTCCGTGTGAACTTTGTTGTAAATGGTACAAGGGGACTTCGCTCATTCGCTCAGAAACGGAAGGTCCGATGAATTTGAAATTTCGCGTGGAGATAGATTTGCATGTGCTGAATCTGATTGCATTATTGATTTAACCCCCACCCCCTCACCCCGGTGCAGATAGGGTTAAAATGGCGTGTGCACGACTTACTGATGGCGATTATGTAGACGCCAGATATGAGGGTCGCTGTGCGCGTGAGATTGGAGGCGAACTTGTCCGTCACATTGACGACGTCCACGGAAGAGGGTAGACTCGTCATCATGCGGCAGCGCGTTTTTCGTTTGCTCCACCTATATATGATAATACTGGATGAGAAAGATAAGACTTAAAGGTTTGCATGGTGGAACCGCTTAGTCGAAGATTTGCGGTGACATCATGTATCTCCTCTCTCTCAATTATTAGAAGGAGGGAGGCTCTGAAAAGAGCCGGTAACTCAAGCTTTCGGGCAGTGTGTACTCCGTGCCCGTCGTCAGGAGACTGGATATGATAGGATAGACGGGCTGGGGTGGGATGGGTTGGGATGGGAAGGGTATTGGATAGGATAGGACAGACGGGCTGGGGTGGGATGGGTTGGGATGGGATGGGATGGGATGGGAATTGGATAGGATAGGACAGGCGGGCTGGGGTGGGATGGGGTGGGATGGGTTGGGATGCGATGGGATGGGAAGGGAATTGGATAGGATAGGACAGGCGGGCTGGGGTGGGATGGGTTGGGATGCGATGGGATAGGAAGGGGTGGGATGATCAGATTGGATAAGATGGGACAGGCGGGTTGGGGTGGGATGGGTTGGGATGGGATGGGATGGGATGGGAAGGGGTGGGATGAGATTGGATAAGATGGGACAGGTGGGTTGGGATGGGATGGGATGGGATTGGAAGGGGTGGGATGAGCTAGATTGGATAAGATGGGACAGGCGGGTTGGGGTGGGATGGGTTGGGATGGGATGGGATGGGATGGGAAGGGGTGGGATGAGATTGGATAAGATGGGACAGGTGGGTTGGGATGGGATGGGATGGGATGGGATTGGAAGGGGTGGGATGAGCTAGATTGGATAAGATGGGACAGGCGGGTTGGGATGGGATGGGATGGGATGGGATGGGATGGGATGGGAAGGGGTGGGATGAGATTGGATAAGATGGGACAGGCGGGTTGGGATGGGATGGGAAGGGGTGGGATGAGATTGGATAAGATGGGACAGGCTGGTTGGGATGGGATGGGATGGGATGGGATGGGATGGGAAGGCGTGGGATGAGATTGGATAAGATAGGACAGGCGGGCTGGGGTCGGATCGGATGGGATCATGGGATACACGGTGTTGTGGGGACTGGATTGGAATGGAATGGTATGCAACGGTAATTAAATGGTATGCGATTACACGGAATGACATGGGAAGGAGTCTGGAATGGAATTTGATTGACACCAATGGAATTTGATGGAATGAATGGGATTCAATATTATTGACACCAATGAAATTGGATGGAATGGAATGGAATTGAAAGTGACAAAATGGAACTTGATGGAATGGAATGGGATTGAATTGACACCAATACAATTGGATGAAATGTAATAGCAGGGATGTAATGGAATGAACTGTATAATTGCATAGCTGACAGCTACGATCGCCTGCGAATGGAGGCAACAAAATAATGCACAACACAAACAAGATCTTACCCAGCATGAATTCAAGGCGAGTCGTGTCCGAATTCAGATCAACAACATCACTTGCTCGTTAGAGAGCGCACACGTGCGTCCTAATTGACAGCGCACGAAAGCGCACGAACGTCGCCCGCACGAGACTGAGATATAATAACGTCCTGATATAATAACCACCGTCGTTGAGCCATGCTGGTACCCCGTAAATTGTGTGGGGACTATACAAGGACGTGTTTTGTACGTAAACCAGCGTGGGTTAGGCTTAGGGCGCTACGGTTAGGGTTATGGTTACGGTTGGAGTTAGAATTCGGGTTGGGTTAGCGTTACTGATAGAGTTAGGATTAGGATTAGGATTAGGGTTAGGTTCAGGATTAGGGTTAGGATCAGGATAAGGGTTAGGGTTGTTTCGTGCTTGCTGCAAACACGAGGCGGCGTGCGCAATTTTGCCGATTGCCGCGCGCCGGGGGGGTGTTTCAGCGCCGATGACCGCCATACGGGTTTTTTTTTAACATTGCATCATTTTCAAATCTCGCTAAAACAATCGGAACAATTATATTTCCGTGAAATAAATCGATAAGGGTACAAGAGAGAAAAACCTGGCACATCGTTGGACGTCGTTGTGGCTTTTGTCAAGAGATTATCCGTTCGAAAAAGGGCCCATTGTGCACCGTCAATGGACCGTAACGGACTTGTGTGTGTGTGCATGTACAGTGCTGTCAATCCCTGACCGCAGACTCCAGCCTCCACTCCAGGCAGTCAAATCTTTGAGTTGCATGGTCGGCCACAACCGAGCGTACAGATTACGGTCAAGAATGTGGGGGGAATTCCAATGCCAGACCGACGACCGTTGGGCTGTGTGGCATGCAAAGACAATGTCCCCGCGTGCTTTCAGCTGCAGCGCGGTATCCCTCGATCCTCCACAGTAAAAGTCCCACAATTGCACAATTACTGCTGCTAATCTTGCAATTCATGTGGCAACTTGCGTCAAAAAGGGTTTGTGTACTGATTCGTATTGCTTAGAACAAAACGCCATTGGATTGACTATGCGACGGGGCCCTCCGATTCCGGGCACCACTATATGTCAACAATCGGAGGGCCCCGTTGCATAGTCAAGCCAATGGAGCTCCGGATTCGGAGGTCCCGGCGCCACAAAATCATGCATGGTTTCCCTGACATTTTGAGGCTGCAAAATAATGCCATTGTGAATTCGTTCAGAGAGAATGGACCCAAGTCGAGGCGCGGAAACAACACAGATGCAGGGATTGGGTCGTTTACCCTGACGGTGGAGAAACAATACGTAATCAACACGGCGGGACTAATGAACAATTAGGCTACGTTGTAAACTCATCCATTATACTCAACGATATTAGATAGACACTATAGATACAAACGAGAGAACAGCATAGTCACAACGACCAGATAATTATTTTAGACCAACCAAGAGATTCCAGAGATTCCTTTAAGAGACCTGATACATGGTGTTCACCGCAAACCTTCCTATATCAAGAGATTCCAACCTATCACAGTAACTCATCTCACCACGTTTCCGACCCAGGATAAAGCGAGTCTCGCATTCAAGAATTATTATTTATTTCTGTAATTTGTATATTTGGCATATTTGTAGTTTACTTAAATGCAAAAGTTCTTTTTCCATAATTATACATATTTTATATTTTTTGTTTTCTGTCATCCAATTAGTTTGGAGAGCCCCCTGACAGAAACTAGTTTCTTTTGGGCAATACTGCGGGAATTAATTGGATGCTGTTTCTGTTATTGTTGCTGTTGTTGTTTGTTTGTTTGTCTGTCTGTTTTTTCCCCTTTTTTTATTGATTTATTTCTGTTTTCCATTTTATTCTTACTTGTGTGCTGCGATGTGAATGCTGTATATTTATCCCGAAAATGAAATAAATAAATTAATTAATTAATTAATCAAACGACTTCCAAAAGATAGTCAAAATGGTAATAGGCTGGGTGCAGAAAAATATATATCAAATTTCAAACTATTCCATATGAACAAAATGAATGCACCAATTTGTATCAAATTTCTACGAATTAATACAAAAACTGTTGCAAACTGCTCATCGCTGTCTAAAATGACCTGCAAAAAGGCTGCAATACATAAATCTCAAAAGTTAAAGGGCCTGATGATGAATCGATCCTAGCAGGACCTTTCTCAAAGGCAAAGTGACGAGGACATAATAATTTATAGACAGTCTGGGGAAGGATTGCCCCTGACTGTATTATGTGACCCGGCACAGCATAACGAGGAATAACCCCCGCTTTTGAGACTTTGAGATTTTCTAATGATGTGAAAGAGTATACCAATAGTTTTTAAATGATATCAAAATAATTTATTTCCGTGTGAACTTTGTTGTAAATAGTACAAGGGGACTTCGCTCATTCGTTTGGTACCAGACACAATAATAGCAGCACCAGTCTAACTCCTCGAAAGCGGCCATTAAAAAAAGCAGGAACTTTACATTTTCATGAAAACAGTACACAAACACTCCCAGAAATCCTCGTTTTTTTAACATTTAGAGACGTATTTCGGAAAAATCCTTTGGACATAATATCCTCCAATACATTAACTTTCTGAAAATAAAATAAAAACATGTTTTTTCATCGAATTGAGAAGATACTTTGACTTCAGGCGTTGTTTACTCGACAAGTGTTTTGGTGGGATATTGCTCATGTTGCTGTGCCGGGTCACATAAGTATGTCCTCGCCATTTTGCCTTTAATTGAGAAAGGTCCTGCTAGGATCGAAACGTCACGCCCTCTAACTTTTCAAATTTCTAAGATTACAATAATATACTGAGATAACTTACGGATTTATCCTTTCTTCGGTGTCTTAGATTGTCTATCCGGCCATCGTGGTCCAACTTGATCCCAACCAATGGGCCCTTTTTAACAGTCAGATCTGCCTCTGTGTAGCAGTACTGTTGCCATGGCAAAATTTAAAATAGCGCAGCTGCACTGTGGGGATCTGGCAACCATCACTGGCCAAACGTTCGCTGGTCACGTCTATAGACTGATATGATGCGCTATACATGTGCTCACACTTGAGATTACACAATGGAATCCTTTCATATGCAAAACACACTTATCCAAGATGCGTGGACCGAGGCAGTTGTCCGGAGTTGTTATCCCAAATTCTCAAAGATTTGTACAGACGTGGGACGAAGCCGTGGCCATGGTATTGATATGCAAAGTAGTTAGTGATGTCCTGTATGTCTGAATGGATTTTAGGCTACTCATCATGGTGAAGTACTGGAAATATACAGCATAATTATCATACATGTGATACATGTCATTAGTGACACTGATCGAATCCACGAGGTCTAATTAAGCTGAATCATGATAAGATTTGAAGGTTTGCATGGCCTATATATGTAAAGTAGTGACACTGAATGGATTTTAGGCTACTCAGGGTGAAACACTGGAAGTATTGCTGAAATAGATCCGTATACATGTACACAATTAACCCGCGACAACCATTTCGTCCATCTTTTTAGCGAAAGTGTTCGAGTTGCGTCACCTTCTCTTGTCAGTACAGCGGGTAAACGATAAAAATATTTCTTATCACGATCCCCCCTGCTTCCCTAGCCAAGGACAGCGCAAAAGTTAATCATCTCTCTGCCTTTGAGAAAGGTCCTGCTAGGATCGAAACGTCAGGCCCACTAAATTTTAGATTTACATCTTTCAACAAAACAAGTATCTCCAATCCATGATACAACCACGGAGGAATAAAAAGAGATTCCTCCATGGCATAACTAGTAATACTATAGTAAAAAGCAGTAGTAGTAGTAGTACTGTAGTACAACTACGACGAGTTCAAAACTTGCCGCCGTGCATGTGGAGTTGTTTGTATGCACAGCTGACTTAGTAACGGCGGTGACGACGTGCTCATGTGTGTAATCCAAGATGGCCGATAAACAAAACCGTGACGTCATCGAAGACGGGTCTATACTGCATAATGTGATTATAGTGACACTGCTGACTCGAATCCACGATGTATAATCATAGAGCAAGGAATTATGGTCTAATTAAGTTGAATCAGACCATGAGATTTGTGGTTAATGACATTGAATGGATTTTAGGCTACTCGAGGGTGAAGACCTAGTACTAGTACATTGTATACCGCATACATGCGATGCATGTGATTATACTATTATACTATAGTGACACGGATGAATAATCGAATCCACGATGTCTAATCAAGCTGAATAAGACCATGAGAATTGATGGTTTGCATTTGTGGAAATATACCTTGTACGATCGAGGTGCGTGGTCCTATCTACGATAGGCCTATAATTATTGAATACAGTACTGTTATAAAACGGAATGCGAATACTTGCACTGAGAATACAAATTGGAAACTAACGAAAAGTAACTGCAATACACTGAAATGAAACATGATTTTTTTTCTTAAGATTGGAGAGAAAGTTTACAGGGGAGTCAGTATAAATTGGAGAGCTCAGATCGAACGACAAGAGCGCTGGTATACGCAAAACCGGTGGTCTCGGGTACGCAAGTCTAATGCCGGCCGAGTCGAAATTGTCTTTTTCATTGCTATTTTTTATGATTTCAAAAATGTTGCAAAATTCTAAAATTACCAAAATGCAAATCTTAAAATTTAGTGGGCCTGACGTTTCGATCCTAGCAGGACCTTTCTCAAAGGCAGAGAGGCAAAGAATTATTGCCCTAAATTCCTTGGTAAAACCCCAGTGAGCAATGCTGTCGGTTCAAGGGGACCGGAAGACTTCTCTTCTTTTTTTCTTTTTTTCTTTCTCAGTGGAGTTCAGGACTCCGTTTATTTCATTCTTTTCATTCTTTTCTCGCTGTTCATAAAAGACTTCATTGTTCTTAAAGTATATCAACAAAACAATTTACTGAAATTTAAGAAATAAAAACATCATGAGATTAATACAAAAACTAAAAGGCCACTTGCCTCCACCGGACAAAGTACATTATTCTTCGCATACCATTTTTCGCCAATAGAAAATTGTCCATAAATTAGAGTATTTTGATCAAAATGATCAGTTATTTGTATATTTGTATTTATAACATGTCATTGCTATTTTTTATGATTACAAAAATGTTGCAAAATTCTAAAATTACCAATATGCAAATCTTAAAATTAAGTGGGCCTGACGTTTCGATCCTAGCAGGACCTTTCTCGAGAAAGGTCCTGCTAGGATCGAAACGTCAGGCCCGCTAAAATTTTGAGCTATTTTCTTTTTATATCATAGAGTTGTATCACACTAGAAACGCAATATATAACTCGATCCTCTGAAAGGCATCATGAATTCCCTTGCCGCATTTTGCAAGGCCCGTACGTGCATGTTCTTCGACAGCAATTAATTCAAGGAAACGCCACAAGGCTAGAAAGCGTGGTAGACGTGGGTTTCTGATTGAGAAGAGACCAATAAGGGCTGAATGAAACTAATGAACTGACAGATCTGCCAGCTGTCTGGGGGCAATGTGGAGAAAGATATAATTCATGGGGACCGAACGAGAAGACACTAGGGGCATACTAGATAATTATGTTCTTCGAAAAAAAAGTAGTACATGTACTATAGGAGGTATGGTACGTAACACCCTTGTACATGTTGCATGTAGTACATGTACACGTACATGTAATTTATACTAGCAATTAAGGAGGTATATCTTGGGAACCCCAGTTTCGACGTACGGTACGCGTTTTCGACGCTTGGCCTTCTAATTAACTCACATCGCACGATGAAAACAACTCCGTATAACCGTGACGATCTCAGACTTCGTATCTTCCAGTTGGTTTCCTGCTCTTGTCCGTCACCGAAAATGTGGAAAGTTAAGGCGCTTCCGGTAGGCCAAACTCGTGTGATTAAAAAAGTTGCTCTTTTGGGGTCTATTTTCCTAGGTACAAAATTGGCAGTTGCTTCGAAGCTCCAGTTTTCTTTATTGTTGGTCCTAAAAAAAAATCTGAGTGTACCATAACAAACCCCAACATACGTAGACAAAATTAATATAATTATAATTATTACGCAACTTGAGGCAGTCCGTTCTGGGTAAAAACTATGGAGGCTCCTTAAGGGCGTCTAGCTTATATAATTTTTATATAATTTATAATTATTTATTTTTTATTATTAATTTTAAATGTATAAAGTAACATGGTCTAATAGGCTTATATAAAAAAATTAAATAAATAAAAGGGCAGCTACAGAAAGTACCAAGAAGGAGGAAATGTGTCTCTTGAGTGACATTGGGAAAGGTCATAACTGAAGAAGCAAGGCAGTGAGAAAGAGGATTGTGGAGTTATTTTAAACGTCACAGAAGAAGACATCAACCATGCAGACCAATACGTTTTAAGCATAAGTTATGAATGATTTGAGTAAAGTGTTAGAAGCAGTGTCGAAAAAACAAAATATAAAGATGAAAAAAAAACATACAGGGAAGAATTTTACGGTGCCACACATCATTTTGAGTTATTTTAAGAATTTATTTTTGCGTTTGGCTGTACTGGGACACCTTACTAAACACTACCGTCGAAAATAGGTGACAATGCTTACTGCGCGGTGCGCCGCGGACATCAACAAAACCGGGTATAATCTTACGGAAGTGACAGGCTTAATCAACATTCTACATGATTATTCTAATAGGCTGTGGTGTGGAGAAAGTAACTGAGACCTCTTTTAGAGTTTAGTGTGATACTTTCGTCCACATTGGTCAGCTTGAAGAAAATTAAGTCCTTATATCGTCGAAAACCGGTAATTGGAGGACACTGTAGAAATCCAAAGGTTATTATTCAGACACGAGAGGGCGTTTAACGGGCCGCCTCCCGGATTCACTGGCTACGACTTGGAATAACACACACTCCTACGGGAAGGCGTTGGCTACGACATGCATGTATTTGATATAGAGAGCCACAGCCGATAACGGGCCCACCATACCCCGACACCTTATGCAAATTTCGACCTTTGATTCTAATGGTTGCAACATGGCTCCCGTCCTGAGTAAAGTCTTGTCAAGCCGGCTTTCAGCCGGCGTCGTTAGCGGGGCTTTTGTGGTCTACCTCCTGCGGAAAAACCGGAAAGCTTCGCAGATGCGACGAGCTCAGAGGTTCGTTGCAACTTCAGAGAGGCTGTTTATTGAAGTTGTATGTTGAAAATGAAATAAGTGCATTACATTAATTAGTCATTACATACACAGTTACATTACATTACAGTTTACACTGTTACACTGCCGACCAGTGACTGCACACTGCTGCATGTGTTACTGTTACTAGTTACTATCTAGACATAGTCCGAGTAACTTGGACACGACAAGTCACTTTTTTTATCGAATTTTGAAATTTGGAGGGACGGGTGACTGTAGGGTCCAAGGATCATGGCTGAAATCTCTGTAAAGTGTAATGTCATCTTTGAAAAATACCCCCGACCGGAATCCCCAGATTTACCCCCCCCAAAAAAAAAAACACACCTGTGAAACCGTCCCACACGCCCATTGAGGATTCAGTGAGAATTAAAGATTCCAATACTGGTCATTTTGTTTTACTCACGTTTGGGAAAAGGGAGAAAATTCCCTCAGTTGACCGAGAACGGGTCAACAAGTAGTCCCACTTACTGGGCCGCTAGGAGCTCCCCTTAAACGAGTTTTGAGATTGTCTGTTGCACTAGCGTCCCACCGCGTTTAATATACAAAAACACTGATTCTCAACCGAAGGCCTTAAAAGTGCCCAAAAATCGCGTCCAAAGATTCAATAAATGCGCCAGACAAACAAGTGTCCAGACGAACAAGTGATACGTCAGCAGTAATTCAGCGGTACTTACGACTTATTTTTGTACCGCAAATCCGACAAATTGTCTCCGATGTGGGCATCGGACATGTCGCGTTGTTGCAAACTTGAGTCGTGTGTCCGAGATGAAAAAAACTTCATGCACGTTAGCAATGAGGCCACGTCTGGTACCCAGTCTTCGTGTAGTATGGTTTGTACGTGGCCTCATTGCTAAAGCGCATGGTGAGACTTTCCTCTGAGGCTCTGACATTTGTTATACAGTGGAATGTTGCTATTAATAATGAACATCCCAGGATCCATAAAAATTGTTCGGTAGAGTCGTTCGGACCGTCATAGCAGTTGCAGCCACATATTTTGTACACAACTATCGAGAGCCAAAGGGCATGTTCGTTATAGCCAAAGGTGCGGTATATTGGCGTTCATTATAGTGATGTTCCACTGTATTAGCGCTGCATCACGAAGAGGGGACATACTGCTTCTTCTTTTTTCGAGAAGCTGTTCAACTCCAGGCTATCAGGCTATGTGTAAAAGCCTTTCACAATCCTCTTCAAGCCTCGCGCTAAAGGTTTTTTTTAACTAGCCCACCGGGCTAGTAAATTTAGTTTTTTGTTAGCCCGCAGCAAGTTTAACTAGCCCTGTATGATTAATATTGAATTTTGAAGGTTATTGGGTCAAGTGAAACAAATTATTAGTTTCTACTTTCTCATCCCCATCTGCATTGCCACACCGCTGCCTACTTTTTACTAGAACGCCGGGCTAGCAAAGTGGGTCATTTTACTAGCCCGCAGCTGTTTTTACTAGACAATGACCGTCGGGCTAGTGCTAAGGTCGAGCCCTGCTCTTGAATATTATTGTACGTGTACTGCAAAACGTATCCTAAAAAAAAAATCCCTGTATACACTGACATAATTCATTGTGTATTACTAGGGACCCAAGGTCTCAGCACGAACCACAAATCAATGAATAGGCCTAATTTCATGAATTTGAATTTTGAATCTAAACTTGTCACTTTGGTCTTCCTTTCAGCGTTGCTGATTTGCCAGCCAGCATAGATGTAAGTTCACTTCATTTATGAGGTTTTTGTTTTGTTGGTTTGGTTTGGTTTGGTTGGCTTGGCTTTGAACGGGGGCTTGCTTGTGTGTTGCAGTGTTTTTGTTTGTTTGTCTGTTGTTGTGTTTACTGTGTTAGTCTGGTTGTCGGGTCATTGGTTGATTTTTTTAAAATATAGTGGGCCTGACGTTTCGATCCTAGCAGGACCTTTCTCAAAGGCAGAGTGACAAGGACAACACAGATACATGTGTACACGAAGGAAGGGGGAAGAGAGTGAATAGGACACGGATGAGAAACAAAGGACAAAGAGTAAAGCTGGTAGGGGGAGATCAAAGGGAAGGGCAAGGAGTAGGGTAGAGATAAGTGAGAAGAGGGGGAAAGATCAAAGAGAGAAGTGTGAAGGAGTGAACACAAACGAAGGATTATCAGAAAGCTGCATGGTGTTAGTCATTACCCTCCTGGATGTTGAGACTATGTGGTTGAATAGTCCGAAGACGCTTCATCCACATTTTCTCACGGCTTAGACGGACAGCATTACTACGGTGACCAAGGGATTCATTGGTTGATTGTTTGGATATTTGTCTATTGGTTGTTTGTTCGCTTGTCAAGGTGTTTGGTTGTTGGTCGGTTCTTTTGGTTTTTGGTTTGTTTGACATTGTTTGTTTGTTTGTTGGTTGGTTGATCTGACTGTCGATCAGTTGTTTAGTTGGGTATTATTTTGTTGATTAAGCTTCAGCTTGGTGTGTTTTCATCCAATTTTGACTAAACTGGCCACATGCCTAAACTGGCCACATACCTAAACTGGCCACTGCTAACAAGTTGGCTAATAGTACATAAACAAAGAATGTTCGTTTCCGAAGTGGCCGGTTTCTGCTTTCTGGTGGAAGTTCCCATGTTATGCCTTTGGCACACAGAGTGATATAAAAACATGTTGCAGATTGCTTTGATAACGAGCAAATCTTGAAAATGTAGAGGGCCATTGTGATGCTCACTCCTGGCACTCAATCACAGGAACTGTGGTCAGTGTGTGTACATAAATGTGCCAAGTCTTAGCCATAAAGATGCACAGTAGGTGTTACATGGACATGTAATGCATGTGTATACTTTGCTGGAGTCTGACAGCCAGTCGTCTACCGATATGTGCATTCCTCTGCAGGGGCAGGCCCAGATTGTGCCCAAATCCAAGAAAGATCGCGCTGCTGTGGATGCCCTTTTCTTCAGGTAGGCTTTCCTCCTCTTTTTTTATTGTATTTTCCTCTTCCTCTTCGTCCTCCACCTCCCTCCTTCTCCTGCTTTTCCTCCCTTTCCCCCTCCTCCCCCTCCTCTTCTCCCTCCCCCTCCTCCCCCTCCTCTTCTCCCTCCCCCTCCTCCCCGTCCTCTTCTCCCTCCCCTCCTCCCCCTCCTCTTCTCCCTCCCCCTCCTTCCCGTCCTCTTCTCCCTCCCCTCCTTCCCCTCCTCTTCTCCCTCCCCTCCTTCCCCTCCTCTTCTCCCTCCCCCTCCTTCCCCTCCTCTTCTCCCTCCCCTCCTTCCCCTCCTCTTCTCCCTCCCCTTCCTTCCCCTCCTCTTCTCCCCCTCCTTCCCCTCCTCTTCTCCCTCCCCCTCCTTCTCCTCCTCTTCTTCGTCCTCCTCCTTGTCCCCCCTTCTCCTCTTCTCCTCTTCTCCTCTCCTCCTCCTCCTTCCCTCCTCCCCCCTCCTCCTCCTGCTTTTCCTCCCTTTCATCCTCCTACCCCTCCTCTTCTCCCTCCCCCTCCTTCCCCTCCTCTTCTCCCTCCCCCTCCTCCCCCTCCTCTTCTTTGTCCTCCCCGTCCTCCCCTTCTCCTCCTCCTTCCCTCCTCCCCTCCTCCTCTTCCTCATCGTCCTCCTCCCATTCCTCCTGCCACAAATTTTCCTCCAGTGTACAGCACCGAGCCCCAGTACATGTAAGGAACAAATTGTATTCCTAGAATCTGCCCCATTGACTTGGTGAATATTTAGCGGCATACTTAGAGGATCAAACAGGATGGAGACACACTTCTCTGGGAAAGCCTGTTGCAAGGTCATCAGATCCTAAAGAGACCTTGAGCTGTCATCTCAAAAGTGAGGCGGAGGGCACCTGAGGGGCAACGTCAAACGAGGTTGTTTGCATTTATAGACCGTTTACGAAATGAAGGCTTACCGGCTTAGGCTCGGGCTTAGGCTTCGGTCATATTGATCTTACTCGTTGTACTGTCACGGGCATCTAGAAACGAGCGTTTGGCCCCAGTTACCTGGTGAATACTCTGAACATTCAAGTGAATTTTGGTGCTTAATTAAGCGGCTGTGTGAAATTGGCCCCAGATGTTCAAGATGTGTTAATCTGGTTTCTTCAGGGATGAAACTTGTCATGTTATTGGCGCAGCAGAAAATGTTTCCCGGATTTTCCGGTTTTTCAGGTTTTTCTGGATCAGCGCCGCTACAATACTGTAATAAACATAATGAATACAATTTGCGAGCAGAATGAGCAGCGCGTCACAATTGATGTGAGTAGTCTCCACCACAGGTCCATCAAACATACCGGTAATTCTCGAACGCGGCTTACACGTGTAGGGCTTACACGCGTGCAAAATTTGTATAAAAGAGCGCCCTATTCCGTTTTGGGTAAAAAACATGTACAAAATGGTCGATCGGTCACATAATTTGAAGGACATGAGGACAGTTTTTCAGTGGAAATGGCTGAAGGAGAAGGACGATTTTTTGTAATGGTTAGAGATTTTTTGTCGGATTATATACGGAAAATAGACCAGCCGGGATACACAATATCGTTCGTTGTGCAATGATATGCGTACAGCTCATCCGGTTATCTTTAATCACATTAAAAATTAATAGGTATCAAGGTGGTTTAGTTTCCGCTTATTCAGTGATTTTTGATGATTTTAGGTTTTCCGGAAATTTTGAGTTTCATCCCTGTTTCTTTGTGTGTGTGTGTTCAGGCGTTTGTTGAGGGTGCTACGAGTTCTCGTTCCCGGATGGTTTTGTGCAGAGGTAAGTCTTTACTTAAATTATCTCAAAGTAATTCCCCTCCACAGACCACATGCAAGCATTTGGTAACTACTGTACATGTATGGATAGCTAAAATAAGAATAGAAAGAAAAAACACACACACGACACCAAACGGACACAATTTGAGGGTGTGATCAGTGGGGATCTACTGCAGTAAATTGCTTTATAATTGCTGTTTTCTGTGAAAGCCACGAGGCCTTAGCGTGATGCGCTGTATAAAAACTGTTTTATTATTACTGCTAAGTACTACCACTCAAGTCGAGAGCATAGACAGTTAGCCGATGCCTACTCAGGCGTCAAGAACGAATCCCCTCCACACTAATCTGTCCAGCATGGCAGTCCTCAGCTCTTCAACTCTGTCAAGTCCCGTGTCTCTCTTCGGCGTACCAGTGTAATTTGTCTGCTTCCTACCCCCTTTTTCTCCCATTGCCATGTGATGGTTCCTGCAATACAAGAGGACTAGCTGAGAGCGTAGGATGACGTACACAATGCCCTGCAGGGCTCAATCTTCTGATGTGTACTTTTTTCAGAAACCTTTAGTAGATCTCGATATAGAATGGTGTTCCTCACAATTCTACTGATATTTATTATGAATGTCTTTCACAGACAGGTTATCTGGCTTTAGTTGCCATAGCGCTCATGGCACGGACATACTGTGACGTGTGGATGATACAGAATGGGACAGCCATCGAAAGGTCAGTAGTCTTGGCTCCATTTCTTGTTATTTTTCTATTTTTTTTGGGGGGGGGGGTTGGGGTTAAAGGCCTTATACAACATTGGTAAAGGTCAAAAGATTGCCACAGTTTGTGTGTTAAACCATTGAACATTCAAAAAAAAGAAATCCTGCGAAGGTTTTAGCTCAAATGGTAATCTGAGAAAGTAGAAAAATGCGGAAAAGTCACGGTTTTCGCACCTTTCTATGGTGTAAGAAATAGATTATTACTCGAGTAGAGTAGTACATGGATTTTTCGATGTTTGAGTGAAGATTTCTCGAGAATCTCGAGAAGTGGAGCATCCCAGACCGTAAGATTTCAACATGAGGATTCTATCATGACCATCTACAAACTGTGTAAATTAGAAGGAAATCTGTGGACATCGATGTTTTCCGATCTTCCCAATGTTGTATTGGGCCTTTAAAGCAGATCATCATGCGGGGAGACATTTAGAGCGTTCCTCTTCCGCGCGGGATGTTGCTGGTTCGAATCCCACTCGGATAAGAAGCTGGGAAAAGTCTCCCCGTCCAGCCAGCATGGGGATATGGCTGCCATATGGCTGCCTGACTCTCCTAATTGACTATCAGGGAAGGCCACCATCTAAGGGCTGGATAGCTCAGATGATAAGAGCACTGGTACGTTAATCCAGAGGTTTCGGGTTCATGTTCCGGTCCAGTCAGAGTTTTCTTTGCCAATTTTTCGAATTTGTCTTTTTTTTTTTTTTTTTTACTCATTTACTTTCTGTCTCAGTTCCATTATTGGCCGCGATGTCAACCTTTTCAAGAAATACCTCATGAACTTCATTTATGCCATGCCAGTGGTGAGTACCCCCATTGAGTGAGTGAGTGAGTGGCAGCTTGCTCAGTGGACCGTTTAGGGGAGGAACGAGTGTGAGGTTATCATTGTTGGCAATGCAGTTTTGAAAAGAAAAAAAATCCACCAAAACTACTCTACTGGGCTACTCTTTTGTCAGAAGCACCCCCCAAAAAGCTGCTTTGAGAATGCAGTTTAGTTCTGTGATACCCCTTCTGTCAATGTACATTACCCCCTAACCTCCCTTAATCCTCCAAAATCCTGGTGGTGTTGGAGGATTTTGGAGAATTGAGGCTGAATGCAAAACGTTTCTAGAAGGATTGGGGCTGAATGCGATTTTTGTATGTCCCAAGTTGGAGGATTTTGGAGGATTTTGGAGGATTGAGGATAGACCTCAGTAGGATTGGCTTAGGGGGTTAGGGTTAGCAAGCTACATGTACTTCTTCACAGTAATGGCAGGGTGTCGGTCTGATCAGAGGATGTAGGTTTTTGCTCGAGTTTTGCATCGGTGGGGAAATCCACAAAGGCGCCTCTCGCTAATTATGCATTCTTGCTGATCCGTGATATTACCTCTAGCTGCCCGCATCCTATCTTTTGAAACCGTGCCGTGCGCTGATGGCAGATTGTTGGGCTTCACGAAGAAGCCCCTTGCATGATCATTACCCGCACGTGGCAAGAGGGGAGAAACCTCTGCCGATTGGTATCCGGCTCGCCTCACACCGTGCCAGAACTTTCCTCCATCCTTTTGCTCCCCTTATCTTATTCATCCCCCCCCCACAGAGAAGAAGAAGAGCCCACTCCCTTGAAAGCTCTTGGGAGAAGGAAACATAAGCCCCAAACTCTCAAACAGAGAAACAAACAAATATAGTCCTACTGGAAATACTAAGTTGACCTGGAAAAAAAATTGCAACAGAAAATGATTTCAACTGTTATGGGTTCTATTGACACCCAAGTTTAACATATCAAAATCCTCCAAAATCCAAGTGGCGGAAAGTGTTCAAATGTGCATAAGTATGGGTATAGACACCATTTGGGGCATGCTAGTCCACATTGTTTCAAAGTTATGCATGTTTTTCCATTCTCAACTAATGGCGGGAACTAATTAGCATAATTATGCAAATTTGAACGCTTTCCGCCAGTATAACTGGACTATTTGATTGAAGAAAGAATGAAAACAGTCGGTACTGATCTGAAAATTGTGAATATCTTGCCCATTGTGGCAAGGGTTGATCTCAGTACACATTTTACCACCCTATGATTCAGACATTGTAAAGAAATTGACAAACCAAAGAAACCTCGGTTTTCCGAAAATGGCGTGATTTTATTATAAGCTCTTCCGCCGCTTCCAGTTTCTCAGATTTTCCCACCACTGCAAGGAGTACCTCATTAGCTTTCCAATGATATCAAAATTATCATAGTTACTACGCGAGAAATATGACGAGGCAACACGCACTCACAGAAACGACTTTTCACATTGGCGCGCCGACAGTGATTGCAGGTTGCAGCATACACGCAGACGCAGTTTACAAATTCACTGATTTTTTCAATATTGACATTTGTTGAAAAATTGCTTTGGACAGATGACGCTCTTATACATAAGCCTTCCACAATTTTTTTCCAAAAAATTAATGATTTTTACGTGAATTTTGACAATACTTTTGACGCCTTTTACTCAAAAATGCTTTTTGGAGTACATGTAGATGCCTCGTTGCCGTCTGAGGTCACATTTATGTGCAAAAGAAACTGACGATATTAGACTGTTAGTAATGTCGAGTATTTCCTTTTCTCTTTCCTAGATTTCACTGGTGAACAACCTTTTGAAGGTAAGCCCAAAAAATGATGTTAATCAGCAGTTGCTTTTATCTCTAATGCACATGCGATGTTGACTTTGTGGTTTTTGACACTTACTAAAAGCTAAAGGGTCTGCAAGGGCCTATGAGGGAGCGGGCGAGGGAGGAGGAGAGAGACGGTTGCAGGGAGAGGGATGAAAAAGAGGGGCAGGGACAGGAGGGGAAGCAGAGATACATGGCGGAGAGGAACAGGGAGAAGAGGGACAGGGAGAAGGAGATGAACAGGGAGAAGAGGCCCAGGGAAAAAGGAGAGGCACAGTGTGAGGAGAATAAGCTGGAGTGGAGAGGGAGAAGAGAGAAGGAAGGAGAGGGAGATGGAGAGGGAGAAGGAGAAGGAGAGGGAAAGGAGGAGAGGGAGGAGAAGGAGAATGAGAAGAACGAGAGGGAGAGGGAGAAGGAGAAGGAAAGGAAGAAGGAGAAGGAGAAGAAGAGGGAGAAGGAGGAGAAGGAAAACGAGGAGAGGGAGAAGTAGAAGGAGAAGGAAAGGGAGAGGGAGAAGGAAAGGGAGAGGGAGAAGGAGAGGGAGAAGCACAATGAGGAGAAGGAGAAGGGGAAGGAGAGGGAGAGGGAGAAGGAAAATGAGAAGGAGAGGGAGAAGAAGGAGAGAGATGGAGGAGGGGAGGAGAAGAAGGAGAAGAGGAGAAGGAGGAGAAGGAGAGGGTGAGGGAGAAGGAGGAGGGAGGAGAGGGATGAGAGAGAGGGAGAATGGCAGAGAGGGAGTGAGGAGAGGGAGGTGGGAAAGGGGGAAAGTGGGGGAGGGGAGAGGGGAAGGAGCTGGAGTGGAAAGAGGGAGGAGAGAGAGAGGAAAGTGACAAGGAGAGGGAGTGGGGAAGGAGGGGAAAGGGAGATAGAGAGGGAGGCAGTGGGAGAGGAAAGGTGAAAGAGGGGACAGGAGGAAGTAGGGAGGGAGAGATAATGGGGGTAGAGAACAAGAAGAGAGGGAGTGGAGGAGAGAGAGACTGGAGAGGGGGAGAGAGTGAAAGAAGAGGGAGACTTCATTGAAATGTTGGCAAATGATATCCCAACAAGTTAATTAGTGAACTATTAACATTTGTTTTCCTTTGGCAGTATGGCTTGAACGAGGTCAAATTGCGATTCCGGACACGTCTGACCACCCACTTGTACGAGCAATATCTCAAGTAGGTGACAAGTCACATCGGTTTCAGGAAGTTATCAAAAACTGCAGAAAAAAAAACCCTCTTGTAATTTGCATATGCATGAAATAGTGGATGTGGAAAGACCGTCCAAATTCGTTGGCTGCAGCTTCCAACTGCACACAAGTCTATGGCAGCTGCCTTCTCTGCGGATACTGCCAAGCCCCCATTGACTTGTGTGTTATTTCCAGACGTAGCCATTGACCTAAAACGCAGCCTTAACATTTTCCAAGAAAATCTTGACGAGAATTTTCTGTCTTTGAGAAAGGTCTTGTTACTAGGAAAATATGTGGCCCTGTGAGTGTTTGAGATTAGCATAATTTATACAATTTTGCAACGTTTTTGAATTACTTTATGACTAAAAAAGGACCGATATAGCTGATAGTGATTCTAAGATTAATTAAATGAAGAAAAAAAGATATTAAGAAAAAAATAATGTAGTAAAAACACATTGTATGTAGAAATAAGATTCTTGACCTGTTAGACGTACGGTACATGTAATTCCAACCACTAACAAATTGGGATTTGTCATGTTTGTCGGCAATTGAGACATCGCATGACTTTGATCACCTTTCTCCTTAAATTGGGATCAAGTCAGTAAAAATTGATGTTAAATCATTGCATCTCCAGCACTGCCTGAATCAGAAGCCATACGCATGTAAATGAATAACCCCTTTCCCTTTGTTTTTTCAAAATTTGTTCTCCAAAAGGGGATTCACGTACTACAAGATGAGTAACCTTGACAACCGCATCGCCAACGCCGACCAGCTGCTGACGCAGGACGTGGAGAGGTTCTGCAACAGCGTGGCTGATCTCTACTCCAACCTCAGCAAGGTGAGGATATTAACCTCTTAGCGTGAGAGGGGGGGGGAGCTATTTACTCACGAGTAATTATGCAAAACAAAATTAGCTACTTGTGAGAAAATAATGTTGAAAACATATAAATATATTGACAAATTGGCCCGAGATCTCTGGATTAATGTACCAGTGCTCTTCCATCTGAGCTATCCAGCTCTTGGTTGGTGGCGCTGCCTAATAGTCAATTAGTCTTTGCAGGGGTCGAGGCGTCAGTCAGAACCAATTCAACCATTAGCTGCCGTATATCTCCAGGGATCACACCCCTACCTTCATTCGCACGCAAATAAGCAATTGTTGTTGTATACCTGTCTACAACAGCTCACGGATCACACAATAGTGCTACGGCAGCTCAAGGATCATGCAAAGTGGTGAACAACAATTAGTGTAGTTGGTAACATCCGAATGAAAGCAGGGGGTGTGATCCCTGGAGATATATACGGCAGTTAATGGTTGAACTGCTTCTGACTGGCAGTGCCCCCACCCTAGCAAAGACTAATTGACCACTAGGCAAGGTCACCAACTAAGGGCTGGATAGCTCAGATGGAAGAGCACTGGTACATTAACCCAGAGGTCTCGAGTTTAAATCCCGGTCCAGTCAAAGTTTTCTTAGCTCAATTCTTCAATGTATAAATATAAACTGAATTCTTTTTATGACTTGATACACAATTAAAGATAAATGTCTTTTTTTTTTTTTTTTTTCTGGTCTTCTGTAGCCCCTTCTGGATATCCTCATCTACATCCGTGTGCTGGCAGCGTCCATTGGGCCCCAGGGCCCAGCCTACATGATTGGATATCTGCTCTTCTCAGGACTTGTCCTCACCAGGTAACAAGGTTGATTATTTTTTTATATAAAAAATTATATATAAAACTTCAGGTGTTTTTTTTTAATATAATTTTTTTTTTTTTTTTTAGTGGGCCTGACGTTTCGATCCTAGCAGGACCTTTCTCAAAGGCAGAGTGTTTGATCGGATTTTTAAAATTTAAATCAGATTTTGTTATTATTGTTTTGTTTTTTAAACATCATCATGACGAATTGCTTCAAACACCCCATGTTCGCTTTCAACAACCATTTAGATGCAGTACTGTGATCATTGAAATCATTGAAACACATTGAAACAGAAATCCATGAAAATGCAAGTGTCAAAATGCGAGTGCTACAAGCATACCACATGTGTACTGCTTCCTTGCTAGAATGCTTACATGTGGTACGTGTTTGTATATGTACATGTCTTTGAGAAAGGTCTTGTTGCTAGCAAAATGTCAGGCCCTGGAAATCATTAAGATTAACATAATGCTAGTAGTTTTGCAACTTTTTTTTCAATTACTTAAAGACTAAAAAAAGCTGATAGCGATTCTAGAAATAATAGCATGAAATTAAAAAGAAAGAACTTTTAAGAAATAAATTAAAAGTAAATAAAGTAAAAGACATTGTATGTAGAAAAAAGATTCTTGAGCTGTTGAGAAGTACGAGTAATTTGGACAAATTTACAGGTTGGAGGAAGGGAATCGACAGAGTTCCTGTGGGATGCCCACTGCCCAAGCAGTCTACCAGACTAAAGCCGCGTTTCCACTGGACTTATTTTGGTCAAAGTAACCGAGACGATGGTTACTTTTCCCATTTTAAGTCCAGTGGAAACGGCCCAGTTAAATTTCCTCACGGTTAATTTAACCGAGCCCAATGGTTACTTTTACCGGCCAACTTCTGCCCAGTAAAAGTGACCAACCGAGCTGATTAGTCCAGTGGAAATGCACCACTCGGTTAAACGCGACATTGTGTATCCGGCTGACACTTGACCTTCATGAGCCATTCTATTGCCTGCTCGGTTACTTAAACCATCGTCTCGGTTTGATTGACCAAATCAAAAGTCCAAGTGGGAATGACAGTCATATTTGACTATTGGAAATTTAACTATCATCTCAGTTAAATTTTAGTCTAGTGGAAAACGCGGCTTAAGTGGCAAAATGAGTGAAAGAACGAAAGTATCAGTTTGTATAAACAGCCCTAAAAGTTAAGTGGTCATTTGTTTTTGTTTTTTTCCATTTGGGCAGGCTGCGAAGGCCCGTGGGACGAATGACGGTGGAAGAGCAGCGTTACGAGGGGGAGTTCCGTTACGTCAATTCCCGACTCATCACCAACAGCGAGGAGATTGCCTTCTACCAGGGCAACAAGCGTGAGCAGAGGAACCTCTACCATGCCTTCAACAAACTGGTACTTGTTTTATATGTAGAGGGCCCGGCGGGTTTTTTTTATCATCACCCCAAAAACCTGAATGCGTTTCTCTTCAAAACAAGCGAGCAACCAGGCTGTTTGCCTCATCTCACCCACACACTCTCTATCTATCCCGAGGTGTAGAACGAAGAGGTATCGGAACGGCTTCTTCCCTCGTTCTGCCTCCATCTGGAATTCCCTTCCTGGTTCTTGCTTTTCCCCCTTGCCTACCATCTTGCCCTTTTTTAAAAAGAATGTCCGAATTCCTATCTCCAGCCTTTTAGGTTTTGGGTAATTTTTCATTATTAAAAACAGAATCAATTACTTGGTTGTGCGACCCAAAAGTTGGGGTATGAGTACCGGTATAACTTCTTCAGAGAAAGTTCACAAGTACCCAGTTTTTCTTTTTTCATTAATTTGCTTGACTTGATTTGAAAAAGTTGCATCCACTTTGTGTGATCCCCGAGCAGCTTTGCGTTTTGTTTTTTTTAATTTATTTTGAAAATGATTAAATCTCGGAAATTGAAAGGGCCTGATGTTTCGATCCTAGCAGGACCTTTCTAGAAGGCTAGAATGCCTTGCAAGGTTTGAAACGAAACAAAAAGAAAGGTTCAGCTTCAACCAAAACATCGGGCCCCAACATCTTTAGAAATTTGCCAGTAACATTCAGTAAACAGTTTTCAATTTGTTTGTGATTACTTTTCTTTATCAAGTGTACGTGCAAATTTACAGTACCATAGCCAGTTTGCTAGTACAGCCATGCATTTGTTTGATTCTAAGGGAAGACGGGGAACTAGTGGTACATGTAAGTCACTGACGGCATTTTACAAAACAAAAGAGAAATGCGCTTCAGAATCTTCCTTGGTGATTTTTGGTCGTTGCAGGTGAATCATTTGCGCAACTTCATCTTTTTCCGCTCCTCCATGGGCTTTGTGGACAACATCATTGCCAAGTGTAAGTGACCTTGCCTGTCTGGCTGTGGCTTTGGATGTGGCTATTGGTTTGGCTGTGGCTTTTGATGTGGCTATTGGTTTGGCTGTGGCTATTGGTTTGCCTATGGCAATGGCCTTGGATGTGGTTATAGCCTTGGCTGTGGTGATGGATTTGGTTATGGTAATGGCTTTGGTTATGGTAATGATGTTAGTTTTTGGTAATGATGTTGGTTTATGGTAATGGAATTGGCCATAATAATGGCTTTGGTTATGGTAATGGCTTTGGCTATAGTAATGACTTTGATTATAGTAATGGCTTTGGTTATGGTAATGGCTTTGGCCATAATAATGGCTTTGGTTATGGTAATGGATTTGGTTATGGTAATGGCTTTGGTTATGGTAATGGCTTTGGTTATGGTAATGGCTTTGGTTATGGTTATAGCTTCGGTTATGGTAATAGCTTTGGTTATGGTAATGGATTTGGTTATGGTAATGGCTTTGGTTGTGGTAATGGCTTTGGTTATGGTAATGGCTTTGGTTATGGTAATGGCTTCGGTTATGGTTATAGCTTTGGCTATAGTAATGACTTTGGTTATGGTAATATGGTAATGGATTTGGTTATGGTAATGGCTTTGGTTGTGGTAATGGCTTTGGTTGTGGTAATGGCTTTGGCTATAGTAATGACTTTGGTTATGGTAATGATCTTGGTCATGGTAATGGCTTCGGTTATGGTAATAGCTTTGGCTATAGTAATGACTTTGGTTATGGTAATGGATTTGGTTATGGTAATGGCTTTGGTTGTGGTAATGGCTTTGGCTATAGTAATGACTTTGGTTATGGTAATGGCCTTGGTTATGGTAATAGCTTTGGCTATAGTAATGACTTTGGTTATGTTAATGGCCCTGGTTATGGTAATGGGTTTGGCTTTTGTTATGCATAGGCTGCAGCTTTGGCTGTTTGATATGGCTTTCCTTTTAGAATGGTCCTTCTGGAAAATGAGATTCACTGGAATTGCGTTGTGAATTTGTGAGAGGGACGTGTCTCCAGAAAAATCTGACGTCACTCATGACATCCTCTCAATTCTGTTTGCAGACTTTGCGACAGTGGTGGGATACCTCGTCGTCAGCCGCCCCTTCATGAACCTAAGCCACACCCCCTTCAAGGGCAAGAGCCACTCCTTCATGATGCAGGTATGTCCGGCCGGTCTCCAAAGGCAATTGAAAAAAAGAAGAAGAAGGCATTTTCCCCCTTCCCCCTAGAACTGCTGCCCCAATTTTAAAACCCTGGGGAGAGCCGCTTAAAGGCCCAATACAACATTGCTCGAGGTCAAAGAATAGCATCCATACATTGTCTGATCCAACATATGCATGAAATAACACACCTGTGAAAATTTCAGCTCAATCCGCCAGCCGAGGTTTCTATTATAACCGTCTTCAAACTGTTAAAGTTTCATGTAAATCTGTGAGCATTTCTGTTTTTCGATCTTGCCAATGTTGTGTAGGGGCTTTAAAGGCCCAATACAAAATTGGTAAGATAAGGAAAACATCGATGTCCACAGATTTCCTTCTAATTTACACAGTTTGTACACGGTCATGATAGAATCCTCATGTTGAAATCTTACGGTCTGGGATGCTGTACTTCTCGAGAAATCTTCACTCAAACACCAACAAAATAGTTTATTCCTCGCGAGAAATAATTTATTTCTTACACTACAGAACGGTACGAAAACCGTGATTTTTTTTGCCTTTTTCTACTTTCTCAGATTACCATTTGAGCTAAAACTTTTGCAGGATTTCTTTGTGGAATGTTACATTGTTTAACACACAAACTGTGGAAATCTTTTGACCTTTACCAATGTTGTATAGGACCTTTTAACCTCCCCCCCCCAAAAAAAGCAACTGTCCCCTTTCACCCGTGCCTGAGCAACTGATTCACCCGTTGCCCACCCTGTTTCCATCCCTTATTTCCAAGCCAACCATGAATGCCCTTTAACGAGAATTGGAAAGGGAGGGGGAGAGGAAATTAGCGGCTCCGCCTCTAAAATGACAAAAGCTGCTCATGGTTGGCTCTGGCCTTTTTTTTTGGCCGGATCACTCCAGCAGTGTATGGCGAGCAAACAAGGCAAAATTTGGTAACGATGCAATTTGTTGCCTACGGATTTCTTTGCTCTGGAAGGGAAGGGAGCTGACATGCAAATGCTGTCACTGAATAATTGTCACTCCAGCAGTGTATGGTGGGCAAACAAGAGGATCTAGAGGATAGAGATGGGAGTGAGGAGGGGGAGTTGAGTTTTTGATGACGCTTTCCCGCAAAGTCTTTCGGTCTTGTATAGTTTCACATGCACGTGCGCAACAGCACATCAAAATTGCAAGGGGAAAAAAAGGAGTCTATTTTCTCTTCTTCTTTTTTTTTCAAAGATGAAAATAAACCTGGGTGTGGCAAAAGGAAAAATTCCTTCTTTTTTTCATTTTATTAAAACAAAAATGGGTAAAGATGGATATTCCTTTCTATCATAAGTACTTGAATCCTCCTTAACATATAATTTTATATTTGTATATCAAAATTGATTTGTACATGGAATGATGTATCTAACTCAACTCTTTTATCTTTTTTTTCTTCTGTTAACCACTGCTATACACTAACCCCATCCACCATATATTCTGTTAACCAATGCTTACTAACCATTCTTTGAATTAACAATTACTAAATCTCAAAAAAAATTGAGGGCCTGACGTTTTAATCCTAGCAGGGCCTTTCTCCTACCAGTATTACTGTTACTGCCTTTGAGAAAGGTCCTGCTAGGATCGAAATGTCAGGCCCACTAAATTTGGAAATTACTAATAATTACTAACTGAACTCTTAGATCTCGATTTTATGCTACACACTAGTGCACTACTAACTAGCACTTGGCGATTATTGATTTTCAATTTTCGGTTAGTCATCGGCGTAATACATGTAGTTGCGAAAAGTCGACACTCGTCGACACAATGTTTTGTACACGCGCTCGTATTGTGTAACGTATAACTATTGATGACGTACCTGTTGCACTAGCTGTATCTGTTTGCTTGCGAAACCTCTTTAATTTGCCTTGCATTGCTGACAAAATATATGAGTAACTCCCGGCTTTGAGACAGGCATTCCCAGAGTGGATTAGGAATGACTCTGGATCGACCCAATGGGATTTTTTTCAACCGCAGAGTTGAAGTTTTGATCCTAGGAGGCACCTTTCTTAAAGGCAGAAAGGTGTTTTTGGTTTTTGCCGCAGCTTGTTTGCACTCAGTCCACTGGTGTGCACCATTGAACAAATGCACAGACACCTGGGCTGACAGTCATAGAGTCGTTCCGAAAAAAAGAGGAAAAAAAGGGAGATTTGCTCTTCCAGTATTTGGGTGTGGCAGTGCTGTCATTTTTAGCATGAAAGTCAACCAAATCAGTGAAACCAGCGGAAACAATGGCATCAGTTGAATCAGTGATATCAATTGAATCAGTGATACCAGTGTAGTGAGTGAAATCTCTGAAATCACACCAAATCAGTGGAATCAATGAAATGAGTGAAATGAGTGAAATCAAAAATCAGCACAATCTTTGGAATAAAGGAAATTGATGGAATCAATGAAATCAGTGGAATCATTGAAACCAGTGGAATGAAAGAAATCAATAAAATCAATGGAATCAATGAAATCAATCCAATCAGTGGAATCATTGAAACCAGTGGAATGAAAGTAATCAATGAAATTCATGGAATCAATGAAATCAGTGGAATAATTGAACCAGTGGAATAATGAAATCTATGCAATAAATGAAATCGATGCAATAAATGAAATAAATGCAATCAATTAAATAAATGCAATCAATTAAATAAATGCAATCAATTGATTTGGTTTTAGCCCTGCAATCAGGGAAATCGGTTAAATGGTGTGGTTGTGCTTTTCTAACACTGCTTGGCGCAACTGTGGGATGCCTGTGTTTGGAATCATTTTGGGGGCGTCTCCTCAGATCTGTTCAAAGTTTTTGTTTTGCTTTGTTCATTCGTCCACCGTGAACGCACTGCAGACCTATTACAAGGCCGGCTACATGATTTTGCGCATGTCGCAAGCCATCGGTCGCATTGTCCTTGCTGGACGTGAATTGACCCGGCTTGCAGGGTAAGTTGTTGACCTCCCCCCGAGAAACAAAATGGAACCTTCCCGAGTGCCACTGTCCTTTGTGTGCACTCGGAAGCTTGCATTTTGTTTGTGGGGTTTATTTTCCTTTCTTTTTTTCCCCCTCGCTTGACATCTTACCCCCATCCACAGGAAGAACCACAGCCTCTGGGGGTTGGCTGGACAGTCGCTGGAAATACGGATCTGAAATCAACGTCCATTTCTGCCTCAAAAAAAGAAAAATTATTGAAAAATAAAAGAGCAAAATTACCTGGCCCATATGTTTGTCAAACAGAAAGTTCTTATCGGCAAAGATTGGATTCGTATTTCTGCTATCTGTGCAGGTTTAAATCCCCCTCCAACTGAGGTTGAAAGTGTGGTTCCCCCGACTCAGTACAGTATCGCCTTTGTTATCCAATGACTAGGAGTATTACCAGGCAGGTCGCATGCTACTTCGTATGGCAGAGGCCGTAGGGCGTATAGTCCTCGCAGGCCGTGAAATGACCCGACTTGCTGGGTGAGTCCCAACACTCCTCCGCATGTTTTTATCTCCACTTGACCTCATATCGCTTTTTTATTCCCTGCCTCTTCCCTCCCTCCCTTCCTCCCTCCCTTCCTCCCTCCCTTCCTCCCTCCCTTCCTCCCTCCCTTCCTTCCTTCCTCCCTCCCTTCCTCCCCTCCCCTCTTTCCTCCCTCTCTCCTTCCTCCCCTCCTCCCCTCTTCCGTCCCACTTCCCTCCCTCTCTCCATCCCTCTCTCCCTCCCCCTCTTCCCTCCCTCTTCCCTCCCTCTCTCCCTCCTCCCCTCCTCCCCTCTTCCCTCCCTCTTCCCTCCCCTCCCTCCCCTCCCTCCCCTCCCTCCCCTCCCTTCCCTCCCTCCCCTCCCTCCCCTCCTCCCCTCCTCCCCTCTTCCCTTCCTCTTCCCTCCCTCTTCCCTCCCTCCCCTCCCTCCCCTTCCCTCTCCCTTCCCTCCCTCTCTCCCTCCTCCCCTCTTCCCTCCCTCTTCCCTCCCTCTCATCCTCATACCCTCCTCCCCTCTTCCCTCCCTCTCCCTCCCTCTCTCCCTCCCCTCTTCCCTCCCTCTTCCCTTCCCCCTTCCTCTTCCCTCCCTCTTCCCTTCCCCCTTCCTCTTCCCTCCCTCCCCCATCCCTCCCTCCCCCCTCTTCCCTCCATCTTCCCTCCTTCCCTCCCTCCTCTTCTCCCCTCTTCCCTCCCTCCCCCATCCCTCCCTCCCCCCCTCTTCCCTCCGTCTTCTCTCCCTCCCTCTTTCCCCCCCCCCTCTCCCCCCTTCCTCGCGATATTCTCATCATTTCATCAGCTTTCTCCCTTCCACAAACACTCCATGACTTTTTGTGTTCAAACAAATAAAGGAAAAGCTGACTGGAATCTTTTATACAATTTTTGAACCTGAGACCACTGGTTTTACACCATCTGAGCTACCTACATGCTACCCTTGTTAAAGGGCTGGATAGAGCACTGGTACGTCAAGCCAGAGGTCTCAGGTTTAAGTCCTGCTCCAGTCAAAGTATTGCTGCTATTTTTTAACTTATTTTCAAAATCGTCAACTTTCATGTCTGACATCTTTAGGTCTTGTACAGGTATGCTCGTAATATGAGATTTGAAGGTTTTCATGGTGAGAATAGCATAATAAGTAATAGGTTTGTGGTAACACCATGCAAAATTCTCTTTTGTGAGTACGTGTGGTTCTGAAATTTAAACTGGAGGAACTCAACGTTTCAAACAGTCTGCTCTGTTCTCCAACAGTCTTCTGAAGACGAACAGAGCATACTGTTCGAAATGTGGAGTTCCTCCAGTTCTCTTCAGAACTACACAGACTCAGAAAAGATCATTTTGCACGGTGTTAGCGCAAACCTATTACTTCTTTTGCAGGTAAAAGCTGGAAGAAATTCTTCTCAAGCATGGATATTTTGGTTTTTTTTACATTCGTTGTTGTGTAACCATCAGCTGGGATCAGAGAGCAGGAAAACTGTCCCTTTGGTCTTTGGCCTGACAAAGTACGACCAAGGCCAGCTTTGCCTCTTTGCAATTGGCGTTGTGTAACCAATGGCTGGGATCAGAGAGCAGGAAAACTGTCCCTTTGGTCTTTGGCCTGACAAAGTACGACCAAGGCAAGCTTTGCCTCTTTGCAATTGGCGTTGTGTAACCAATGGCTGGGATCAGAGAGCAGGAAAACTGTCCCTTTGGTCTTTGGCCTGACAAAGTACGACCAAGGCCAGCTTTGCCTCTTTGCAATTGGCATTGTGTAACCAATGGCTGGGATCAGAGGGAAGGAAAACTGTCCCTTTGGTCTTTGGCCTGACAAAGAGCGTCCAAGGCCAGCTTTGCCTCTTCAGAGAGCGGAAAGAGAAACCTGCTCCCTTGTTTGGTCAAAGGCACAAAGTACGACTGAAGCTCGCTTTGCCCCTGACGGTTTGTTTAATCAGTGTAATCACGCCATCAAGACACCCTCAGTCCGGTCTGGTTTTGGTTTTGTAGCTGTTCAATTTGTCTTGTTTTCTTGTCAGAGCTGAAATAACAAAAATAATTGCATTGGGAAGGCTGTCATTCATTCATTATGAATTGAGCCTCTGTTAATTAAATAAGAACCCTGAGATGAATCCGTGGGTTTTTTTTTTATTCTGATCCGACGTTTTCACTAGCTTCTTTTACCACACACAAGAAGCTTTTGGTATATTCTATGCTACCTACCTAGCAAAAATACCCCCCCTGCTAAAAAACAAACAAACAAACAAACAGGCAAACAAACAAACTTTAGACAATGAGTTTCTGTTCACAATCTTTCCATCTGAATGCAAAACAGGCAAGACTAAATGACTGTCCCCCTTCAGCACTAATTTCATGGCTCTGCGTACCTTAAGCGTAGAATCGGCGCTCACGGAAGCAAAAAAACCCGCGCTATAGCCTATAACGTAAGCGCGTTTCACAGCCAATCTTATTTCTCACTTCCGTAAGCAAGAAACTGATTCACTACGCGCATGCGTGAATTGCTTCCCTGCCCGGAATGCAAAAGAAATCTTTGCGTTGTCGTCTGCTAATTGCTGTTTTTTTTTATTAATTGCAGTAAAGGAGGTATTAAAGCAACACTGTTGTGGGTTGAAAACTATACCTCGCTCAAACCTGCGTCGTTGAAAATATTTCTAGGTGTTTTGTCTGAAATGCGGTCGCTATTGAAGTATAGGTTGTTGAATTCAATGATCGACCGCCATTTTCCTCTGTTGTTGCGTACTCAAAATCCTCTGTTATGCGTAGCTCTTTAAGCGGCGAATCCTTGCTTACGCGATCCATAAAATGAACTCGCAGAGCCATGAAATTGGGCCCAAATGTTTCCAAGTTAAAAATGATCTAAACGGTATACCGCTTGTTAACTGTATCTGTCTTCTTGTGCTAAATCGGAAGGCTTTTTTTTTTCCTTTTAACTATATGTATTTGCAGAGTGGAAGGTTTGTGGTGACACCATGTAGCACTTCTATTTCAAGAAGGAGATGGAGTGTGGCTCTGAGAAGAGCCGGTAACTCAACATTTTGGGTAGTGTGTACCCTGCCCGTCATTAGGAGACTGCCTGAAGATGGGCAGTCTAGTACATACCACCCGAAACGTTGGGGTACCGGCTCTTTTCAGAGCCACCCTCCTTCTTGATAGAGAAGTGCTGCATGGTGTCACCGCAAACCTTCTACTTAGTATTTCCACCATTCAAACCTTCAAGTCTTATCTAACTATTTGTAGGTTCACTCAGCGGGTCACAGAACTGATGACCGTCCTGAAGGACCTGAACATTGGACGCTACGAACGGACAATGGTCCGAGAGTCTAAAGGTCAGAAGCCAGTCGTAGGCTGTACATATAGGATCTTCTCTCTTGTATGAAGCATGCAGCCATAGTGTGTCTCGCCCTTGTAGCTATATCTCTCTGTCTCAGATTATTTGCGGGCATCCATGCCTTAATTGTCTGGTGAGCCGCAGGGTGGATGGAGCATCTACTTGTGGCCAATCATTCTTTTGGCCTCTGTTTTGGTTCTAGTGGCCAGTCATATTGTTCAAGAAGCCTCTGATGTAGTTCGTGTGGCCACTGATTTGGTTCAATTATCATTCTTTGCGCTTCTTATTTGGTTCTAGTGGCCAATCATTTTGTTCTTGTGGCCTCTGATGTGGTTCTTGTGGCCACTGATTTTGCTTCTTGTTTATATCAAACATTCTTTTGGCCTCTGATGTGGTTCTTGTGGCCACTAGTTTGGCTCTTGTACACACTGATTTAGCTCTTGTGGCCACTGGTTTGGCTCTTTTGGCCAATTATTCTTGTGGCCTCTGATTTGGTTCTTGTGGCCAATCATCATCCTTGTGTCCTCTGATGTAGTTCTTGTGGACCCTTATTTGGCCCTCGTGGCCCCTGATTTGGCCCTCGTGGCCACTGATTAGGCTCTGCTAGCCACTGATTTGGTTCTCATGTTCCGTTTTCTCAGCAGACTCTGACAGTGAGGACGACAGGGAGCCCATGGTGCCAGGCAGTGGCAAGCTGGTCCTCCGAGATCACGTCATAGAGTGAGTCTTTAGCAGGTCCTTCGCATTTAAATTTTCTTATTCGTTTTCAATCGGGTGCAAATCCTACCCAGATCCCCCTGCAAGTGAACAACCACCAGTGGCCATGAGTGCGTGTACTCGCACTTGTGCAATGAGTATGATTATAGTACTATCCTATGAGAGCGAGTTCAACTACATGGTCATGAGCGCAAGTACATGGCTGTGAGTATGATCACACATGTACTGTACTCGGCTCTGGAGAAAGCTGTGAGTACATATGTGACCCGGCACGGCGACATGAGGAATATCCCACCAAAAGACTTTTCGAGTAAACAATGCCTGAAGTCAAAGTATCTTCTCAATTCGATAATTTATTTATTTTTCATTTTTTTTCCGGAAAGTTAATGTATTGGAGGATATTATGTCCAAAGGATTTTTCTGAAATCCGTCTCTAAATGTTGAAAAAACAACGAGGATTTCGGGGGAGTGTTTGTGTACTGTTTTCATGAAAATGTAAAGTTCCTGCGTTTTTGAATGGCCCCTTTCGAGGAGTTAGACTGGTGCTGCTATATTGTGCCTGGTACCAAACGAACGAGTGAAGTCCCCTTGTACTATTTACAACAAAGTTTACACGGAAATAATTTTGATATCATTTGAAAGCTAATGGTATACTCTTTCACATCATTAATCTCAAAATATCAAAAGTGGGGGTTATTCCTCATTATGCTGTGCCGGGTCACATATACAAGTACTCACCCGTTAGTGCAAGCTCAAGTACCTGGCCTTCAGCTGCGTGGGCAATGGCCATGCTAGTTCAGGAAGTCTTCACACGTCTATGCCCATGAGTAGATTTCCAAGAGTGTGAGTGAATGGGCACCTTTTCCTTAACCTGGCTCGGGCAAAGCACTGGGAGCACTCATTGCTTATCACGTCAAGCAGAGCGAACCCTCATTGAATCACATTCTCCTTGACGGTAAAACATCATGCTATATCTATTTTGTAAACTGGTTACAAAGGATCGGACACCTGAGCCTATAGAGGATTTTCACGCGACGTCACTCGACCGCCAAAGGCTGATTAGCATGTCCACAGGAGCGTCCAAATCCACGGAAGCGCGTGCAAATATCGAATCTTAGTATTTCCGTTGGACATTTGATGACTCGAAGGCGCGGGCATTCCACGTACATCCATGTAAATTGAACGCTGACCGGCAAAAAGCAGGTGACTAAAAAAACCTCTGTAGAAGGTTTCAGTGTGATTAGGGCCCGTGTCTGAACAGACTCGCCGGAGATAGAGACTGACCACCAGTGCTGCGTCTCTCTCCATACCCCTTCTCGCCATCCCTCCTCTCCTCCCTCCCCTTCCCCCCCCCCTCCCTCCCCCCCTCCCTCCCCCCCCCCCCAGATTCCAGCAGGTGCCCCTGGTGACGCCCAACGGCGACGTCCTGGTCAAGGAGATGACCTTTGAGGTCAAATCTGGGGTCAACGTCCTCGTGTGCGGGCCCAACGGCTGCGGCAAGAGCTCCCTCTTCAGGATACTGGGGGAGGTGAGAGCGGAACATTTTCATACAAACAGGGATGTAAGACTTTGTGAAATTTCTGGTTGTCTGGAAATTTCCCGGTTTTTCCGGAAATGGTTTAATTCAATTTTATTTTATTATTATTATTATTACATTTTTTATTTTTGTAATAATTATAAAAAAATGAATTTTTATTGATTTTTTTTAAATCAAAGAGGCATCTCAAACTGCTTATTTTTATCTTATAAAACCCGAAAAACTGAAGGGTTCCCCTGCACCCCTGCCGTGAATCTCTCGGTCGCGTAAGCGCTCACTCTCAGTCGCACAATTTATTGGCCTTCGGGGATTGGATTTTATTATTATTTTTAAAAATTTAAGTGATATACAAAAATGTTGCAAACTGCTTACTGACTAAAATTACCAAAATGCAAATCTTAAAATTTAGTGGGCCTGACGTTTCCATCCTAGGTGCCCTAATTTTTTAAAAATTATAATTTTTGTAGATTTTATTTTTTAAATCAAAGAGGCATCTCAAACTGCTCATTTTTATCTGTTCAAACCCGAAAAACTTAAAGCTGCTGTGAATCTCTCGGTAACGTAAGCACTCACTCACAGCCGCATCTTTCAGTCATGTAAGCGCTCACTCGCAGTCGCACAATTTATTGGCCTCCAGTGATTTTCAGGAAATGACTTTATCGATCACTTACATCCCTGTACAAATTCCCAGGGATATTGGTCAGCTTTGTTCAACGGCGATTCCACTGGCTCAATGCTCAGTGGGCCACCAGGCAGACTTGGGAATTGGAAATGACTTCTTCTTCTTATCGTATCCAAAACAACTTAGATAGCATGTTTAAGCCAATGCCTGACACAGTCTTTTGCGCACTCAGTATAGTCAGCCAGGTCTTGGGGGGTACATTCTTTGTCTAGAAGTGGGCATTTCAACAGGTGTTCCATAGTTTGTGGTTCAGAACCACACTGACAAGTTGTGTCAGCATTAACTGAGTAGCCCCACTTCTCCAAGGTCACCTTACATCTTCCAACCCCAGATCTTAGGCGGTTTAGACATCGCCACTCCGACCAGCTGGAATGACTGCTTTACGTTTAACCTCTTTTATCCCATTGATTTTTTTGTTCGTTTATCATTTGTTATTTTGTTGGTTTAGCTGTGGCCTCTGTTTGGGGGTACTCTGATCAAGCCGGATGCCAGAAAACTCTTCTATGTACCCCAGGTAGGCCCCCTGAATCCCCCTTTCCTCTCCAATGAAAGATCAAGGCTAGTAAAAGGTTCTTCAGTTTACCAAAAGAAGTATGTACACTCTGAATAGGGTCATTGCATCCACACAGTCCCTGGTATCAGTCAGCTGAATGCAGGCACTGTGGTTCACTGAATGGCCCACTGTGTACACACTCTGAATAGGGTCATTGCATCCACACAGTCCCTGGTATCAGTCAGCTGAATGCAGGCACTGTGGTTCACTGAATGACCCACTGTGTGCACACTGAATAGGGTCATTGCATCCACACAGTCCCTGGAAATCAGTCAGCTGAGTGCAGGCACTGTGGTTCACTGAATGGCCCACTGTGTGCACTCTGAATAGGGTCATTGCATCCACACAGTCCCTGGTATCAGTCAGCTGAATGCAGGCACTGTGGTTCACTGAATGGTCCACTGTGTGCACTCTGAATAGGGTCATTGCATCCACACGGTTTCTGGAAATCAGTCAGCTGAGTGCAGGCACTGTGGTTCACCGAATGGCCCACTGTGTACCCTACTTCATCTCATTAATGATTCCATTGCCTTGGGCTAATTAGATCTGAGCATGACTTCTTCCTTTGAGAGAGACCCTGCTAGGATCCAAACATCAGGCCCAGTAACTTTGTGAGATTGATGCAATTTTATTTGTGTGTATCTGATGGTTCACAGAGGCCGTACATGACCCTTGGCACCCTGAGGGACCAGATCATCTATCCAGACTGCAAGGAGGACATGATACGCAAGGGGATCTCCGACAAGGATCTGGAGCATTCCATGGCACAGGTACCTCGCCTCGCTGAGCACCTCGCCTCCCCTCTCAGTGCCTCCCCTCCCCTCCCCTCCCCTCCCCTCCCCTCCCCTCCCCTCCCCTCCCCTCCCCTCAAGTCCCCTCCCTTCGAGCCGGGAAGCCGCCATGCATGCGTAGGGAGTTTCAAAATGTGGACGCCGCTATTGTCCAGACTGTAGACAAAGACTCTTTTCAGAAATATGTATCATGACAAACACCTTTTTGAATTGCCAGATCAGCGGTAACATTGGCGCTTTTGTGGGGGCTTCATTGTGATCTCTGAAAAAAAGGCCGCACTCCTTCCCCGAGAGAGATGACTTGCATGGTCATTGGTGTCACCGCAAACTTTCCCCATTGTGGTCCGCACACAAAACGCAAGATAGCATACATCGATGCCTTGCACGTTGTGCTTGCACCGTGCGAGTCTCACCTAGTGACCGCTGGCTCTTGTTGCTCACCATTCTGTGGCATCTCAGGTGCAGCTGAGCAACATCTTGGAGCGAGAGGGCGGCTGGGACGCTGTGCAGGACTGGATGGACGTGCTGAGTGGAGGAGAGAAACAACGAGTAGCCGTGAGTCCCCACCCCACCCCTCCTATTTGCCCCGCCACCTCCCCCCCCCCCCTAAAAAAAAAGAACGCAGAACACTTCTTACCTCCAAGAAGTCACACTCACCAACTGGTTTACAAGTGCTGTCCGTGATTCAATAAGGGTTTGCCCTGCTTGACATGATAAGCACTAAATTCCCAGTGTTTTGCCCGATGCCTGATGAAAACAATTTCAGGCAGCTCTAGCGGGATTTGTAATTGCGACTCCTTCAACATCATGTTATATCTATGATGCAACGCGGTACCCGCCGCTATACAATATTCGAATCCGCCACACGACCTCGACCAGCTCGGTGGTCCAGTGGTTAAGGCGTCTGCACTAGAAAGCGGGAGTCACGGGTTCGAATCCTGGCATCAGGCAAAACACTGGGCATTCAGTGACGAGCAGGGCAAACCCTGATTGAATTACATTCTCCTCGACGCAGACATCATGTTTATATCTATGATGCTGTCCATAAGTTGTTATCGTTCATGAGTTGGACTGGAGTGGCTGCCTAGTCACCTCTGATGTAGCGCTTGTACATGTATGTAAGTTTTTGGTCTCCTCTGTCGCGTCTGCCGTAGATGGCCCGGCTCTTCTACCACAAGCCCCAGTTTGCCATCTTGGACGAGTGCACCAGTGCCGTCAGTGTGGACGTCGAGGGCTTCATCTATGCCCATGCTAGAGAGGTGAGTCATCTGCAATTCTCCCTGCCGGACCAAAACTTGTGTAAATGCCCCAAAAACAAAAAGATAAAAAAAGGCACTTTTTTTGTTTTATAAAAGGCACATTAAAAAAAACCGAGGTGGTCGTGGGCACTGAAAGGTGGCCCAATGCAGAGTGGCTAGTATAGTCTCAACATTGAAAGCACAACCCAGTTTTATACCAGTAATAGTTAGCGATAATTATAGTGTATTCTATATGCTAGGCTTTCCTTGGTAGATGCAGAACCTTTGGGTTTTCTGATGAAACAGCCTCCATCTTTTGATTTATGCACAGGTTGGAATCACACTTTTCACTGTCTCTCACCGGAAATCACTCTGGATACATCATGAGGTGAGTCTATGGCATTTCAAACACTGTATACCCCGGTACCCTCTGAGTAGGGTCATTGCATCCACACAGTCTCAGGTATCAGTCAGCTGAATGCAGGCACTGTGGTTCACTGAATGGCCCACTGTGTGCACACTCTGAATAGGGTCAGTGCATCCACACAGTCCCTGGTATCAGTCAGCTGAATGCAAGCACTGTGGTTCACTGAATGGCCCACTGTGTGCACTCTGAATAGGGTCATTGCATCCACACAGTCCCTGGTATCAGTCAGCTGAATGCTAGGCACTGTGGTTCCCTGAATGACCCACCGTGTACACTCTGAATAGGCTCATTGCATCCGCACAGTCCCTGGTATCAGTCAGCTGAATGCAAGCACTGTGGTTCACTGAATGGCCCATTGTGTAGACTCTGAATAGGGTCATTGCATCCACACAGTCCCTGGTATCAGTCAGCTGAATGCAAGCACTGTGGTTCACTGAATGGCCCATTGTGTGTGATCTAAATAGGGTCATTGCATCCACACAGTCCCTGGTATCAGTCAGCTGAATGCAAGCACTGTGGTTCACTGAATGGCCCATTGTGTAGACTCTGAATAGGGTCATTGCATCCACACAGTCCCTGGTACAGTCAGCTGAATGCAGGCACTGTGGTTCACTGAATGGCCCACTGTGTACACACTCTGAATAGGGTCATTGCATCCACACAGTCCCTGGTACAGTCAGCTGAATGCAGGCACTGTGGTTCACTGAATGGCCCACTGCACGCACTCTAAATAGGGTCATTGCATCCACACAGTCCCTGGTATCAGTCAGCTGAATGCAAGCACTGTGGTTCACTGAATGGCCCACTGTGTGTGATCTAAATAGGGTCATTGCATCCACACAGTCCCTGGTATCAGTCAGCTGAATGCAAGCACTGTGGTTCACTGAATGGCCCATTGTGTAGACTCTGAATAGGGTCATTGCATCCACACAGTCCCTGGTACAGTCAGCTGAATGCAGGCACTGTGGTTCACTGAATGGCCCACTGTGTACACACTCTGAATAGGGTCATTGCATCCACACAGTCCCTGGTACAGTCAGCTGAATGCAGGCACTGTGGTTCACTGAATGGCCCACTGTGTACACACTCTGAATAGGGTCATTGCATCCACACAGTCCCTGGTACAGTCAGCTGAATGCAGGCACTGTGGTTCACTGAATGGCCCACTGCACGCACTCTGAATAGGGTCATTGCATCCACACAGTCCCTGGTATCAGTCAGCTGAATGCAGGCACTGTGGTTCACTGAATGGCCCACTGTGTGCACTCTGAATAGGGTCATTGCATCCACACAGTCCCTGGTATCAGTCAGCTGAATGCTAGGCACTGTGGTTCCCTGAATGACCCACCGTGTACACTCTGAATAGGCTCATTGCATCCGCACAGTCCCTGGTATCAGTCAGCTGAATGCAGGCACTGTTGTTCACTGAATGACCCACTGTGTGCACTCTGACTAGTGTACTTGCATTCACACACATTGGGGCCTACCAATGTGAAGTGGTTAATATTCCCATCAATAGGCCTTTTTCAAAATGAAGGCTTAGACTCGGGCTCAGACTTCATCGCCGTCTGACAAAACCCGAAAATCCAGGTTGTGGTTTGTTTCCGAATTTGAAGGTTTGTCGGCTTGATAGGTACAGGGTATTCCCCAGGAGACTTGGGCCAAACGCTTGTTTTTAGATGCCTGTGGTATTATAAGGAGTAAGATCAATTTGACCGAAGCCTAAGCCCGAGCCTAAGCCTTCATTTCAAAAATGGCCATAGTCTCTGTTGACGCTTATTGCTACTGGTCAGTCGTTAGTCATTTCATTGTTGTCTTTTACGCCATGCACAGTACTACCTGATGTTTGACGGGAGAGGGGCCTATGAGTACAAGCCCATTGACAAGGAGACAGTGGAGTTTGGGTCCTAAACCGGCTTGTACCTAAACAGTACTGTCAAAGTGAAGATTTATAATCTTTGTTTCGTTTTAAATTTGCCATTGCCATAAGCGATTGCATTGGTTTGCTGTGCGCTGTATCGGTGTGCACACGTGAGAGGTGGGGAGCAGTCTTGGTTCAGCTGGTACCCTGCCGTGTGATACTCAGTGCACTCACTAGCTGACCGGGGAGCAGTGTGGCAGTGGCCGGTACTCTGCCATCTACAGTACATGGCCAATGCAGACAAATGATCATTGGTGACTGTGTGGGTGTGACTGGTATCCTGCATTGCATCAGTGCACACAATCTTAATCGTGCACACAATCTTAATGGAGAGCAGTGGAAAGAATAGCTGGTACTCCGTCCATGTCAACTAATTCTCATCTGTAGTGTGTTTGCATTAGGGTCAAGATTTTGATGACTTGTTAATTGGATTTTGGATAAATTTGAAAATATTCCATTTCAAATCTTTGTGATAATATACATTGCGAATACAAATGACAGTTTTAGCTGCCAACGCTCTCCCCAAAAGAAAAAGCCTGATAGATTTTAATACCGTATTGTCATTTAATTAATAGAGAATGATTTTTTTTTATTTACAATCACATTGTCATTTGTGATTTGAAATTTTTATCTGTCAAAATTGAATGTCATAACTAAGCAAATGGAAGCCTTTCAGAGACCTTCACAGGCCGCACAAAGCTATTTCATAATGAGATGAACGAGTTAGTCCAGTTTGTTACCAGAAATTAGAGTATTTTTCTAAAACATTACAGCTCAAGAACTGAGTGTTATCAGTGGGGAGGTTTGTTTGGGGGTTATATTAATCGCGTCTAATTTATTTCCAAGGTTGTTTATATGGAATGAAGTGTCCATGTGGAATTCCCTATCTGTACAGGGAAAATTGCACTGCGTGGAAAGATTGAATTTGGTGTACAAACATATTCTGGGAAGTGTATGAAGTATTAAGGAAGTCGGTGTGAATATATGGATAAGATTTGGGGGTTTGCTTGGTGGAAAGCACAACGTGAAAATGTTGCGGTGACACCGTCGTATGAAGTCAAAGACATCTCTTTCAAGATGGAGTAATGACTCTGTAAAGACGGAGCTGGTGATTCAACATTTCGGGCAGTGTGCACTCTCTGCCCTTTGCCCTCAGTCTTTTGATGACAGGCAGATTTATACCCTGCCCAAAACGTTGAGTTACCGGCTCTTCTCGGAGCCGCACTTTTGTCTCGAAAGAGATGACTTATAATGGTTTCCCCACGCAAACTTTCCACATTGTGACTTAATATGTATGGCTCTATTTTATAAAAAGAGATATTTCATTGAAGGATATATCAAATATAAGTGAATGTAAAAAAGGGGTACCGTAATTTTTTTTTCTTAGACTTTTCACATGCTCTGATGTGTGAAAACCTGGGTTATTTTAAAATTTTGAATGAATGAAGTAAATTTTAAAATTTTGTTCAGGCCTTATTGAAGTTCTACTTTGAATGATTTCTTATTGAGTTGTGAAGATGATGCAATATTTGGTAATAAGAAGATGTGCAAGAGGCATAAACAATCTTAAAGACTCAAATAAATTAACCTTTTCTCTGGGACCAAATAATAGTGTCGTGCGGAGTTGTTTTTGTTCAGAGCTCTCTAAGGGACTTTCCGAGACCATGGCTTGCGCTCAGGCTTCGGCCTCATTATCTATGCGCCAAAAAAAAAAACAGCTTGCAGTGTTTCCTTGGATGTTGAAGTTCTGTCCTCAAATACAGAATGTATGCGTCACAGTCCTAGCCCCATGTTACACAGTGATGGGTGTCAGGACTGAACCCCGGTACCTGAGCCAGAACTTCGGCCACAAGGTTACGGAAAAGGCTCAAAGATTGCCATGTATAATAAGGCCCTTTTTCCGAAATCCGGCTTAGGCTTTCGGCTCCGGCTTCGTCTCTGCTATCGGAAAGCTGGAAACACAGGCTGGAGTTGTTTGTTGAAGTTGAAGCTTTAGATTTTTTTTCAAAATGCAGTGCGACATTCAAAAACAAAGCCAAAGCCCTCCCATTTTTATGCCTTGTACTTGAAAATGGATGAAAGAAATGGGAGACAAAGCCATAGCCTGAGCCCATAGCCGGGTTTTGGAAAAGGGCTTAAGAAACATTGATTTCAGTATTCCCTCCTCCACTCCCAAAGACAACATAGGGCCTACTTTCAGTTTCAAAATGATGATTCCTAAGAAAAATCATTCACAAAGAAGACAGGTGGGCAGACAGAGAGAAAATTTGAACTCGTACACAACTTATGGGGAGAAAGAAAGGAAGCCCATACACAATTGTAGTATAAACAGGTTTTATTTACAATATCCGCGCTGATGACACAAAGTGGAACATTTCAATGACTATCTGCTTAGTTTGCGTAACAAGAACTCAACTACTGCCTCCAACTATCGATCCGATGCAACAAATCTTTGACTTGACCAGGAGGTTTCAACTCTTGCAGGATCATTCTGCCCGTAAAAAAAAGGTCCTGCTAGGATAGAAAACCTCAGGCCCTCTGAATTTATCAGATTTGCATTTTGGTCATTTTAGTCAGTTTGCAAAAAAAAAAATGTTGTACGTAAGACAGATAGATGTGCGTGCAAAAGATCTTTTCCTTGTAGGTCCGTGCAGTCTACGGTCTCCAAACAGGCAGTCCTTGATTCTTTCGGAGAATCTTGCAGGTTGAAGACTCCGAGACTTCCAAGTGCCGCTACGACCCAAATAATCTGAAAGGTGAGACACAAAAACCAAAAGAAATTAGACGGTGGTTATTACTTACGATGATTGCTGACGGCGTTATCATTCTTACCCTATCAAGAACACTGAAATATACTAAGATAAGTACAAAACAAGAGGTCTTGGGTTCAAGTCCTGGTTCAGTCAAAGTGTTCTTTGCCACTTTTTAAAAATTGATTTTGATTTTGATTCTGATTTTGATTTTGATTTCTTTCTCATTTTTAAAAATTGATTTCATGCTTTTACCGGTTCATGGTTTTATTATTTCATCTCGGAGACGTGTCCTACATGTCACACACTATTCTTTGGAACGGTCTCCTGAGAAACGCAGCACTGTATGTGTCTGACGGACATGCCTATCAGCCCAAGAATTGATGTGGCGGGGGAGACAATGGGCCGCCATCTCAGGCACATGAAACCCTGGGGGTGTGGGGGGGGAGGGAAACCACAGTAACCCCAGTTCAACCCTCAAGTTGGAGCTCTTCAAGAGAGGGAGCTCCTCATTCTGTTTGCACTCACAGCAGCATCATGACCAGGACGACGATGTTCCACAGACCGATGAAGATTCGGAAGAACTTCAGATTCTGGAGGAACTGCCGGATTTGGTCGCCTGGGCAAGGGCACGAGAAAAAAAAAACCCAAAAGAACTCAGAAACTGGAATTCTTCATTAAAGAAACAACAATCTAAATCCCACCGCAATAAAGTGACTTAGAAACAAATAAAGTCCCAACATTGGATCACACCACGAAAATCCGAATATCTTTCGGAGAACAATCTACTTTCTAGTACCTTCTATTTGGATGAAAATAGTAATAAATTTAAAAATTGGGAAAGAAAACTTTGACTGGACCGGGGGGCGGGGACTTGACCCTGAGACCTGTGAATTAACGTACCGGTGCTCATCCCTCTAAGCTATCCAGCCCTTAATAGTCCCTAATAGTCAACTAGTCTTTGCCGGGGTGGGGGCACCAGTCAGAAGCAATTCAACCATTACCTTTCATTTAGATGCAAACAACTAATTGTTGCAAACAACCAATTGTGCAAACAACTAATTGTTGCAAACAACTAATTTATTATTGAGGTCTCAGATTCAAGACCCGGTCCAGTCAAAGTTTTCTTAGCCATTTTTTCATCTTCAAAAGTTCCCATTCAGTTTTTCCTTGGTTTGTTTGACTTAAAAATCATACTAAATCAAAGATATAGGATGAGGATGCATTTGTTTTTTCCAAGGCAGCTCGGTCCAAGTGGGACCTCTCTCAAAGTTGAAAAGCGTTGAGAGTGGCCCGGCAGCCATCAAAACATCAGGCCCTATCAGTCTGCGTGTGTGTGGGATTCTAATTTCCCAAACAATTGTGTGATCCCCGAGCTGCCGTAGCCAGGTTTACAACAATTTCTTGTTTGCATCCGAATGAAAGCGTTGGTCTGATCCCTGGAGATGTACGGCAGTTAATGGTTGAATTGCTTCTGGCTGGTGCCCCCCACCCCGGCAAAGACAAGCCATTTGAAAAAAAAGGTCACCATCTAAGGGCTGGATAGCTCAGATGAGAAGAGCGGTGACCTTTACGTAAAACCAGAGGTCTCAGGTTCAAGTCCCGGTCTCCAGTCAAAGTTTTCTTTGCCATTTTTTTTCATTATGTTTAAAAGTTTCCAGTCAGTTTTTCCTTTGTTTGCGTGAATTTCAAATACTCTGTGACCAAACTCTACCTGTTGTCGGCTCAGCAGAGTTGTTCTCCCCGAAGCCGCTGGAGTCGACCTGCTTTTTCTTACTGTAAGATAAACAAACGAAAAAAGACAAGAAAACAGAAAACTGCTCAGGACCATTGCAACCGATCAGCACCGAGTCAAAAAGGTGACTTTGTTTTACACACAAGGCAGTTATTTTCCCAATAAAGAATCATTTGAATGAAAATGGGGGGGGGGGCCTGATCCCTTGAGCATGGAAACTTTTAGTTGAATGCCCTCACTATAAAAGGGTGGGAAAACATTGGTTTAAAATATAAATAAATAGATGATGACATTTTATCTTGTAGAAAATAGACATTGTCTGGCACAACCACTTTCCGAGGGAACGGATAGAAACAGCCAAGTTTTCAGGAAACTTGATCCAAATTCAGGGGTTTCGGCCTTCACGCTATGCTGTCGGCAATCATGGTATATGCTCAGTGCTTTGCTTGATAATATTAGTGGTCTAACCGGTCTTCTTTGGCTACTTACAAATTGAAGTTGAGGACAGCACCCGCATTGACCATCAAGGTTCTGCAAAAGACATACAATGAGGAGAGAGGTTCATCAGTTTTTAATTTTCCATTTTGTTTTCTAATCATGCAAAACTAGGCTATAGAGATAATACTATACTGACTGTACAGTAACTGTAGCTCTTATACTAATTTTTCAACATTTTCGATTTTGATCATCGTACAATGGCTATAGCTAGAGTAAATGCATACATGTGTACTCGGACCATTTCAAACCAAACTGACACGTTTGGCCAGGAAAAGGACAGTAAATCCACAGCGTATGATATTGTGGTTTAACGTCAACTCAGTCCGTAACCAACTCGGTCCCAGTCAACTCAGTCCGTAACCAACTCCGTCCCAGTCAACTCGGTCCTTGTTAACCTAGTCAACTTGGTCCCAGTCAACTCGGTCCCAATCAACTCGGTCCCAGTCAACTCGGTCCCAGTCAACTCGGTCGGTAGCAAACTCGGTCCCAGTCAACTCGGTCGGTAGCAAACTCGGTCCCAGTCAACACGGTCCCAGTCAACTCGGTCCCAGTCAACTCGGTCGGTAGCAAACTCGGTCCCAGTCAACACGGTCCCAGTCAACTCGGTCCCAGTCAACTCGGTCCGTAGCAAACTCGATCCGTGACCAACAGTTTTTGTGCACATTTTCCCATAGGGACCGAGTCGGTTATGGACAGAGTTGACCGACGCCCAATATTGTGAGTCCTGCTCTGGTTTCTCAAACTCCTTCCAAATCTTCCGGTATCACGATTCATCACTGATGTCTGCCGAAAAGAATTTTTTTCAGCCCACTGAGCTACACGAGTGAAAGGGTGACTTGTCGGGTCCAAGTTACTCGGACTAGGACATGGCACACTTTTTCTTGATTTGCTCTTGCCACGCTCATACAGTGCTCCCCCAAAACAAAAAACAAACAAAAAAGGGGGGAGAATGTCAAGACTAGTATTATTACTAATACTTATTAATACTACTAGTAGTAATAATAGTACTTTTTACTAATCTATTCTTCTAATTTCTATTTAATAAACAAGAGAGATGCATAGCACTTGAGATGAGATAGAATAGACATTTCGATCAACTCACCCAAACAAAATTAAATCGGAAATCATTTTGCTGTCCGAAGTTACCTTTGCTGCTTGGGCAAACTGATTAAATACATGCACTAATTGCACTTCACTGATTTGTCTCCATTTTTTTTCTTTTTTTTAAAGAGAGAGAAGAGTACGTGTCAACTAATGTTATTTACTATTTTATTTATTTTACAATTCGCGAAACCAGCGCCCTCTATTGATGTTCGAGTGTGCGAAGCAAAAAAAAAACGTCTCGAGACAAGACTACACAACACGTGGCCCATGTTGACAAAACTGACAAGTGTATCTACACAGGGTGCCGATGACTGCCACAGTGCCAGGCCTGTTGGGGTTTTCTAAAGAAAATGGCGAGTAAACGGAGCGAAGTCTTCGAGGAGAAACCGTCCAAGAAGAAGCGGAAATCCGAGGCGGCGGCGTCCGTGCCTGCAGAGGTCAACGTCAGCTACAACGAGGCGAGCTTTCGGGAGGAATTCGGGGACGCTTTCCGGAATCAGAAATCTTTTAAACACGGTGAGGGAAATCTGTTACAGTCGAGTTGGAGTAACTTGTGCACAAAAGTGGGGATTTTTTAGCACTTGATGACATATCCCATTAAAAAATATTTACCGTCATCCTTTTCAATTGTTTCGTACTGTAAGATAAACAAACAAAGGACAAGAAAATTCAAAACAGAGAACTGCTCGGGACCTTTGCAACTGATCACCATCATGCAATGCCTGATTTCTGAGGCGAAAAACATGTCATTATAGAATATAGTTAACTAGTTATAGTTAACTAGTTTAGTTATAGTTAACTAGTTTAGTTATAGTTAACTAGTTATAGTGAACTAGTTATAGTGAACTAGTTATAGTGAACTAGTTATAGTTAACTGGTTATAGTTAACTAGTTATAGTTAACTTGTTATAGTTAACTAGTTATAGTTAACTAGTTATAGTTAAGTAGTTAACTAGGTATAGTTAACCAGTTAACTAGGTATAGTTAACTAGTCTTATTTAACTAATAAAGTTAACTAGTTAACTGTATAACCAGCTAACTATAACTAGTTAACTAGTATAGTAGTTAGTATTGTTTATGGTTTGAATGAAAATGGGGGCGTGATCCCTAGAGATACATCCAATTTGTTTTAAATATCCTGGGGTTTTTTTCTGTTTGTTTTTTTTTCACAGAGAATGGTGCCACTGTGATCAGCTACCCGTTTAGCTGCTGCGTGCTGCCCAACTTCCTGAAGGACGACGCATTTCTCGAGGGCCTGAAAGAGGAACTCCTGGATTTGACCTTTGAGGAAAAGTCAAACGACCTTTATAAATTCTTGCAGGTACACACTCTTCTGCAGACCCTAACTGTAGTGTTTGTCACTTAGTTGTAGGGCTCGGGTAGGGCTAGGGTTAGGTTAGGTTAAACGTAGTGCACTGCACACTAACCCTTCTTAATCTTAGAATGCGATTCAGTGAGGATTTTGCCCTTCATAAACAGGGCAAAATCCTCACTGAATTACATTCTCCTCTGAAAGGCAAATCTTATGTTATATATCCATGAGTACAATGTAGTAGAATCGTTTACTGGATAGTTCAGTTTGTAAGAGCAAACCACTGGTTGGGTTCAAGTTCCGGTCCAGTCAAACTTCTCTTTGCCATTTTTTTTCCTTTTTTTTTGGGGGGGGGGGGGGGGGGGAGTTCCAAGTACGTTTTTTCCTTAATTTCTTTGGCTTGATTTGACAAAAAGCTGCACAGGCGCTTCTGATTGGCAACCCCCCCCCCACCGGCCCCGCCCCCGGCAAAGACTAGTTGACTAATTTTGGTAAGACCACCATCCAAGGGCTGGATAGCTCAGATGGTAAGAACGCTGGCAGGCAAAAACCAGAGGTCTCGGGTTCAATTCTCGGGTCTCGGGTTCATGTCCCAGCCCAGTCAAAAGTTTTCTTGGCCATTCTTCAAGATTTTACTAAAATGCAGTTCACTAAACAACGACATATTTTGGGGGAAATAATAGCCCACCTGTGTTTGGAGGACCCTTGCGGGGGTTTTCGGCACTCCTATTTGTCTGTTCTCTGGAATAGAAAAGTCTAGAGACTGCCTTGCCACAACCATTCAGCCATTAACCGTTGAATTTGCTTCATCTTCACGCAGTCGGGCGCATTACAGAACTTCAAGTCCCCTCACATCAGCGGATTAAGGTACGTATTCTTAATTTGCCTGGTTTTTCTTTTCAGAATGAACCGTTCTTCCGAGACGCGTGCTGCATTTTTTACTTTATCTGAAAACCAGAACTTTAAAGTAATTATTACAGGAATGAGATTTGAAGGTTTTCGTGCTGAGAATAACAGAATAAGTAAATAGGTTTGTGGTCACACCATGCAAAATTCTCTTCTGTGAGTATAATGATAAATGTGGTTCTGAAAAGAAATGGCACATTTTAATTTGACAAGATTTGATGACCCTCCAGAGCTTTCCACACACCATATATAAACTTTGAGGATCTTTAGAGTCAAGTAGTCTTCTGGCAATGGGTAGAGTACACATTGTCTGAAATATTGAAAAGACTTAAAGCCCCTACACAACATTGGACAAGGTCAAAGAATAACATCCTTCCTTTGTCTGATCCAACATATGCATGAAATAGCACCCCTGTGAAAATTTCAGCTCAATCCGCCAACCGAGTTTCAAGAAAATCGTGAAAACCGCTTCATTTGTTTCGCGAAAATGCAGCATTCAAAGCCGTACTGTTCCGAAAAATAGTTCAGATCTCGGTGAGACATAAACTATTTCTTTTACTAATTTCTCCCAAAATACAACATTTTAGGCAGAAAATTTTCAGTGCTAGGTTTCTACTATAACCATCTTCAAACTGTATAAGTTTCATGTAAATCTGTGAACATTTCTGTTTTTCGATCTTACCAATGTTGTTTAGGGGCTTTAAGGCTTTGCATGGTGGATGAAAGAATATAGGAGGGTTTGTGGTGACACCATGTATATAAGGTCTCTCAAAGAAGAGGTTTGGTTCCGAAAAGAACCTGAGTGGTAACTCGACGTTTCAGGCCAGTATGCTCTGGCCGTCATCAGGAGCATACTGGCTGGAACATAGAGTTACCACTCAGGTTCTTTTCAGAACCACACCTCTTCTCTGAGATACCTTATACATGGTGTCACCGCAAACCCTCCTATACTGAAACATTGAGTTATCAGCTTTTTTTCTAGAGCCTTTCAGGGTCACCCTCCATCTCAGAAGCGATGACTTACTGGGTGTCATTGCAGACTTTACACTTTGATCTTTGTGACAGCTAGAAATGTAGCCAACAGTGGTGTTGTGCATTCAACTGACTGGTTCTTTCATGGTTCTGCTTACTGTAGCTACATCAGAATAAAACAAACACCTCTAGCCTAGAAGATATGGAAGCATCCTGAGGTGCATGGAGTGCAAACTTGCTGGTTGAAGGACCAAGGAGGGCTCGCCTTATACCTCCTTGGAAGGACTTGGTACTGTAGTAGTGGACCCTATAATAGAAGTTGTGGGTTGAATGACCTAATGGTAGTGTACTGAGCAGGATGTGGCGTACTGGCCAAGTGAGGGCGCTATGCAAGAGCAGTATGCAGATGGCCTGTCACAATTTGATTGACCCAAACATTTTATCAACTCAAAAACCACGAGGTGCCTGGTGGTTTGATCCTAGCATGACCTTTTTTAGGGAGGTCATGCCAGAATCAAATTCACAAGGCCCCCCTCTTGCTATTGAGATTTGAAATCCATTTTGTAGCTTGCTCCAATGCTGGGCGCGTTTCTGGTCTGTTCCCTCGCAGGAACTTTCTGTACGAGGATTTCCGGAGTTGGCTGCGAGATGTGACCGGCATCCAGTTTGACGAGACGATGGACCTCACTTGCTCCAAATATAGCTACACTGGCAAGTAGTTGGTCGTTGCTTACATACAGGTCTCCTCTCCCCATTGTTTTACCTTCTCTCCCCCCCCCCCTCCCTCCTTTCCCCTCCTCCCTCCCCTATCCTGTTTGATTTTTTTCGCCTATCGTGGATGAAAAAAACCCACATTTTTTGAAACGATCATGTGAACAGAGCGTGTGCTTTCATTGGCCAGTTGTTGTTTTTTGGGGCTCAGCACGTAGCTCAAGTCGCCGCACACGATGAGTTTTCATCCATGAGAGGCGAAAAAAAATCTAAACAGGATCGATATTGGTCTCATGGCCTCTTGAGGCAGAAATCTCACCAAAAGTTCAGCGCACACGGTGAGCTACATGCTGAGCTAACGACCACGAGAGACTTTTTGCTCAGCAGATAGCTCTTGTGTGCGGTTGCCTTAAATGTTGAGATTTTAACAATTGTAATACTCTTTTAAATTAGGGCTTTAGGGCCACAATGATATTGCAATAATAAGCCTATAAATGCCAGTGAATGGACTTGTAAATTTGTAATTTGCTTTGCGTTGTGCGGACCCAGATTGTCTGCTTTGCCACGATGACGAGCTTGGAGGCCGACGACTGGCCTTCATCCTCTACCTGGTGCCGGAGTGGACGGAACAAGATGGCGGCACCCTGGACCTCTTCAAGATGGACGGTAATGAAGCTGTCACTCCAATGGGTAGTCCCTGGGGCCGAGGTTGACCGTCACTGCGTTTCATCTTCACTCTTTCTTCAGTGGCCTATTTATAAGGCCTATTCTTGATCACTGCAGCAGAGTACTGCTCACCTGTTTCAGGGCTCAAGTTTCAGAAAGAAAATGGACTAGACAACAGGTCTAATAGCTGAAGACTCTTGCTGGACCTGAACTATTTGTACAAGACTAGACATGTTGTCTAGTACATTTTTTTTTGAAATTCGAGCGTGATAAACACTGAGTGATAAACACTGAGTACTCAGTGCTTTGCCCGGTGCCTTTGCGGGCTGCCCGAAATATTTTTTATCAGGCACCGGGCAAAGCACTGAGTACTCAGTGTTTATCACGTCGAGCACGGGCGAAACCTTGGAATTGAATTGAAATGTTGTCATTTGTTTTTGGACAGAGCATGGCCGGCCAGATGGAATTGTGAAATCCTTACTCCCACAATGGAACAACTTTGTGTTCTTTGAGGTCACACCAGCGTCATTTCACCAGGTGAGCAAAGAAGATTTGGAAGTTTTGGACGACAGAAGAGAACCATGCAAGGAGGAGTAAGATATGTGTATGTTGATATCCACTCCTTATGAGTAGGTGTATTTTGATCTGATTTTGCCCTGATATCCAAAGTGAACTGGCCTTCACTTCAGTTGTGCTGCTCACTGGTTCCCTGGCCTCGTCAATGTTTCTCACTGTTTTATCGATCACTGGTATCCAAGCCCTATGCGCTATTGTTTTTTCACTTTTGTTACATTGCTCACTAGTATCCTACTCCTTTGTATTGATAGTCATTATGTTAACACTGGTTACTGATATCCTACCCTTTTTGTAGTGCACACTGGTATCCTGCCCTCTTCATTGATCAACCTTGTTCCGTTTCTAACTGGTATCCTGCCCTCATCATTGCTCAACACTGTTCTGTTGCTAACTGGTATCATGCCCTTTCCATCGCTCAACACTGGGTTGTTTTTTTAACTGGTATCCTACCCTCATCATTGCTTAACACTGTTATGTTTCTAACTGGTATCCTTCCCTCTTCATTGCTCAACACTGTTATGTTTCTAACTGGTATCCTTCCCTCTTCATTCCTCAATGCTGTTCCGTTTCTAACTGGTATCCTACCATTTGCATTGTTCATTCCTAATTTTCAACAATTTTTAAGTCCCTTAGATTGTGGTGGAACAAATGCCCTAAATCATCCACTTGGGGGATTATCTCATCTTGCCATGACTTTGTTTTGTTTTTTTGTTTGAGTGAATTTTTAAACCTTTTTTCTCCCCCCCCCCCTTTTCTCCTGACAAAGGTGGCTGAAGTGCTGTCCCAAGACAAATGCCGTCTGTCAGTCAGCGGCTGGTTCCACGGGACGCCCGTGGAGAGACCGAGTCCTTACGTGGAGCCCAGGGCAGAGATGAGGCCTCACACCACGCTAGAGGTAAAAACAAAAAAGCGCAGGCACCCAATAGGCTCAGCTGCTGCATTTCCACGGGCGGGATCCGAAAATCACGACCGTCATGCCTTCTGGCGCATTCCCCCTAGTTTACCTCTTTGCGCCGGGGGCCACTTTGCACAGTGCCCATGACCGCAACGCGGACCGCAGTCTGATGGGTGTTTTTTTTTTGCGTGCAAATTTCTTCCTCCTTCAGGAGGATGAGTTCTACGACTGGGTCAACCCTCTCTACCTGGACGTCCTCAATCAGTCGGAAATCCAGGAGCGATTCACCGACGACTCAGAAATTCAGCTGGAGGACTTTCTGGAGGTGGGCCTAGCCTTGGATAATCACAGTTTCTCTCTCTCTCTATCTTTCTCTGTCTCTCTCTCTCTGTCTGTCTGTCTGTCTGTCTCTCTCACCCTTCTCTCTCTCATACTCTCTCTCTCTCACACTCTCTCTCTGTCACTCTCTCTCTCTCACTCTCTCTCTCTCTCTCTCTCTCTCTCTCTCTCTCACTCTCACTCTCTCTCTCTCACACACACCTCACTCTCTCTCTTTCTCTCACTCCTCTGTCTCTCCATTTCTTTCTCTCTCTATTTCTTTTTCTCTCTCTCTCTCTCTTTCTCTCTATCTCACCCTCTCTCTCTTTCTCTTCATAAACTCAAAATCATTCCAGACTTGTGGCCTCTTTTTTTCCACATTGTCCGACGCCAGCCATACTGTTGCCCTTACCGTATGAAATGTCAAAGTCTTTGATGTAAAGACTCGATCTTTGCTCCGTTTAGCCCTTCCTTCACTGCTTTCCTTTTCCACATGATGATCACACGTTGGTCTGGCTACCAGCTTTCCTCCCTTGTCCGTCTTCTGTCATCTGTATCTCATTATTACCGAGATTCCCGACGGCGGGCAGAGCGCACACTGCCCGGAAACATGGAGCGAGGCCCAAAAAACAAAACTGGTTTGGCTTTCGGTTATCGAACGGACCCTATTTTTAGGCTGCGACCCTAAAAGTTGTATTGGGAAACAATGATGGAAAAAAATTGTTTTGTGTTCACTTTTTTTTCTTCTTCCAAGCATTGACTTTGACCCCTGAGATTTTGAGGCAAACACCCGAGATGGCCTGTCCAAAGTATGAGGTCGGCCGCCAGTTGATATGAAGATGAAGGGGGAAACCTTGACATTTCTTTGTTTTTTAATTTGGTTCAATCTCCTCTCGTTCAGAAAGAGAGGTACGATCAGGTGTGCAAAGACTTGCGGGGTGGTGACGTCAAGTGGCAGAGGATTGGGCCTGCTAATTACAGGTATGAACCGGTAGAATCTTTTCCAGATTTCCCCGTCAGTCGGCGTGACTTTCTTTGGCGTGTTCGAAGCGTCAGAAGCCAAGTCCCACTGTTGTTAGATGATCAAATTTTGATTAACCACTTCGGCCGGGACCTCCGAATCCGCACTCAGTGCTTATTACTCGAAATGTTGAGTTCCTCCGGTTCTTTTCAGAACCACACATACTCACAAAAGAGAGAGTTGTAACGGTGTCACCGCAAACCTATTACTCCTGCTATTCTGGCCATGAAAACCTTCGAAGCTCCGTTTGAGGGAAAAACCCTCATTGAATCACATTCTCCTCAACACAAACAGCATGTTATATCTTTGATTAAGCCAGTAAGAAGTTTGACCATTTTCGTATTACTATAAGTCAATATGTTTGTAATATACAAATATGTCAATATGTTTGTAATATACAAATATGTCAATATGTTTGTAATTTGCAAATGTGTCAGTATGTTTGTAATATACAAATATGTCAATATGTTGTAATTTGCAAATGTGTCAATATGTTTGTAATATACAAATATGTCAATATGTTTGTAATATTCAAATATGTTAATATGTTTTTAATATACAAATATGTCAATATGTTTGTAATATACAAATATCTCAATATGTTTTTAATATACAAATATGTCTTTGTATCTGTTTTGTCCTTTGCCTTTGATAAAAAAAGAGGTCCTGCTATATGATCGAAATGTTGGGCCCACTAAAATTCGGGTCAATTTGTTTGTGTTTGAAATTTTTGCCATTTTTTTCTTCTAATTTTACTCTTGGAAGGAATTACGAGACGGCAGACTTGTCGACCCTTCCGCAGTCCGTGCTTGACTGTCTACGATTGATGCAGTCGGAGCACATGTTCCTGACTCTGTCCAACTTCACCGGCCTGAAGCTGCACGAGAACGCCCCCGACAACGACGATGGCGACGATGAAGACGACGATGAGGACGGAGACAAGGACGGCGACGAGAAGGAGGACGAAGAGGCCAAGGATGCGGGATTGAGCGGGGATGGAGAGGGGAAGGAGGAGGAGGAGGAGGAGGAGGAGGGAGGAGACGGTGAGGGTGAGGAGGCCAGTGCTCGTGGCCCATCGGCCGAGGACAGGAAGGGTGAAGATGGGGTGGTCATAGGTAAGGAGTTTTATCCAGGTTTTTTTTGTTGGGGGGGGGATTTACAATGTGCATGCTCGAATATGGAGTCAAACAAGCAAAGGAAAAAACTGACTGGGAACAAATTGAAAAATAGACCGATTGCACGACCAATGTTTACATGCCATGACGTGACTTATACTGGGTATTTTTGCATCTCATTTGGAGCAAGATAGCTCAGATGGAAGAGCCCTGGTACGTTGGTCGTACGTGCTTACTTTTTTTCTTTTTGTACTCCTGCCCAGTCAATGAGCCTTCTCCAAGTAATCCAAGATGCCGCGCTCAGGTCCGGAGGTGGACGCACGGCTGCTACACGCTCATGCACGACACGGACACGGAGGGCTGCGAGTTTGCATTGGACGCAGTCATCAACTTCAACCGCCCCGAAGGTGCTTGATAAGCCGCCGCAGTCTACGGGAGCCTAGAATTTGGGTCGAGGGCGCATGCGGCGAAATGGACAGTCGCGATCGCTCCCTGTCGAACTGTGACTGTGAATGGGTGCACTGAATGGCCCATTGTGTACAAGCTGAATGGGGTCATTTCATCCACAGCTGTGACTGTGAATGGGTACACTGAATGGCCCATTGTGTACAAGCTGAATGGGGTCATTGCATCCACAACTGTGACTGTGAATGGCTGCACTGAATGGCCCATTATGTGCAAGCTGAATAGGGTCATTGCATCCACAGCTGTGACTGTGAATGGGTGCACTGAATGGCCCATTGTGTACAAGCCGAATGGGATCATTACATCCACATCTTTGACTGTGAATGGGTGCGGTGATTGGCCCATTGTGCACAAGCTGAACGGGGTCATTGCATCCACAGCTGTGACTGTGAATGAGCATCCCAGCTATGGGACATGACAAAATAAGACACCTCATTTCAATTGAAAACTAAACATGTATTTGAGAGAAAAAATTGTAATTTTTGATTTTTTTAGCAAGTATTTATTTCTCAAAATTTAGTGGGCCTGACGTTTCGATCCTAGCAGGACCTTTCTCAAAGGCAGAGTGACAAGGACAACACAGATACAACAGAAATGAAGGGATACAGATACTTGTACACGAAGGAAGGGGGAAGAGAGTGAATAGGACACGGATGAGAAACAAAGGACAAAGAGTAAAGCTGGTAGGGTGAGATCAAATGGAAGGGCAAGGAGTAGGGTAGGGATAAGTGAGAAGAGGGGGAAAGATCAAAGAGAGAAGTAATTATTTCAACGACAAATTTTAAAGGCAAAAATTAATCCGAGATTGATGTGTTTTGACTGCAGACTTGCAGACAGATCACGGAGGCTTTACATCGTACATAGCCAAGGCCGAGGCTGAAGAGGTAAGTAGTCAGGGAGCCAGAACCAGGGGGGGGGGTCAGACTATCTCAAATAAGTGAGGACCTTCGGCAAGAAAATGCGAACCTTGTCCAGGCGATATGATTGTAAAGTGCACTGAGTGTGACATTAGCAGTAAGAGCTGTCTCTCACTATTAGTCTTTGAACATAATGTGTTTGACAGAATCATAATGTTTGCATCGAGGAGAATGAAATTCAATGAATTCGCCCTACTCGATGTAATGACAAGCAAGATGAGTGTATGTTACGTCAGGTAGGGCATACCCCCATTGAATGGGAATTTTTTAGCGAGCCTTGCGTTTTAATCCAAGTAGGAGCTTTCTTTTGAGGAAGGTCCTGCTGGGATCGAAAAATGATCAGACGTACCCTTCTAAATTGTTATAATTTGCTTTTTGGGTGTTTATGCTATTGAGCAGTTTGCTTTGTCATGTTTAAGTGGCATGTTTGCAGTGACACCATGTAGCACTATTCTTTCAAGAGTGAGTGTGGCTCCAAAAAGAGCCAGTAACTCAACATTTCGGGCAGTGTGTACTCTGCCCGTCATCAGGAGACATTGACGGGCAGAGTACACACTAACCGAAACGTTGAGTTACCGGCGCTTAATTTTCAGAGCCACACTCACTCCTTCTTGAAAGACAAGTGCTACATGTGTACATGGTGTTACCTTCCACTTAGTATTTCCATCATGCAAACCTTTAAGTCTTATCTCTGTCATGTTTATCATTCATTCAATCATTCACGTAGACCGTGATGACATGATTTTTTTTCCAGCATTCTCTGTTGAGCATCGCCTTGGAAACCAGACTCCAGCTCGCTGGAAGATTTGTAAAGTCAAACAAATAAATGGAAAACTGACGAACTTTTCATCTTTTCTTTTTTCAATTTGCCATCAGCTTCTGAGTGTGACGCCCGAGAACAATGCCCTCTCGCTGGTCTATCGCGACAAGGAGACCCTGCGCTTTGTCAAGCATCTCAACCACAGGTTCCGGGAGTGCCAGAGTCCTGGCAGGGAGCCAGTTATCCACGACATCCAGCTGGTGTACTACGAGTGAAAGTGCCGAGCCGATCTAATATCAGCCAGCCTTCGGATTTTTGCTGGCACTCCGTTTCTTCAAAAACCAACTGTCCACAGCGTCCCATCAGTGCAGGGAACCAGTCAGTTGTATCCATGTCATCCAGCTGGTGAACTACCCGGTACGCGGAGTGAAAGTGCCGAGCCTATCTCTCAGCCAGCTTTCTGATTTTCGTTGGCACTCTGTCTCTTCAAGGATCAACTCTTCACAGCATCCTGCGTTGCCCCCAACAAAAATATATGCATGATTGGCTCTGCAAAAATGAGACAGATTGGGGTAAAAATCATGATCATGTGGGTTTACAATGGCAGGAACCTGATTTCCGACATCAGAGGGAATCCCTGCTCAATATCAATACACGGACTACTCCTTGGGAGTGGGAGCCCTATGCTGTAGAGGTGTGTACAACATCATGTATTCCCTACCCCGTGTTCCAAACATTCAATTCTGACTGACATAGAATTATCGTCACGTATGTGATGTCAGGTTTTGACTCTGCAAATCCCTTTTGACAATGACTGGCTTTCATTAGTGTTTTTTTGTGTATATATAAGATGGCATCGTTGTCATGTATATCATGTACACGTATATCAATGCTCAGTGATAGTCTGGAATTGCATTCATTTTATCAATTATCACAACTTTAACCCCCCATGAATTTCTACTTTTAATACCCTTCAACCTTTTTCAATGAGATTTTCTATTACACTGAGTGCAGAAGTCATTGAAAACAGCATAACAAATTGTATACCGGTATGTGGGGGCTCTATAATAATTTCTTTATGAACATTGTTCTGGCATACTTGTACACAGGTTTCAATCATTTTTTTTTTGCAGCACAACAATGCCCCTAGGAACCTACAGGTCTGAATATGGACTGGAAGATCTCCGTGATTTGCTTTTCTTTTTGTTGAAATCCAAGGACAATGCGCCCCGTCAATCTTAAAACCATAACTTTCCCAAATCGCACAGAATCCTATTGTCCTAGTGTAGGAACGTGTAGGATTGAGGGCATGTGGTAGTTGATGCATCGTAGGAATTTGCGGGATTGAGGAAAATTAAGGACACAGGTAATTACAAGGCCCAATGTGATGGAGGATGATTCTGTAGGATTGAGGGCATGTGGATTTTTTTTTTGTCACTTGAGGAAAATGTAGGATCCAGGTTACAAGGCCGGGAAGGCCCAATGTGATGGAGGGCGCTTGGTAGTGAAATGATACATTATCACAAAAAACCTGTACCAATGGTCCACGGAGACACTGTTGGACTGTCAGGTTTGGGGCTTTTAACTGAAGGATTGTAGGATTGTGCATGATTCAGGTCATTGTACAGTACCAGGCCACTTATCCACCCACTTACCTACATTGTACTTCCTAAAGTCCCTAATAGGCCTACTGTGTCAAGGAACTCACAAGGTAGTACTAGTACAGTGGAACGTCGCCATAATGAACATCCCAGGATCCATGAAAAGTCTTCGGTATAGCGGTTGTTCGTTATAGCAGTTGCGGCCACATATCTTGTACCCAAAAATCGGAAGCCAAAGGGTATGTTCTTTATAGCGGAATGTTTGGTATATAGGCATTCATTATAGCGATGTCTGCTGCAGTATGAATTGTGAGATTTTGGTCCAATATTGCTTATAAATGTTTGGTGGTTTATGATACAAGCAATCACTACTGACCTGAAATGACGCTATTAAACATCATAAAGGGGGTTGTATTTTTCTTGACTGCATTCAAAATGCTTTTTATCGCTCCGATACAGTGGCGTTACATTATAATGAACAAAGTGTCAGTCTGTGTGATTTATTTGTCATGCACATAAATAATACCCTCTTCACATCTTTATTTCTAGGAACCCCAAATTCATGAGAAAGACTGGAAATAAACATTTCTTACGACAAATACAAACTGAAAACTGACAACAATTGGACAAAAAGGCTGAATTTCATCATTTTCAAATTTATTAAAGGTCAACCCAAGCCCATAACCAACCATTGATATTTTATTCGTATGAAATTTAAAATATCTGTATATTATCTAATATACATGTAAACTGCACCTTTTGCTTTGACAAAAAAAGTGATTTTAATTCCAAAGAACGTAGATCTGGTTATGTACACAAATCAATCATTATCGGGAAATGGTTGGTTGAGGTTGAATTTCCTCTCTGCAAGGCCCTATTGTTCTAATGACGAATGGCGTTATCTGTCTGACTGCATGCCTATATATTTCCATGCATGTTATCTACGTGTATGTGGCCATACAATTCTATCAGGCTGTGCCAGGTGGGCTATGGGATAATACTTCCTGTATCTTATCTTATTCATAAAACCTATGCCCCCCCATTAATACTTCACAGGCAGCACACAACTATGTTTAATCATTGGTGCAAGCACACTAAACTCAATTTAGAATTGCTGTATGGTACAGTCATTGGTGCCTTCCCTTGGATCAAGTGCTAGCTTGTGGCTTCACGAAATTGATAAGGCATCTGCCAATGTTGAATTCATACACTACACTGATTCATTGCTGTAACCTGATGGAAATTGTCTAACTTCAGTAACATAGGCCCTTTAACAAAACCCAGGATAGGCCTCAGCACCAGCTGGGTCTGTTATCCAAAAGTTGAAAACTTAGGTTGGAGTTCTTTGTTGAAGTTGTTTTGCAGGGATGTGAGTAACCACACACACACACAAGCTGAAACAAGCCTGCAAAAAAGCTGAAACTTAGAAGTTCCTATACTTTTAGACAGACCAGGTACACAAAAAGGCTGAAATTCTGAGTAAAAATCTAAAGAAAAATGCTGAAATCAGCTAAAAAGCCGAGTTCTCACATCCCTGGCTTTGGACTCTTTTGTTCAAAACTCATTATAATATTAAGAAATCAAGCCAAAGACCTCCCATTTTGTACTTTAAAATGAATGAAAGAACCAGAGACAAAACTGAAGCCTGAGCCTAAACTTGGTTTTGAAAAAGGGTTTTGTATCAATGGGTCAGATTCTGCAATGTTACCATGGTTACTGAATAGTTTATTTATATTTTTTTATATTTTTTTTTATTGCGATATAAACCAAACCATCATACTGTAATTCTTTACGCTCAAGAACAAATTCAATTTTTTTTTCTATATTTAGTGGGTCTGACGTTTCGATCCTGGCAGCACCTTTCTCAAAGACCTTTGAGAAAGGTCCTGCTACGATCGAAACATCAATTTTAGTAATTGAGTAGTTGGCAACATTTTTGCATATTACTGTACATTTTTTTTAAATTGTGGTTGGAAAGATTCTCTCGAATAGTAAGAAAAAATGTAAAAAAAAATAGACGATTTGGCAACTGGCTAGCCCAAATTAGACTGAGCAATATGGCATACGCAAGTGGAAAAAGAAATCTTTCCTATCAAAAAATAGACTACATTTATGAAGTATGAACTGAAAGTGCACAACAGAGGTTCAGATGAAGCCGACATATAAAAGGCACAAGTTAATCAATGGCAATTTGAAAATGCTTGAAATCTGAAAAAAAAAAATATCATCTATCACAGAGCATATTTGTCGGCATTGAAATCAGTGAACCATTTGCAACAATTGTTCGTATTCCTTTACTTCGATATTTATTAAATATTTATAATTTTTTTTATATATAATTTTCCTCCTTTTAAAACACTTAACCATACTCCATCATGCCCCATTGGCAACCTCATTTCTATGGAGTGCCCGATGTGCCAAAATAATAGCAGGAGCGATACCGCTACAAAACAACATCCCAGCGTGACAGTAAGTATTAAACTGCATGTAGATCTGGTGAAGGTCGGTCGGTAATTTGAGCAGTGTCAAAAAATCGCAGGCGGCTTTAAAACCACTTTGCGCCGAACTGCCACAAAACAATATGCAGCGTGACAACAAAGCCACACATATGTCACATTGTGCCAGGTTTGTCTACTTTTTATTAAACATTTTTCACAGGTATTCATTGTTGCTGATTGTTGGGCACGTTTTGAAAATGGCACATTATTCAAAAAAATCCTGTGCAGCAGTCACGGGCACTGAAAAGTGGCCCAGTGTGAAGTGGTTAAGTGAAAAGGATGTTTGTCACAATGAAGTCTTAGCACCAGAGCATGTGTGATTCTCAAACGGTCCAGGGCAAAAGAAAGTTGTGGCGGGGTTGACAACAACAAAAACTCAACAATTCTTTTTACAAAATAGCAAAGAACTGGACCGGAACCTCTGGTTTTGCATACCAGCACTCCCATCATCTGAGCTATCCAGCCCTTATAGATGGTGGCCTTCCCAACTAGTCCACTAGTCTTTGACGGAGTGGGGTTGTCGTCACCAGTCAGTCAGAAGTGTTCACCCAAAATGAGTTCAGTCGACGCTGACTGCCTCCAGGAGGGCCAGCACCACGTAGCCAGCCAGAGCGAAGGCGATCTTCTGCGGCCGGTCGCGCTGGCCCGCCAGCTCGTGGCCGAGGATCTCAAAGAAGGTGACGAAGACGAAGATGCCGGCCGCCAGGGACTGCATGACGGCCGAACAGACGGCGCCGCCGAGGCCGGGGCTGGCCCGGATCCAGAGCCCCAGCAGGATGCCGGCGGGGATCATGCCGGCAAAGAGGGCGCCGTAGAGGGCCAGCGCGTAGCCCCCGGCGGCCGCCGCGCTCCGGAGCAGGCTGGCGCCCAGGGCGAAGGCGGCCAGGCTCTCGTGGGCCAGCATGGCCACGAGGAGGTAGAGGATGCGCTTGACGTCCTCCTGCAGGCCCAGCGCCATGCCCTCGAAGACCGAGTGGATGGAGAGGGCCAGGAGGAGGGTCAGGGAGCGCAGGAGCCCCGTGTCGGCGTCGGCCAGGTCGCCCAGGTGGCTGTGGCCCGCCCCGCCGCCGGGCTCGGTCTCGCTCTCGCTCCCCGATTCGACGCCGTGACGGATCCGCACGGCCGACTCCGCCGGCCTCAGCATAGGCTGCCGATCCGAGTCCCGGGCGAAGATGTCCTCGTCCTCCTCCCCGTCCTCATCGTCGTCGGCGATCGGGGCCGGGCCGACTCGAGCCTGCCCGCCGCCAAGCTGCCGCGACCGTCCTTTGCTTGTCTGGACCTCCCTCATGGGGAGGCCGTTTACCGGCCGCTTGTCCCGGCTCCCGCCGCCTCCACTGCCGTGCCTCTTCCACCGCCGCTGGGCCGACAGCACCAGCTGCTCAAAGCTGAGGATGAGGAAGAAGCCGAGCACCATCAGCGCCTCGCAGAGCGGGTAGCCCGAGGCCCAGCCCGAGGCGGCCGCCACCTCGGCCAGCTTGTCCCGGGCCGAGGGCAGCAGACCCAGGAAGCAGGTGGCCAAGAAGACGCCGCCGGCCAGGCAGTTGCAGTAGCTCAGCACGCGCTCCGAGCGCTGGTTGCTGCGGCGGGAGGAGGAGGAGGAGGAGGAGGAGGACCGGGTCCCGATGACTCGCAGCGGGAGCAGGGCGCCGGCCAGAGTGACTAGGAAGACGGCCACCATGCTGGCCAGCTGCAGCAGGAGGATGGGCATGCCGCCGCCGCTACCACCACCTGCACCCCCCAGCCCATTGTCGCTGCCCTGATCAGTGTCAGACTCATTCATCATGGTGTTACTTCACGCCTTCTTCGCTCTAAACAGCCGGATCCACGAGGAAAATGCCAGCTTTCAAATGATGTTCCTCACACAAACAGGCCCTGTAGGCCATGTTAAACCTCTCCATTACTCTGTGCAATCCAAGCAAAGAGACTTTGAGAGATACGAGATTTCCTTGAAGTGGCTGCAATGATTTGCATTAATTTCTCTCTATGACATTGGGTAAACCATCGCTCCAAAATCACCCAAAAGAATATCCAGCACAAGCCTCTGGAAATAAGAAGAACAAATTATACAGAATGAGAAGTTAATAAACATTAAATGCATTTTTTTGAATTTTTTCAGTGCCTCAAAAGTAGAAAATTTTGAATGTACTAGTCCGAGTAACTTGGATCCTTACAATCCCCTTTTTTATATTTTGAGCCCCACAAAATGTTCTAAAATGGGGTCCAAGTTACTCGGAGTCGGACTTAATTGAATGAATCATCTGAATATTGAAATATGATTCATCCATATCCATCAAATTGATCAATCACTCATCAACTGGCAAATTGCAATTTTGGCAATTCTCTTCTTTTTAGTTTTATTCTTGAATACTTAGTTACAATTCTATCACAAAATTCATACAGAAAACCACGTACATATCTTATCCCGTGATGTACCGTAATCAATTTGATGACCTGGCGTGTTTGGTTCAGTTCAATCATTTTGTAAAAAAAAAAAAAATACAAACTTTTTTTTTCAATAATGGCCTGCCTGGTACCCACACGCAGAGCCGTCACAACACAGCTGCATCTGCGCCAGGGTCCCGACTAAAAACTCGCCATTGCACACCGCACATGTGTACATTGCACATGTATGCACTGCACACGATACGTGTCGTACGTGTCTGTGGCAGAACTGCCGTCTTTCCTGCCGAAAAACGATTGGAAATCAACGGGGAGAGCTCTGGAAAAGCTGCGGACAAGAGTGACTTCTGGTGAGACGTTGTACGTACCAACACGATTCACACGAAGGTGTGGGTGGCCTCGTCCGTCTGATTCGGGCGTGAATTCTTCGGCAAAGTACTGCACTGGCGTTGACAGTTACTGCAGTGCTAGTGCTACTGCTAGCGTTTACGCGTGTGTGTGCAGTAGCAGTACATTTGATGTGATGGGTGCAAAGGATGAGGGGGGCGTGTATATTGGCGGAAGGAGGGAAGTGGGGGTGGGCACATGTACTAGCCTGGTACTAGGTAGCTGTAGGGACCAACCATTTGGGGACCCAACCATTAATTAATGGGGGTGATTGGGATAATGATTGTCCAAGGCTCTAGTCTAAGTAATAGTAATTTGCTTACTGAATAAAATTACCAAAAATATGCAAATCTTAAGTTAAAATTTAGTGGGCCTGATGTTTCGATCCTGGCAGGACCTTTCTCAAAGTACTGGCAGAGTGACAAGGACAACCGTAGTCATTTACTGAGTACTTACTACTAGTACTAGTACTAGTAGTACTAGTACTAGTAGTACTACTATACTAGTCTAAACATGGTCTAAACTTTATGGTCCAACCTTCCACCACGGTAGTCCCACTTACTGGGTCGCTATATAGGAGCTCCTCTTAAACGAGGTTTGAGATTGTCTGTCGCACTAGAGGGACTACCTCCACGGTAGTCCTAGTTACTTGGACCCGACAAGTCACCCCTTTTTTGTATCAAAATTTCAAAATTTGATAATTAAAACTATAATAGGGTGACTTGTCGGGTCCAAGTTACTCAGACTAGGTCCATGGTCCAACCGTTCATCAAGACTAGACTTTAGAGTTCATCGATCATTCAGAATTTCATAGTCCGAGTAACTTGGACCCGACAAGTAACCCTTTTTTTCCCCGAAATTTTGAGATTTCTAAAAAAAAAAAGGGTGTCTTGTCGAGTCCCAGTTAATACTCGGACTAAGATTAAGAATGTCACACTCACAGCTGTGCCTTGGTTTGCCACAATCGCAACTAATAGATTTTGATACCTCGTTCTGTGTTGTGACTGTCGGTAGGCCTTACTCCTCAGTAATTGTTATCACTCAAATCACTGACCATGAAAATCCCGACCAGGTCCCGGGTTCGAATCCTGACCCAATCCAGCCAAATATCCCTGGGAGCTTCTTGTCAATAATGAACAATATCATATTAATTAGTTATAATAACCCTTTGCAAAACTTCAGACTGTGTATGGAAACTATGGATACGTGCCAATGACGTCGACTTTAATTAAGTTACTTTAAAGTTTAATCTTCGATTGAATTAGGGCAGGCCAAATGAACTGGGTAACTGATGAAACGCGACCTAACCAAGGTAAACGGCTGCCCAGTTCTATTTGTCGGTTCTATTTCTTATCTGCCTTTGAGAAAGGTCCTGCTAGGATCGAAACGTCAGGCCCACTAAATTTTGAGATCTATTTCTTATCAGTATATATTCAAAGTAAAACAGTTTACAATGACATAATTATTTGCAAGGATTTTTCGCCCTTGATACAATCTATAATCAAAATGTTTCTTCAATAAATTTTGTTTTTCAATCTTGTTTGGAAAGATTTGAGTTGACTTTATTAATACCTTCACCAAAACTTCTCTTTTAAAACCAAAAAAATGAAAGACAATGGCTATTGTCTGCAACTCTGCATAACAGTTGGTAGTTTATTTTCAAGAATTTTATGGTGAGGGTGTTAGACTAAAATCGTGCCTCAAGGGAATTAATCTGTCGATCGTATTTTGCCATACCATTCGCAGGTTTTGATGCATATGTATGATGTGGTTTCTGAGATAGCACGCGCTATTAGCCCAAGACAAGACCCTAACCATGGTGGTAAGTATTTAACACCCAACTTCAATCCAAATAATCATGTTTATTTGGGACAGTGGAAATAGCCCTAGTATTTTTGTACGGGCTATTGAGAGATTTTTTGTCTTTCTCATCATTTTTTTTTGTTTCAGCGCATTGGACTACAGATCAGAGCCCAAGTGGAGAATTTGACAAATCTTCGGCCCGACGGCGATGACTTCCGTTGGTATGTCAAGGTAGGAGTGTACTTGAGTTGATGTTTTATTTCTGGTTCTGGAAAATGCTCAGCTGCATCTGAAAGAAAAATAATTTTCTCACATCAACAATATAGCATCCTGCTTCCTTCCCACTAACAGTAACAACCTGTCCCAATATAAGTGTAACACTAACATTATTACATGTCTCTCTAACCTTTGATCTCCTCCTTGCTTGTTCCCCTTTCCCCCTTCTTAGCCATCACCTTGAGTGGCCTTTTGGGCCTTTGATCTCCTCCTTGCTTGTTCCCTCCCCCCTTCTTAGCTATCACCTTGAGTGGCCTTTTGGGCCTTGTGGTTGACATTAATAGATGTCTTTCTAACCTTTGATCTCTTCCCTTGTTTGTTCCCCATTTCCCCTTCTTAGACATCACCTTGAGTGGCCTTTTGGGCCTTGTGGTTGGCCTTAATATATGTCTTCCTAACCTTTGATCTCCTCCTTGTTTGTTCCCTATCCCCCCCCTTCTTAGCCATCACCTTGAGTGAGTGGCCTTTTGGGCCTTGAGGTCTTTGGGCCTTGATTTAGATGTTTTATCTAATCTTTGATCTCCTCCTTGTTTGTTTCCCTTTTCACCCCTTCTTAACCATCACATTGAGTGGCCTTTTGGGCCTTGGCAGCTTGAGGTTGGCAAATTTTCTTCCAAAAACCATTCAGCAAAAACATCACACCCCCGAAATCAGCGGCGGCACCTTCGAAAAGATGGCGACGCACAGGCACGCAAATTCGATCACTGGAGGCTCTAGAAATCCATGAATTTTATCTATTATGAAAATCATACTTGAGTAGCTCATAGGTTATTGTAGGTTGTTTTCAACACTCAATCAGATAAGCAAACTTCATAATTTGGGTTGCATTCCCCTTTAACTGCTGTATATCTCCAGGGATCACACCCCCCCCTTTCATTCAGATGCAAACAGCCACACACAGTGGATGCAGCTTAGATAATTTTTTGTTTTCATTTTATGCAGATCAAATGTTCCAACTGTGGGTCCATCACAGAAACCTGGCAGTACTTGACACTCACGGTGAGTTTCAAGTTTCTCACTTCCCACTGTACTCATTATGATATTTATTTCTCATTTTAATCTTTCATGAACTTCGCCTGATTGCTTAACCCTGATGTAGTTGCCTATCCGAGATGAAGTAACCAAGCAGGCAAGATAACGGCTTAATAGGGTACTACACATGAGCTTTGAGGTTACAAAATTACATTGATAGTGCACATGAATGATTCCACTGACTTCAAGAGAGATAAGAAAACTGTTTTCACACAAACTGTTTGCAATTTCCCTGTCAGATTTTCTAACTGTTGCTTGTTTTAGTCCGCAAGGCGGTTCCAACATTATATTCTGACCGTGGTGAGGTGCCACTTTAAAGTGATATTCAGCATTAACTGCAAACCTGTTTTTTGTCTGTCCCTTTGCCATCGTCGTTTAAGGAGAGTACACCAACCAAGGGAGGTCGGGGGTCGGCGAGCATGGTGTCAAAGTGCAAACTGTGCTCGCGGGAAAACCATATCGGTAAGGCCCTATCTGTTGGCTGTGATCTCCAATTGCACACGGGTCTATGGAAGCTCCTGACAAGCCAATTACCATAGACCTGCCTGCTACTCCCAGCCATAGCCAATGTGTTTGGAGAGTTGTAAAAAAGTCTCGGTTCAACTTGCAATATCCCTGCCTTCATTGGAAAATCCCTTATCCATCCACCCTGTTAGGTCTACCAGCTTTCCTCTTATGATCCCTTCCCTACTGCCTGCCCTTCCCTTTGATCTCACCCTGGTCTGTCTACCAGCTTTCCTCCATTGATCCCTTCCTACTGCCTGCCCTTCCCTTTGATCTCACCCTGGTTTGTCTACCAGCTTTCCTCCTTTGATATCTTCCTACTGCCTGCCCTTCCCTTTGATCTCGCCCTGGTCTGTCTACCAGCTTTCCTTCTATTATCCCTTCCTACTGCCTGTCCTTCCCTTTGATCTCACCCTGGTCTGTCTACCAGCTTTCCTCCTATGATCCCTTCCCTACTCCCTGCCCTTCCCTCTGATCTCAACCTGGTCTGTCTACCAGCTTTCCTCCGTTGATCCCTTCCCTACTCCCTGCCCTTCCCTTTGATCTCACCCTGGTATGTCTACCAGCTTTCCTCCTATGATCCCTTCCTACTGCCTGCCCTTCCCTTTGATCTCACCCTGGTCTGTCTACCAGCTTTCCTCCTTCGATTCCTTCCCTTCTGCTTGCCCTTCCCTTTGATCTCATCCTGGTCTGTCTACCAGCTTTCCTCTTTGATCCCTTCCCTACTGAACAGTGACACTTTCCGTATTACATTACATCTTCTTTGATCTCATTTATGACACTTTTTTCAAAACAATTGACTGGAAGGGTTGACCTTAAGTTCATTCTGTCTCACCGTAGATATTATCAAGGACTCGTACAAGATGTACAATGCGGAAGACTGTGGCCAATTCAAGACGATTGTCGGCTTTGAGTGCCGGGGAATGGAGCCAATTGAGTTCTCGCCGAGGGTAAATGACACTTTATTTCATTCAATGAGGGTAATAAGCACCGAACATTCCATGCTTTGTCTGATTGACTGATGAAAAGCCAACCAAATCCAACCTGAGCTGACTGAATGGGGTTTTTTTTTCAGCAGGCAATCGGGCAACGCACTGAGCACTCGGTGCTTATTTCATTGAGTAGGGCAAACCCTCATTGAATTGACTGATTGCACCCTGTGGGTATCAAACAATAAAACAAAACATGGCAGCGCCCATATCAAGGTGCCGCTGTTGTAAAGTACATGACAACTGTTGCACTTGTTTGTTCAATTGAGCCTTTTCTTTCTTGAAATCTAACACAGAGTTTGAACCTGAGACATTACCGGAATACCCACTATAAGTCACGTGATGACTGATGACATCGTGCAATCGGTCTATTACATTCTCCTAGTCGACGCAAACACCATGTTATATCTTTGATCCTTTATTTGGAAATCTGTCTATCAGTGGTCCTCCGTTTGTATAACCCCCCCCCCCCCCCACCCAAGATCAGCATTGTCAGATGTGGGAAAGAGTGTATGGGCATATTTGGCAAAGTTTCTTTGATATCGGCCTAATAAGTTAAGTTACATGGGGAGAACCCTGATGACCCTTTCAGAGATGAAAGTGACCGACAAAGTCATAAGGCCAATAAATTGTGTGACTGCAAGTGAGCGCTTACGCGACCGAGGGATTTACGGCAGGGGTGTGACCCGTCACCCCAGGATGACTGTCTTTGATCGTCTCTGACAATTATATTGGGGCCAATTCCTGTTTTGTCTGCAGGTTGGTTTTGCTGCCAAAGGAGCTGAATCCACCACTGAATTTGAAGTGGACCTTACCGAAAAGGTAAATTGTGTGGTGCTTGAGAAGGATGCTTAATCGTTGGAAATATGTGACAAGGCACAGCGACATGAGGAATATCCCACCAAAACACTTTTCGAGTAAACAACGCCTGAAGTCAAAGTATCTTCTCAATTTGATTAAAAATCACATTTTATTTTTTTTGTATTTTCGGAAATTTAATGTATTGGAGGATATTATGTCCAAAGGATTTTTCCGAACTCCGTCTCTAAATGTTGAAAAAAACAAGGATTTCGGGGAAGTGTTTGTGTACTGTTTTCATGAAAATATAAAGTTCCTGCCTTTTTGAATGGCCGCTTTCGAGGAGTTACACTGGTGCTGCTGTATTGTGTCTGGTGCCAAATGAACGAGCGAAGTCCCCTTGTACTATTTACAACAAAGTTCATACGGAAATAAATTTGATATCATTTGAAAGCTAAAGGTATACTCTTTCACATCATTAAAAAATCTAAAAATCTCAAAAGTGGGGGTTATTCCTCATTATGCTGTGCCGGGTCACATATGGTGAGGAGGGTGTACCCTGCAGCTTATGGGGAGGATGACGACGATGAGGGGGTGTGGAGAGGGAGGGAGGGAGGGAGGGAGACGGGAATTGGAAGAAGGAGGTGGTGAGGGGGAGGATGAGAAGGGGATTGGTAGGAGGAGGAGGGGTTGAGGGGAAGGAGGATGAAGAGAGGGATGTGAGGAGAAAGAGATTGGGAGGGGGAGGGGGGAGGAGGAGGAGAGGGATGAGGAGAAGGGGATTGAGAGGAGAAGGGGTGAGGCGGAGGAGGATGAGGAGAAAGAGGAAAAGGAGATTGGGAGGAGAAGGGGTGATGCGGAGGAGGATGAGGAGAAGGGGATTTGGAGGAGAAGGGGTGAGGCGGAGGAGGAGAGGGAGGGATGTGAGGAGAAATAGATTGGGAGGGTGAGGGGAGGAGGAGGAGGAGAGGGAGGAGGAGAAGGGGATCGGGAGGAGAAGGGGTGAGGCGGAGGAGGATGAGGAGAAAGAGGAAAAGGAGATTGGGAGGAGAAGGGGTGAGGCGGAGGAGGATGAGGAGAAAGAGGAGAAGGGGATTGGGAGAAGGGGTGAGGCAGAGGAGGATGAGGAGAAGGGGATTGGGAGGAGAAGGGGTGAGGCGGAGGAGGATGAGGAAAAGGGGATTGGGATAAGAAGGGGTGAGGCGGAGGAGCTAGGATGAGGAAAAGGGGATTTGGAGGAGGAAGGGGTGAGAATAGAGAATGGGGAGGATGGGGGCTGATTTATATGAGAAGAGTTCGAGGATGAGAAGGATAAGTCGGATGAGAGGAGCGGGCAGGATGAGGAGGGTGGGGAGGGTGAAGGGGTTGAGGAGGATGCGAATGGTAGGGAGGATGAGGAGGATGGGAATGACGAGGTGGATGAGGAGGATCAGTACAATGAGGAAAAGGTGGATGAAGTGTAGGGAAGTTCTCTTTACTCATGACTTCATCTCTGTGTACTCCATACTTGATTAATTCTTGATTTATTTGTCTCATTCACATGATTTCATCTCAGGAGTGGACGGATTATGATGAAAATTCCAATGTTCCTGTCAGCATCGACGAATTTGAAAGTCGTTTTGTCACCATAAAATGATGATCGATCCACTGAAAAAAAACCCAGTAGATTACCACAGCAACATATAGCAGAACTGACGAAACAAGACCGCTTTCTCATGAAGAACAATACTTCAGCTACTTTACTTATCTTAGTTTTAAAAGACAAAGGTAGTTGACTAATTGGGAAGGCCACCATCTAAGGGCTGGATAGCTCAGGTGGTAGGAATAGAGTGCTGAAATGTGAAGCCAGAGGTTTTGGGTTCAAGTCCCTGTCCAGTCAAAGTTTCTTATTTGTTTGTGTTTCTTTTAATGCTTTTCAAAGTTGTCTTTTCTGTTTCGAAATAAGATAAAAAATGCTTTAAAAGCTTTGTGTGTGCAGAGCATATGCTTGTGTTTCATTTTACCAAACCCTGATGATGGGACATGTTTTTATTTATTGAACTGAAATTGTCCTTTATGACCAGATTATGTTACGGAGTTGGTTATTTTTTGGGGGGCAATTCAAAACAATTACTTTTAGTTCATAAAATATCTGCCTTTGAGAAAGGTCCCAATAGGGATGGAATACCAAGTCATGAGATTTGCATTTTGGTCATTTTTTATTAAGAACAAAAAATGTAAATCTGTGGCTAAACTGCTCACCAACCCCTTGGACCTGTGGTAAAAAAAAAAATTCCAAAATTGTAGTTGGTAGCCTAACGTCTCGATCCTAGTAGCAGGATCTTCATTTTAGCCTCTGGTGAAAATCCTGCTAGGATCAAAACGTTAGGCCACTAACTACAATTTTGCATTTTTTTATTTAGTCAGTAAGCAGGACCCAATTTCATAGAGCTGCATAATCGCAAAAATCTGCTAAGCAAGAAATTTCTTCCTTGTTTAAAACGAGATTGCTGAACAAATTTCACTTGATGCACTTGTACTTGACTTGTATTCCAATATTGGTTGCTTCGCATCATGAAATGCAAGTAGAACTTTGTCTGGCAACCTGATGTTATTGAGGAAGGTTTATCATAGTTTATATGGTAGTTAATTGGATCTTTGAAATTGCCCCCCAGTTTGCAACTCATGATTCTGGTATATTACTCATGAAACAACTGATAGATTGTGAGAAGCAATATAGCTTTTGTCAGTCCTTTTTGCAAATCAAGCAGTTTTTTTATAATCATGTGTTTTCAGAGAGTACGATGATTGGAATGAATTCAGCACCTTACCAAATCTGGTGACATGTTTCATATAATTTAGAAGGCCTTGAGACCCAAGGAGCAATTTCTATGGGGTCATTGTTTCCTTGAAATATTGTTACCATGTCAGCAATGGTGATCATAAATTTATCTTCCTTAAATTTCAATCGTTCTGAGTTTGTAGTGTTTTATTTCAACAAACCATACAGTGTGCGAGAGCAAGACAACAAGTGGATTCACGTGTACATAATGTTCAGTGTATTCTGTATTAACTTCAAAATAGTTTGATTGAAACAAAATACTGTTTGGCCTTACATAATTGAGATATTTAACAGTCGTCGGGCACAGATTGGCGCCTGCAGAGAAACTTTTTATATTAATTGCTCCTTTATTGTTTCCTTTTGTCATGCTTTGAAAACTCAATAGTTTTCCTAGATATTTCTAATGTTAATAAGCTGCATAATATTTTGAAGCTGAAAACTGACTTACGCGCACAACGACGGCTGTTTTTTATATGCCGACGGCTGTTTTATGTCGACGGCTGATTCTGAGTCGGGTTCCCAGACGCCTGTTCGTTGTAAACGCGTTGAAGCGCGGCTGCCGCCTGCCTACGGGGGTTGTTGACATGACAACGGAATATCAATAGATAGTGCCCGTACAGAGTCCGGTTGAGCGATTTGTCGCTGTATCGGAAAGGAATAAACCCACAGGAGAAAGAGACCAAAAAAAGCGAATAAAGTATCCGGTATCGAACTAAAAGGTAAGAAGATCGTTCTAACGGATAAGCACCGACCGGGCCTGGTTGTTCTCATTCGAAAAAGAAACTGTTTAAATTAAAAGTTTGATGTCAACAAGTTGTGCGAAGTTGGCCTATTTCTTTATGTTATAAAACGCGACACAGAATTGTTTCTGCAATGATAATGTTTGTGTCGTTGCGAAGACTTAGAATCAAGTTAGATTTCCTTAATGTTACCGGCTTACTTGGTCTTGTAGATAATATGTGCAGACCGAGTTCTCTTTTTAAAACAGTGACGAAGTCGTTTGTTTTCCGCTTTGGGTGATTCTATAACGTACTAACTACTAAATGTCAATTAACTCAAGTCAGAAAGTTCCAATAATTATGTGTTGTCCAAAACTCCAAATCGTGTCGGGTGGCATACATACATACAGTTCACGTATGTAGTGATACATGTAATTATGTGTACTTAGGCCTACTGAGTCACCTACCAATAGGAACTGCATACTAATTACTAGTCCGACTCCGAGTAACTTGGACCCTTACATTTAGTTACAATCGCCCTTTTTAAAAATTTTGAGGGGTCGTACGTGCGCCGACCCCTCAAAATGTTTAAAAAGGTCGATTGTAAGGGTCCAAGTTACTCAGACTAACTAATTACTATTACAACTACAAGTATTAGTATTACTAACTTAACAAGCTCATTTTCAGAAATTACCATCGACTTTGTTAGATTAGAACTGGAAGAAAGTAACTACTCAATAAAATAGTGATCAAACTACGAGTACGAGATTCTGCCTTTTCAGGCTTTTGAGAAAGGTCTTGGCTCTTGCTAGGATCAAAATGTCATTGTCAGACCCTGAGAAAATGAGATGTCAATACAACAGGTTAAGAGTGGTTCGTGCCGAGATTGTGACAAAATGTTTCTTTTGTGATGAGTGTGTGCGATTCTGAAGAAAACCATAATGCAATAATGGGCTCAATGATTCCATGGGTTCACTTCAGAACCATTTAGTAATAGTATAATAGTACACACACCCACAAAAGAGAATACGTGGTGTCACTGTAAACCACTGTTCATCTTAAGCCGTGTCCGCACTGGACTTATTTTTTACCGAGCCCGTGGGTAACATTCCAATGGGTAAATCTTCCTGGCATCCGCACTTGGACTTTTCGACTCAGGTAAACTAACCGAGACGATCGGTAAAACTAACCGACTGGCGCAAACAAACGCATGAGGGCACTTTCGTGGTGACCTTTCACCGGATGTCTGTACACAATCTACCGGCCGTGTGTGCACATTATGTACAGTACATGTGCATGTACTATTGTCTTGCGTCGGACCGGATTTGGTTTTTTACCGAGTCGTTTACCGAGACGTCGTGTCCGGATTAGACTTTTCAACTCTTAAACTGACCAGGTCAGTTTAACCGGGCAGAAGTTGGTCGGTTAAACTACCCACTGGAGTCGGGTAAGTTACCTGGGAGGAAAACTTCCTGGGCTGTCCGCACTGGACTTAAAATGGTCAATTTACCCATTTGCTCGGTAAGTTTACCCATTTTAAGTCCAGTGCGGACGCGGCTTTAGAAGTAAATAGCCATCTGTCTTTATTGCTCATTTTGAAGAGAAGTCCTTAAAATTTCGTTTTTTTCCTTATTTATTTTGCACGCTCCAGTCCCAAAATGGCTATTGCCATTGCTCAAGTCAAGCACGTCTTCGGTCTCAAGGGGGAGATCACGGGCAACATCAACTATGTGGACGAGCAGACCATCGTCTACCCGTCGGGCAACAACACCGTCCTGTACAACATCGACCAGAAGTCGCAGAAGTTCATCCCCGGCTCGGACCGGACGCTGGGCACGACGGCCATGTGTGTCAGCCCCAACCGCCGCTACGTGGCCGTGGCCGAGAAGGGGCCGGAGAAGGCCACGGTCACCATCTACGACCTGCACTCGCTGCGGCGCCGCAAGGTCCTGAGCTCGGCCGACATCCAGTCGGCCGAGGTGGTCAGCATGGCCTTCTCGCCCGACTCCAAGTACCTGATCGCCCAGGGCGGCCGGCCCGACTGGACCCTGGTCTACTGGACCTGGGAGAAGTCCAAGATCATGGCCGTCACCAAGACCACCAACGCCACCAACAACGATGTCTACCAGGTGCGGTCGACTCGTCATTCCAGTCGTGAATCTTGTTCAGTTTCAAGAGGCCATGCGGTCGACACTATGAACATCTAAACCGTGAAAAAGGGATGAAAATGTCAATTTGTCATTTCGCCGTGAAACTAAAAAGTCACTGTGATTTCACGGTGCATTTTACAATGAATTCACCGTGAAAATAATCGCTTCTCTGACCAGATAAGGACATCTTCAGGTCACTAAAGAGACTGTGAAAAAAAACGTGAATATTTAGGGTGGCAAGCTCCAGCCTTGAGGGATGGCTAATTCAATTACCAGTCGGGACCACCATGCTGGTTGAGGTCATGCGGTGGATTCGAATCTGTGCACAGGGCAGTTCTACTGCGACTACTGCTTTCATAGTGCAAAGCCCAATTCCATGGAGTTGCTTAAGCACCAAAATCTGCTTAAGCGAAAAATGTCACGATTCATGAGATCAGCTTGCCGACTCAAATTTCACTTTTGTTTCTTACAAAGAAAAAGGGAGGGCGGAATACAAGTCCAATTCAACTAAACCTCACTCAACAATTCGGTCTGTAATCCTGCTTACAAAAGAAAGACTTTTCGTGGTAAACAGAAATTTTACGCTTCATAAGCGGCTCTGTGAAATTGGCCACAGGTTGTATCTGTGCTTGGGTCGGTGTATTTTAATTTTTTTTTTATAACGTGGGATTCCCGTCTGTTCGTCTTCTCCCCCCCCCCCCACCAGGTCTCCTTCAACCCCCAGGACAACACCCAGCTGTGCGTGGTCGGCAACGGCATCTTCAAGCTCTTCCGCTACAGCGAGGGCAACCTGAAGCAGTTTGCCTTCCAGAAGATGGAGCCGCAGAACTTCCTCTCGCACGCCTGGGTGTCGGACGAGCGGGTCATCGTGGGCACGGACAGCGCCAAGCTCCTGCTGTTCGAGGCCGGCGAGCTGAAGAACGAGCTTTCCGTGGCTGTGTCAGCCCAGAGCAAAGATGCCGACAGGTAGGCCTTGTTTATCACTACTATGATCACAATCCTCTTCTTACTCCTCCTCCTCCTCCTCCTCCTCCTACTTGTCCTCCTACTGCTACTCCTCCTTCTCCTCCTGCCTCCTTTTCCTACTTGTCCTCCTATTGCTACTCCTGCCTCCTCCTCCTACTTGTCCTCCTACTGCTACTCCTCCTTCTCCTCCTACCTCCTCCTCCTACTTGTCCTCCTACTGCTACTCCTGCCTCCTCCTCCAACTTGTCCTCCTCCTTCTCCTCCTGCCTCCTCCTCCAACTTGTCCTCCTCCTTCTCCTCCTGCCTCCTCCTCCTACTTGTCCTCCTCCTTCTCCTCCTGCCTCCTCCTCTTCTTCATTCTCCCTTCCGCATCCTCTTCATCCTCCCCTCCGCATCCTCTTCATCCTCTGCTGCCAACTGCAAATTTTGGTAAAGGGCAGCGGGTGCATTCCACAGTCTGTCCGCTGACCACATTGGTTGTGGGGCAGGCCAGCAAACTGTCTTCCGTAGTAGCGCTCAGACCCTCGATCGTTCACAATGAAGCCCCACAATAGCATCATTGTTACCGCTAATCTGGCAATTCACCCTGATGTCAAAAAAAGGTGTTTGTCATGATAAATATTGCTGAAAAGAGTCTTTGTCTACAGTTTGGACAATATAGCGGCGTCCAAATTCTAAAACTCCCAGATAGAGCGGCTATAGACGTCATCCGTATGCAAGGGGTTAAGTATTCAACGGTTCGACTGATAACGCATCCATCTTGGGCACGTTTCCTAGATCGGGCATGGGCAGCATCACGGAGAACGAGGTGGCCAGCACCGGTCCTCCCAGCGTGGGCGCCATCGTGGCCTACTCCAAGGGCTTTGCCTGCTCTGGAGGCAAGGGAATCGTCCACCTGTACGAGAAGACCGAGGACAAGGACTTCTTCAAGAAGACCCGAGAGATCAAGGTGGGTGCACGCAGAGCATCATTCCTCGGGATCTTATACACTATGAACATCTGAAACGTGAAAGAGGGGTGAAAATGTTGTTTCACCGTGAAACGAAAAAGTCACTGTGATTTCACAGTGCATTTTTCAGTGAAAAATAATCACCTCTCTGACCTGATAAGGACATCCTTAGGTCACCAAAGAGACCTTGAAAAAAACGTGAATATCTAGGGTGGCAAGCTCCAGCCTTGGGAGATAATTCAATTACCAGTAGGGACGACCAGCCCCCCCCCCCCCTTAGAGGTACTGTACGGTGTCCTTGTAACTTTTACTCCCAGATGCTTCTAAATTGCCTCTACAGCCATTTACCACCAGGAATGTGGCCTTTGACACCACTGGTGAAAACACTGTTAAAATGCCATGAAATAGGGGTGAAAACATGGTGAATTTTCTTTTCACGGCTAAATGTCATTTTCACGGTTTAGATGTTCATAGTGAATTAACTTTCATGCATTAATGTTCGAAAAGTGTCTGAGGAAAAAAACAAATAATATAAACAAAGAAAAAAACAATTCATTAAAATGCAGGTCCTTTCAACCTACACAACTTAATTGTGCTGTTTGTGTTTCAGTCTTTGACTGTGTGCTGATAATTGTTGTGATTGATTGTGGTTTGAATCTCGGCTTCTTGCATACATGTACATGTACATGTACTTGCTTGTTTGTTTTTGGTTTGTCTGTCTGTCTGTCTGTCTGTGTTTGTGTGTCTGTATGGCTTTTGTTTGTTAAATTGTACTTCTCTTCTTTTGTTATAGTGGTTCTATGATATCAATTATTTATTTAACTACTTCATTGTAAATTAAGTTATCAAATTAGTGTTTTATTTATTTATATATATATATTTTGTTTGCTGTTGGATGAGATTAATAAATAAGAATAAGAAAACAAATTCAGGGTGGTATCGCTTTATAAGACTAACTAGTAAGAAGAGGTGGTTAGAGCACTGGTACACAAAACCAGAGGTCTCGGGTTAAAATCCTGTTTTCTTTGCCATTTTTTGTTCAATTTCTTCCGCAAAAGTCAGTTTTTTTTTCCTTTATTCGTTCGAAAGAATTTTGGTCTGGTATCACGGATCCCCCCTTGTGGTTTGTTTTGGGCAGATCCCGCATGACGTCCTTGGCGGGGACCCGTCTAGAGCAGAGGCCCACGACATCAAGATGCTGACGGTCAGCCCCTCGGAGGAGACGCTGGTGGCCAGCACGGTTACCAACCAGCTTTACTGCATGACCCTATCCAGTGCCGACCTGGGCAAGGTGAGACGTCGGAGGAGAAAAAATTCAACCCCCCTGGGATCCCCTCCCCAACCTCCCTCTGAGCCAATTCACTGACTCATTCATTCGTGATATACAAAAATGTTGCAAACTGCTCTCTCCCACTCTCTCCCCCTTCCTTCGTGTACATGTATCTGTATCCAAGCCGAATTTCGGCAATGATTTTGGGATGGACCCCTCCAGTTCTACAGCCAAATAGGGCCACATTTAAAGCCAGATGTGTTCCAAATTACACGCCAAATTGAAGGTTGTCTTAAGCTTTACTTATTCTAATATATATCACTTATAATTAGTCTCCAAAGACCCTTTCTTAAAAACAAAGTTGTCGGTCCAAACTTTATGATAATCAGCTTGGCGGAACCATCTTAGATGGAATTACTGTGCTGCACATAACACGTGAATCTGCCTTTGAGACAGGTCTGCCTTTGAGAAAGGTTCTGCTAGGATCGAAACGTCAGGCCCACTAAATTTTAAGATTTTCATTCAATCGTTATATTTCCCGGTGCAGTGGAGCGTCGCTATAATAACAAACGCTGGATATACCGAGCATTCGGCTATAACGAACATGCCCAATTGGCTCCCAACATAAACGTCTGTTGGTGGATATGCAGCAGCAACTGCTATAACGAATGAGTGCTATATATACCGAGCAATTTTCATGGATCCCGGGATGTTCGTTATAACGACGTTCAACTGTACAGTTTTGATTTTCTGTTTATAGTAGACCACGGGGTATACTGTGAGGAAGGCACCCACAAAGACCCAGAGCTTAATATTATGGATGTGGGCCCTTGTACAAATATCGGAATGCTTCTAGGCCATTTTCATGCCCTCGACTCCCAGGTCATCAACCCAACTTTGACTATGCTGTGTCTCGATCAACTCTTTCCTTATGGCAAGCCACTGGCTGGGACTCACTGCAAACCTTGTGCAAATAAACTGCACTAGATCGTCACAAATAAACTGCATAGAGAAAATGTGAACTCACTGGCTATGGCTATGAATAACACGTGTCTATGACAGTTGACCGCAAGCCACTAACCAGCGGCTTCCACATAGATGCGTGTGTAACTAGAAGCCGCAGCCAATGAAGTAGGACCAGGCCTAGTACGTGCGTTCATTTCTAATCTTACCTTCCTTTCGACTGTTTCACTTCTTTTTTGGCAGCAAGGAGACTTGGCGACCTTTGAACTCTTGGCCCAACCCTTCCACTACAACATGATCACTGGCCTGGATGTGTGCTGCCGTAAGCCGCTCATCGCTACATGCTCAGTGGACAGGACGGTGCGCATTTGGAACTACGAGACAACGTAAGTCGTCCTGCTCATACGAAAAGATCATCGATTTTCAAATGAAACAGGAATGTTGTTGCCAACTTCTTATTACTGACTAAAATGACCAATAATTAAACAGATATCAAAAATTAGGAGAGCCTGATGACTTTGCGATCTAAGCAGGACCTTTCTAAAAGGCCTTGGATGAGGAAGATCTATTGAAATATTGTGGAATGGATATGGATTGCTCATGCTGTGCTGATGCTATGCTCATCTCCAGAGCTCTGGAGCTGTACAAAGAGTTTCAGGAGGAAGCCTACAGCATTGCCCTGCATCCCTCCGGCCTGTACGTCCTCGTCGGGTTCAGCGACAAGCTGCGTCTGATGAACCTCCTCATCGACGACATACGCACCTTCAAAGAGTTCACCATCCGCGGCTGTCGGGAGGTGAGTACGGAACAGGGATGTATTAAGACTTCCGGAAATTTCCAGATTTCAAGATATGGCGTGATTTGATTTTTTTTAATTTTTTTTTTTATAATTTTTATTGATTGATCGATCAATTGATTGATTGATAGATTGATGATTGATTGATTGATTGATTGATTGATTGATTGATTTATTGATTGATTTTTTATGTCAAACAGGTATCTTAAACTGCTCAAGATCATTTTTTATCTGTTAAAAGCCATAAAAACTGAAGGGTGCCTGCACCCCTGCCACGAATCTCTCGGGAACAGGGATGTATTAAGACTTCCGGAAATTTCCAGATTTCAAGATATGGCGTGATTTGATTTTATTGGTTTTTTTTTTTTTTTTTTATAATTAATTGATTGATTGATTGATGATTGATTGACTGACTGATTGATTGATTGATTGATTGATCGATCGATTGATTGATTGATTTTTTATGTCGAACAGGTATCTCAAACTGCTCAAGATCATTTTTATCTGTTAAAAGCCATAAAAACTGAAGGGTGCCTGCACCCCTGCCACGAATCTCTCGGTTACATAAGCGCTCACTCGCTGTCACACACTTGATCAACCTTCAGTGATTTTCAAGCAATGACTTTGTCGGTCACTAATTTCATCCCTGGTCGGGAACTTGATTTGAGTCTCAGGCCGTTTACGAAATGAAGGCTTAGGCTCGGGCTTAGGCTTCGATTCTGTGCTTACGGTAACTAGCAGAGCCAAGAAATAGTGCTCCCAGCACTCAAGCTCTATCTACGTCCGGGCAAACGGAGAAAAGGAAGTCTGACAGGGAAACTTTCACGAGGAATTTTTGGTTTTTTGTCTTCCTTGCTTCTCCCAGTGCTCCTTCAGCAATGGCGGCCATGTCTTTGCCGCAGTCCACGGCAACGTCATACAGATCTACTCGTCCACCACCTTTGAGAACGTCAGCAACTTGAAGGGACACAACGGAAAGGTGAGAGAGCTTTAATTGATTAAAATCGCCAGTTTTGTGAACAAAACCTGAAAGTATATAAGCATTGAATATATGATTTCAGAAGGAAAAAAAAAATCCAAATTTGTATGGAAAATTCCAACCTCTCAACTTTGAGAGGGTCATTGCGTGCAAATGCATAGCCCGACTTATATCACCTTTTCCTTTTCCTATTGATGAAGATATGAATTCAGAAGGAACAAAAAAAAATCCAAATTTTGATGGAAAATTCCAAGCTCTGAACATTGAGAGGGCCATTGCGTGCAAATGCATAGCGCGACTTATATCACCTTTTCCTGGAGCGGAAGTCAATTTCCCCAAACTCATAACCATGATAACTTACAATCAACCGCAAGGCGCTTAGCGATGCACAGAAACCATCACTACTTACGATGGATTATCCACCGTAAGTTGAGTTACGATGCATCGTACGTAAGGCTTTGTGAAATCCATCCCACATCACATACGTAGATAGAATAAAATGAATTAATCTGACACCTCATGCAAGGACCCAGCATTCTCTAAAAGTAGCACCTACAGTGAGGGTGACAGAGCTAGCTGTGCTACATGAATCTCTGTGTAAATAATCCCCTCTATGAAATATTTGTTGCTAATGCTATCAGATCTGTACGTGGTTTCCCCCCCCCCCCAAAAAAAAATCCAGTTTCTGTTTTTTGATCCAGATTTGGCTTTGGTCTGCCTATGTGTATGTTCAATGCAATTCAATAAGCTAGAGTAAGTGTTACTGGCCTGTGTTTAATCTGTGTAATAGCACTCTAAAAAAAACTTGGTGCTATTCTGGGATATACAATATGGAAGGTACTTTCGGTGGTCTGTTGTATATGTTGCACCTGTTGTGTTGCACCTGTACGTTGCACCTGAGCTGTGCGTAGCAATGCTCACCGCAACGCTCTGTGCTCGCCTCAATAGGTGCGCTCGGTGGTCTGGAGTGCGGACGACAGCAAGATCATCTCCTGCGGCATGGACGGCGCCGTCTACGAGTGGAACGCCTACACCGGCAAGCGGGAGGGCGAGAGCGTGCTCAAGTCCTGCAGCTACACCTGCGTCACCTCCACGCCGGACGGCAAGACCACCTTCGCCGTGGGCTCGGACAGGACGCTCAAGGAAATCTGCGACTCGCAGGTAACGCCGATGAAGCCCCCCCTCACCCCTCTCCTCAACCCTCTAGCCAGTCCCCTCGGTTATTGAACAGCAGAAGGAATCTGACCACCCTTCCCACCTCTCTTTCCCTCTCCCTCCCTCCCTCCTCTTCTCCCTCCTCTCACTGTGAACATCTAAACCGTGAAAAAGGGGGTGAAGATGTCATTTTGCCGTGAAACTAAAAAGTCACTGTGATTTCACGGTGCATTTTACAGTGAATTCACCATGAAAATAATCGCCTCTCTGACCTGAAAAGGACATCTTCAGGACACTGAAGAGATCGTGAAAAAAACGTGAATATCTAGGGTGGCAAGCTCCAGCCTTGAGGAATGGCTAATTCAATTACCAGTAGGGACCACCAGCCCCATAGAGGTACTGAATGGTGTCCTTGTAACTGTAACTCCCAGATACTTCGAAATTGCCTCTAGCCATTTCCACCCGAAACGTGGTCTTGGAGACCACTAGTGAAAACACAGTGAAAATGACGTGGCTAACTGTGTGCCATGAAATAGTGGTGAAAACACGGTGAATTTTCTTTTCACAGCTAAATGACATTTTCACCCCATTTTAACGGTTTAGATGTTCATGGTGGATCTCCTTCCCTCCATCTCTCTCCTCTCCTCCCTCATCTCCCTCCCTCCTCTTCCTCTCTCCCCCTTCCCTCTCCTTCCCCTCTCACTCCCTCAATCCTTCCCCCTCTCGCCCCTCTCTTCTCCTTTTACTTAATCGCGTTGATTTCATTCGTTTAACCACAATTTTATTTTATTTTTCCTATTTTGTTTATCACACTTGAAGTTTGAACAACTCCTCAATTTTATAAGTATTGTATATAATGGGTTATATCCTAAATCATTGTTGTCCAATTAGTCAGGAGAAAGCCCCTAGACAGAAACTTGTTTCTTTTCGGCTAATCCTGCGGGAGCTAATTGATAATTTGGTATTGTTAATTGTAACCTATTATGTTTATTTGTCAGTGCATTTGTACTATTTGTGATTGTTTGTGATATCCCGGAAAATGAAATAGATAGATAAATAAATAAATAAATATTACCCCATGATGAACCGAATGTTTGTTTTTTACTCGATACTTTTTCAGATCTTGCGGGATGTGGACTCCCAGGATATCACTCTGACCCAGGTGGCCATGTCCCACAGTGGGCGGATGCTGTTCGCCGGCACCAACACCGGTACCCTGCGCTCCCTCAAGTTCCCACTGACGGTGCCCGGCGAGTGGCAGGAACACATGGGCCACGGCTCCTCGGTTACCAAGGTAAAACTGCCGGTTCCCCGCCATCATCATCATCGGCTGCATACATCCTAGCCCATATGTGACCCGGCACAGCATAATGAGAAATAACCCCCACTTTTGAGATTTTGAGATTTTCTAATGATGTGAAAGAGTGTACCATTAACTTTCAAATGATATCAAAAAAAATTCTCCAACACATTAACTTTCCGAAAATAAAAACAAGAAAAGAAAATTGAGTTTTAAACGAATTGAGAAGATACTTTGACTTTAGGCGTTGTTTACTCGAAAAGTGTTTTGGTGGGATATTCCTCATGTCGCTGTGCCTATTCCTCAGGTCACATTTGTTTTCATCCTGTACAAAAACGAAATTCTGGCCGGGTTGGCTATTAATGAAGCAATCCTACTACTAGTAACCCAACTTGTTAAATGAGATCTGGCTTTTGCGTTTCCTTGGCGACAGATGCGCATCACCTACGACGACCAGTACCTGATCACCGTGTCCGAGGACGCCGGCCTGATGATCTGGAAGATCAGCGACAAGGAAGGGCGCGGCCTGAAGAGGGACAAGGAGGTGGGCTACGCTGAGGAGATCCTGATCACCAAGTCCGACCTGGAGGAGAAGGTGAGTGGGTTTAGGGGGCGCGGCTGGGCGTGGCATGGCTGGGCGTGGCAAGGTGCAGTTGGGTGTGGTTGGGCATATGTGACCGGCTCCATAAAAATGGGTATTATGTGGCAAAATTGACAAATTTGGTTTACATACAAAGCTGAGTTGGTTACATTATAAACTTTAATTTGATGTAGGTTTGAACCCCATGACATTTTGCATTCTGGAGATATACCGATACTTGCATGTATTCATATTGTATAATTTTTACGAAAGTGATTTCAGAAATACAGCCCTTTAAACATAACACGTTGAAAAGGAAATTTACTAAAAAGAAACTCTTGAATTTGAATGCCCCTAGCAACAGTTATGTTCCTTTGAAGCTGCCTTTCTTAATATTTCATGAAAATATTGCGAATGTGAAAATTTTTCACCCTCTCCACATAAAACAGCTCTTTACGCGTTATAGTATAGCGCCCCATAATACCATTTTTCGCAGATAGTGGGTCACATATTGCTGTACAAGGGACAACAAATCTGTTTGTCAAATAAATAAATTGAATTGAACAAATAAATTGAATTGAATTAAATTAATATCAGAAATTTGGAGGGTCTGATGAGGAACTCCATCCAAACAAAACTTTTCTCAAAGGCAGAAATTATTTGATCAGTATAATTTTTATTGGCTACCAGTATATAGCAATACGTTCACTATGGAAATCTAAACAGTGATAATCGGGGGAATATGTCATGTTGCCATGAAAAACCAAATTCATAGTGATTTCATGGACCCTCTTTTAAAGTGAATTCACCCTGAACATTTCACCTCATCTGACCTGCTCTTAAAAATCACCATATGACTTGTCTGCCAGGCAGTCGTGGTCTAGTCTGTGTAATTGTACATCATAGGTTTGCGTGGCAGCCATATTCCACCAAGAATATGGCATTGGACCGCTGGTGAAATCACCATGAAAAAGCTGGTCATGAATAGCATTTGAGGATGAAAATGTGGTGAAACTGATCTATGAAGTGCATTTTCTTTTCACGACTCCATGACATTTCCCACCCTGTTTTCAGGGTTTGGATGTTCACAGTGTTTGTAGTAGATAGTGCGTTCGATATCTGGATGATAATTTCCCCCCCCCCCCCCCCCGTCTACCTCAGAACACCGTCATGGCAGAGCTGAAGCAGCGCGTGGAGGAGCTGAAGATGGAGAACGAGTACCAGCTCCGCCTGAAGGACATGAACTACAACGAGCGCATCAAGGAGCTGACGGAGAAGTTCATCCAGGAGATGGAGTCGCTCAAGACCAAGAACCAGGTGCTGAAGACGGAGAAGGACAAGGAGGAGGCCCGGCACGAGGAGGACATCGCCGAGCAGCTGGAGAGGCAGAACAAGGAGCTGCAGGACCTCGGTGAGAGAGAGAGGGAGGGAGGGAGAGAAGGAGGGAGGGAGGGTGGAGGAAGGAGAGCAAGAGAGAAGGAGGGAGGAAGAAGGAGAGAGAGAGAGGGAGAGAAGGGGGCAGGGAGGGTGGAGGAAGGAGAGCAAGAGAGAAGGAGGGAGGAAGAAGGAGAGGGAGAGATGGAGAGAGAGGGAGCGAGGGAGATAGAAGGAGAGCAAGAGAGGAGGGAGAGAGAAGAGAAGGAGAGGGAGTGAAGGAGAGAGAGAGATGGAGAGAGAGGGAGCGAGGGAGATAGAAGGAGAGCAAGAGAGAAGGAGGGAGAGAGAAGTAAAGCGAGAAGGATCGGAGGAGGAGACATCAGAAGGATAGAGATGGAGAGAGGAGAGAGAGGGAGAAAGAGATGGGGGAAGAGAGCAAGAGTAAAGGATGGAGAGAGAAGGAGGGAGAGAGAATTAGAGAGAGAGGGGGGAGAGAGCAGCAGGGCAAGAGAGAAAAAGAAGGGAGAGAGGATCGGAGGGAGAAAGAGGGAAGGAGAGAGAGAGGGAGGGAAAGGGAAGGGCTGGAGAGGGTAGGGAGAGAGAAAGGGATTGGGAAGGAGACAGAGAGGCAGGGAGAAGGAAGGAAAGGAAAGGGGAGGGAGGAAGAGAGAAGGAGAGGGAGAGGAAGGGAGAAGGTGGGAAGGAGATCGAGGGAAGGAGAGGGAAAGGTGATGGAAGGAGAGAAAAGAGGGGGGATTGGTAGTCTTCTGCAAACTTCCTCCTCAAAAAAAACCAAAAAAAAAACACCAATACACAAGTCTGACTTGCTTTCAATTCTCATTCTCTCGTCTGTCTGTCTCTCTCTCTCTCTCTCTCAACCAGAATCGGCCAACAACCAGAAGCTGATGATCGAGTACGAGAAGTACCAGGAGCTGCAGTCCAAGAGCCAGAAGATGCAGGAGGACTACGAGCGGCAGCTGGCCGAGACGGAGGAGTCCAAGGAGCAGGCCCTGGAGGAGCTGACCGAGTACTACGAGACCAAGCTCCAGGAGAAGACCACCCTGCTCGACCAGGTACGAGCTGAGGAGGCCGCCCGCTGGCTGGAGAGCCGTGAGGGGCATTGCTGCCATTGATGTGCGGCCGTACGATTGAATACGTGATTGAAAGAGTGCACCCCAAATCAAGTCTACCGTTTTGGCTCAACTAAGTTAGACACGGGAATACATGTGTATATGTTTGACTGAAATGGGGATCACTACTTGACAAGCTTTGCTTTTTAGTGATCCCCAATTGTGGCTACCAACCAGGGTATCATATTTGTAAAAGCCAAGCCCTAATCTACACTCCACATATTCTTTTCAGCGCCTTAAACTATTGCGTGAATGGAAGAAAAACCCAAGTCCATTCCAAATTCTGAAGGACTTGGGGCCCCTCTTTTGATCCGGTATTCAATTATGGATCACCAATCTCTCTAACAAGGGCTTGCCCCACTCGACGTGTAGTTTAACACACTGTGTGCTCATCATCGGTGCTTTTGCCCTCCTGAAAGAAAAGACTTGTCCTCCTCTTACGCCTCCCCCCCCCCTCTCCACCGTTATCCCCCCCCCCCTCCTCTCTTCCGCCCCAAGGCCCACGACGAGTCCCGGCAGCAGATGCGGGAGTATGAGGAGACCAAGAAGCAGATTGAGGAGGACGCCGACCGCGAGATCCTGGACATCAAGAACAAGTACGAGCGCCGTCTGAGGGACGAGAAGGAGGCCAACATGCGGCTGAAGGGAGAGACGGGGATCATGCGCAAGAAGGTATAGCTAACGATAGATGAGATCCTGGCTCTTGATGAAGCACTCCGAACCGTGCCGACGAATTCGGAGCCTCGTAGAACCTTTAAAGAGGCTGTCATTGTTTTATCGTAGATGGATCTTTCTCACCAAAGATCAGAAATATCAAGCCCTCTGCACTGACAAATTCAGAGCCTCGCCGAACCTTGCAGAGGCTGTCATTGTTTTATCGTAGCTGGACCTTTCTCACCAAAGATCACTGAGGAATATTAGGCCCTCTGCGCAGATGAATTCAGAGCCTCGCAGAACTTTACAGAGGCTGTCATTGTTTTATCGTAGATGGATCTTTCTCGCCAAAGGTCAGAAATATCAGACCCTCTGTGCAGAAAAATTCAGAGCCTCGCAGAACCTTTACTGAGGCTGTCATTGTTTTATCGTAGATGGATCTTTCTCACCAAAGATCAGAAATATCAGGCCCTCTATCTGTGGAGATGAATTCGGAGCCTCGCAGAACTTTACAGAGGCTGTCATTGTTTTATCGTAGATGGATCTTTCTCACCAAAGATCAGAAATATCAGGCCCTCTATTTGTGGAGATGAATTCGGAGCCTCGCAGAAATTTACAGAGGCTGTCATTGTTTTATCGTAGCTGGACCTTTCTCACCAAAGATCAGATCAGAAATATCAAGCCCTCTGCACTGACAAATTTAGAGCCACGCAGAACCTATCAGATAGAGGCTGTCATTGTTTTATCATAGCTGGAACTTTTTCACCAAAGATCAGAAATATCAGGCCCTCTGTGCTGACAAATACAGAGCCTCACAGAACCTTAGAGAGGCTGTCATTGTTTTATCGTAGCTGGACCTTTCTCGCCAAAGATCAGAAATATCAGGACCTCTGCGCAGATGAATTCAGAGCCTCGCAGAACTTTACAGAGGCTGTCATTGTTTTATCGTAGATGGATCTTTCTCGCCAAAGGTCAGAAATATCAGACCCTCTGTGCAGAAAAATTCAGAGCCTCGCAGAACCTTTACTGAGGCTGTCATTGTTTTATCGTAGATGGATCTTTCTCACCAAAGATCAGAAATATCAGGCCCTCTATCTGTGGAGATGAATTCGGAGCCTCGCAGAACTTTACAGAGGCTGTCATTGTTTTATCGTAGATGGATCTTTCTCACCAAAGATCAGAAATATCAGGCCCTCTATTTGTGGAGATGAATTCGGAGCCTCGCAGAAATTTACAGAGGCTGTCATTGTTTTATCGTAGCTGGACCTTTCTCACCAAAGATCAGATCAGAAATATCAAGCCCTCTGCACTGACAAATTTAGAGCCACGCAGAACCTATCAGATAGAGGCTGTCATTGTTTTATCATAGCTGGAACTTTTTCACCAAAGATCAGAAATATCAGGCCCTCTGTGCTGACAAATACAGAGCCTCACAGAACCTTAGAGAGGCTGTCATTGTTTTATCGTAGCTGGACCTTTCTCGCCAAAGATCAGAAATATCAGGACCTCTGTGCAGATGAATACAGAGCCACACAGAACCTTACAGAGGCTGTCATTGTTTTATCGTAGCTGGACCTTTCTCACCAAAGATCACTGAGGAATATCAGGCCCTCTGCGCAGATGAATTCAGAGCCTCACAGAACCTCACAGAGGCTGTCATTGTTTTATCGTAGCTGGACCTTTCTCGCCAAAGATCAGAAATATCAGGCCCTCTCACCATAAGCATCTAATTACTGTGAAAACTGCGTGAAAATGTCATTTAGCCGTGAAAAGAAATTTACAGTGTTTTCACCCCTAATTCACGGCGCACAGTTTCACTGCAACATTCCTGGCTATAAATGACTAGAGAGCATTGAATGTGTGAAGGAGTCCATTCATGATATGTCAACACTGAGTGATAGGCAGTCAATTCAAAGTAACTGGGAGTGCCAGTTACAAGGACAGAACCTTACAGAGGCTGTCATTGTTATATCGTGGCTGGACCATTCTCAACCAAGATCACAAACATCGGGCCCTCTGTGAGACTATCTTTGTATCAAATGGACGTTTTATCATTTGAATCCATGCTAAAGATCACTGTTTTGCAATGTTGCTGACAATCGGACCGTTTTTCACACACGTTCTGGGGGTGTATTTTTGTATATTTTCAGTCAGTCTAGTCAGAAGGCTTGAAGGTTTGCATGCCAGAAATACTAAGGTTTGCAGTGACGCCATTTAACACTCTCTTTCAAGATCCGGTAACCTGGTAACTCAACGTTTCTGGTTGTGTGTACTCTATCTGCCCGTCGTCAGGATGGGAAGATAGAGAACACACTACCCCAAACTGTGAGTTACCGGCTCTTTTCAGAGCCTCACTGATCATTCTAGTCAGTCATCAGTGGTTAAATGATTTGATAGTTGAACTATTAATTGGATTGATTTGTGTTTTTCCATATTCATATCCACAGTTCACCAGCCTTCAGAAGGAGATTGAGGACCACAAGGATGAGATCAAGAAGCTGCAGAACGAGCAGACCAAGCTGCAAGGGGTCATCAAGTCTCTGGAGAAGGATATCTACGGGCTGAAGAAGGAGATCCAGGAAAGAGATGAGACCATCCAGGACAAGGTACGATGGACAGGAAGACGTGATGGACAGGAAGACGTGATGGACAGGCAGGAGACAGTGACAGGGAGACAGAGTGAGAGAGAGAGACAGAGTGAGAGAGAGAGACGGAGTGACAGACTGACAGAGAGACATAATGACAGAGAGACAGAGTGAGAGAAAGACAGAGTGAGAGAGAGAGACAGAGTGACAGAGAGACAGAATGACAGAGATAGAGTGACAGAGAGACAGAGTGAGACGGAGTGACAAAAACAGACAGAGGACAGAGAGACAGGGAGACAGATAAACAGGGAGATAGAGTGACAGAGAGACATAATGACAGAGAGACAGAGTGAGAGAAAGACAGAGTGAGAGAGAGACAGAGTGACAGAGAGAGACGGAGTGACAGAGAGACATAATGACAGAGATAGAGTGACAGAGAGACAGAGTGAGATGGAGTGACAGAAAGAGACAGAGTGACAGAGAGACAGGGAGACAGATAGACAGGGAGATAGAGTGACAGGCAGAGTGACACTGTAAAATGCACCTTGAAATCACAATGACTTTTTAGTGTCACGGTGAAATTACGTTTTCACAGTTTAGATGTTCATAGTGATCAGGACTTGCTTTGCCACAGTACAGTGCCCTAACCCCCCCCCCCAAAAAAAAAAAAACATCCTGAAATCCATAAGCACGGCCATCCTCATCTCTTGATCTTTTTCTTCTTCCGCTTCTATTTTTTTTTATAGGAAAAGAGAATCTACGACTTGAAGAAGAAGAACCAGGAGCTGGAGAAGTTCAAGTTTGTCCTGGACTACAAGATCAAGGAGCTGAAGAAGCAGATTGAGCCCAGGGAGAACGACATCAAAGCCATGAAGGAACAGATACAGGAGGTAGGGGACTAGACCAATATCATCCCCCCCATCCCTTGTACCCGAGCAACCGCTATCAATTATACTTCGATCCTTCCTCCTCAAATCCGTTCTTGTCACTGTGATAATCTTATAACCCCCTTGCGGACAGGATTATTTAAGTGCCAATGGCCGTCACAGTGCCATTTCTAAAACTCGCTTCTAAAACTCACTAAAACTCGCTAATTGGACGTAAGCCCCAGCGATGCATGGCCGCACTGAAGCGGCCAACCCCTGCATAGAAGATTCAAGGACACCCCGACATTCCCGTCTGGGGAGGATTACCAGTGATCTGATGATGAATTGATGATGATGAGATTTTGCACAGTGTCAGCTCAAGCGATTTACCTTGTTTCTTCTTCTTCTTCTTCTTCTTCTTCTTCTTCTTCTTATTCTACTTCTTCGTCTTCTTCTTTGTCTTCTTCTTCTTCGTCTTCTTCTTCTTTGTCTTCTTCTTCTTCTTCATCTTCTTCTTCTTTGTCTTCTTCTTCTTCTTCTTCTTCTTCTTCTTCCTCTTTGTCTTCTTCTTCTTCTTTGTCTTCTTCTTCTTCTTCTTCTTCTTCTTCGTCTCCTTTTGCCACTGGCTCGTTGAGCGCAGATGGAGAGCGAGCTGGAGCGGTTCCACAAGCAGAACACCCAGCTGGAGCTGAACATCACGGAGCTCCGGCAGAAGCTGAAGGCCACCGAGAAGGAGATGCACATGGAGAGGCAGAAGGTGAGCTAGCTAGCGTCTCTCCTAATAAAGCACACACTGAACCACAACAGCCACAGGAAGAGACCGAGTGGCCCAGCCCTCCAGGGTTCATACTATGTACATCTAAACCGTGAAAATGGGCTGAAAATGTCATGCACCCCCCCCCCAATCAAGTCCACCATTTTGGCCCAACTGAGTTAGACACGGGAATACGTGTGTATATGTTTGACTGAAATGGGGATCACTACTCGACAAGCTTTGCTTTTTAGTGATCCCCAATTCACTATGTACATCTAAACCGTTAAAATGGGGTAAACATTTCATTTAGCCGTGAAAAGAAAATTCACCGTGTGTTCACCCCTATTTCATGGCACACAGTTAGCCTTGTCATTTTCACGTTGTTTTCACCAGTGGTCTCCAAGGCCCCATTCCTGGTGGTAAATGGCTAGAGGCAGTTTAGAAGTATCTGGGAGTGACAGTTACAAGGACACCATACAGTACCTCTATGGGGGCTGGTGGTCCCTACATGTAATTGAATTATAGCCATCCCTCAAGGCTGGAGCTTGCCACCCTAGATATTCACGTTTTTTTCACGGTCTTTTAAGTGACCTGAAGATGTCCTTATCAGGTCAGAGAGGCAATTATTTTCACGGTGAATTCATTGTAAAATGCACCGTGAAATCACAGTGACTTTTTAGTTTCACTGCGAAATGACATTTTCACCCCTTTTTCACGGTTTAGATGTTCATAGTTATATCAGGGTTCATACAGTGGATCATCGCTGTAACGAACATCCCAGGATTCGGGAAAATTGTTCAGTATCTAGCGGTCATTTGTTATTGCAGCCCGCGGACATAGACATCATGAGCCAAAGGGCAGGTTCGTTATAGCCGAATATTTGGTATATCGGCGTTCGTTATAGCGACGTTCCCACTGTAATGATAATAATATGGAGGAAATAAAAACATTGTTGCAAACTGCTCACCGACTAAAATGACCTGCAATATATCAATCTCAAAAGTTAGAGGGCCTGACGTTTTCTATCACAGCAGGATCTAAGTCCTGCTAGGATCGAAACATTTCGGGTAGTGTGTACTCTATCTGCCCGTCATCGTCAGGAGACGGGCAGAGTTTATACGCACTACCCGAAATGTTGAGTTGCCGGCTCTTTTCAGAGCCATACTGTACTCCTTCTCGACAGAGAATGTGTTACCGCATGGTGTCACCGCAAACCTTCCAGTCGTGTTGTGCGAGGATCCGATGTGGGTAGCTGTTGTTTATTATGAACCAAGTGGTAACGTAATTCAATGAGGGTTTGATCTGCTCTACTTGATAAACACTGAAAATCAGTGCTAATTTGCCCAATGCCTGATAAAAAAAATTCAGGCAGCTCGGGCAGGATTTGAACCCGCAGCTCCCACTTTCCAGTGCAGACGTCTTAACCAAAGAGGCATTCGGTTCTCATTGCGACTTGTGCAGGTGCGAGACACGGAGGCCGTCTGTCGGCGTTTCAAGACGGATCTCCACAACAGCGTGGCCTTCATCCAGGAGCCCAAGAAACTGAAGGAGAGCATCAAGCAGCTGTACGCCAAGCACGTCCAAGACGACACAGTGAGTGCCGTGTGCTGCTAGCCGTGAAAGCCAGACTCATGATCATGGTCATCATCAAGCCTGTTGATCTACTGCCCAAAAATATATGCTTCATATTCATTTAGTGAAGGAGTTTTTCATCCAGAGGGATTAATTTGCAGTTTAAAAGTTAACAGTTTTTTGTTAATGTTTTTCCTTAGGTTTTTTAAACTGTGGGTTCCTAGCTGACGTGACATTACAATAGCGCCCTCATTTTCACGAGGATATCTCTAAAGTGAAAAAAAGATGACAAATCTCTGACTCCACTAAGAAAAAGGAGGTTGCCAATAATTATGTTTGGGCTCTTCATCAGATCCCTAGATGACAACCGAAAATGAGCTTGACTGTGATATTTATTGCAGAGACCCTGCCAGGCAGTTGTGGTCTAGTCTGTGTAATCATACACCACAGGCTTGTGCATTGCAGCCATTTACCACCAAACAAGAATGTGGCCTTGAATAGACCACTGGTGAAATTACCATGAAAAGCTAGTGGAGAGCATTTTGAGCATTAAAAATGTGGTGTGACTGCAGCGAATTTTCTTGTCACGGCAACAAGACATCCACCCTATTGTCAGGGTTTTGATGGTCTCATCAGTGATACTGTTGCGGTTTGAAACAGACTCACTTTTACAGCCTACCACAAAAACCAAAATGTAGCATGACATATGGCCAGGTTTCACTTGCTTGTACACAGAGTATACCCTTGACTTAAAGTGATATCCAAAAAATGTTGCAAACTGCTTACTGACTAAAATTACTGTTTATTATTACTGACTATTATTTTCCACCCGATTTTTAGGGTTTGAATGTTCAAAGTGCTCGTGGATTATTCCATCAGTACAGTACAGTACAGGTTAGGTCCTCATTTTGAAGCTTTAGGCTTCATATGAGTCAGGACTCCTAGGTAGGAGCCTGGTGAAACCAGTCTTTGACTGTGTTTCTCTTTTAATCTGCTCAATAGAAAGATCACCCAGTAGTCCTGAGATACCTATCTAGGGATCTCGATAGTATGGGACTCTAGGGATAAAAAATAAACTAAGCTTGGTCAAATTTGTATTTTCCCTACGACATATATGAGCTATGTATTTCAGATACTGGACATCAAGGACTGAAATGTGACAGGAGGAAGAATCTGCTATGGGATGGGACACCCAGGATGATGAGCGTTGCACTCAGCCAATGATTAAGTGGGGGTTAATTAATCGTTTATTTGGTCGTTTTTCAGATTGAGTCGGCGAGCGTGGACGCGGACATCCAGCGTGAGTACAGCAGGCAGCGCAAGCACCTGGAGCAGAGTGTGGCCTCCCTGCGCAAGAAACTGACCAAGGACACGGAGATCCACCGGGCAGATAACGTCCGCATCATGCAGGTCAGTGGCACCGTCCATCCCAGAAGCATTTATAACCCACTGAGGGTAGGGTACACCATTTCCCACTGTGAACATCTAAACCGTGAAAATGGGGTGAAAATGTCATTTAGCCGTGAAAAGAAAAATCACCGTGTTTTCACCCCTACTTCATGGCACACAGTTAGCTGAGTCGTTTTCACGGTGTTTTCACCAGTGGTCTCCAAGGCCACATTCCTGGTGGTAAATGGCTAAGGGCAATTTTAGAAGTATCTAGGAGTGACAGGTACAAGGACACAATACAGTACCTCTATGGGGGCTGGTAATTGAATTAGCCCTCCTTCAAGGTTGGAGCTTGCCACCCTAGATATTCATTCACGTTTTTTTCATGGTCTATTTAGTGACCTGAAGATGTCCTTATCAGGTCAGAGAGGGGATTATTTTCACGGTGAATTCACTGTAAAATGCACCATGAAATCACCTTGGCTTTTTAGTTTCACGGCAAAATGACATTTTCACCCCTTTTTCATGGTTTAGATGTTCATAGTGATGGTAGGGTACATCATTTCCGACGGTTCCGAAGGTCAAAGTCTTGCTTCCATACTTTTGTCAGACTCGGCGTTAAGTTTCGGCTCAATCCGTCAACCGTGTCATCATGGGAAAAAAAATGTGTTAACAAAATTCAAAGCTAACCTTTCTCAGTGAATTCACCCCGAACATTTCACCTCACATCTGACCTGCTCTATCCATCTAGCCAAATCACCACAGAACTCATCTGTCAGGCAGTCGTAGCCTAGTGTAATTGTACATCAGCGGCTCCCGCTTTCTAGTACGGACGTCTTAACCACTTGACCACCCAGCTGGTCGAGGCAATCATCATGTAATATCTATGATGCAACGCGGTACCCGCCGCTTTGCAATATTCTACCACACGACACATCTACCACACATCTACCACACGACCTCGACCAGCTCGGTGGTCAAGTGGCTAGACGTTGTGGCTAGTACATTTCGTACTAGAAAGCGGGAGTCACGGGTTCATATCCTGCCCGAGCTGCCTGAAATATTTTTCAATCAGGCATCGGGCAAAGCACTGAGCATTCAGTGTTTATCACGTCGAGCATGGGCATCAAACCCTCATTGCATTACATTCTTCTTGACGCAAAACATCATGTTATCTATGGCGTGATTATAATCGCTCTCTGTTGATGACTCGATCCGCTCCCCAGGAGAACGTCTCCTTGATCAAGGAGATCAACGACCTCCGGCGGGAGCTGAAGATCGCCCGCACCCAGGTGCACGACCTGGAGGCGGCGCTGGGCATCAACAAGAAGAACAAGAACGCCCAGCTGGAGCAGCAACTGCAGCAGCAGCAGCAGCAGCAGCAGCAGGCAGCGTCCGAGTCCTACGGCGGCCTGTCCAGCCGGGAGGGCCGGCACGAGGAGAACGTGCGCATCATCGACATGCAGCGCAGCGAGATCCGCAAGCTGCGCACCCAGCTGATGGAGGTGGAGCAGATGGCGGGGCAGAGGCCGCCCTCTGGAGGCCGGCTCCCGCCAGTCACCGTCCAGTAGGGCCAACTCTAGCTCTCTCCCTCCCGCCTTACCCCCACCACCAACTCCCAAAACTCCTCTCAACCATGTTGGACTAGCCCTAACCTTAACCTTACCTGAAGCCCCGCATTACCCTATCATTACCGCAACTGTGTTTGATTTCAATGTCAGAGCCACACTCCTCCTTGAAAGAGAAGTGCTACACGGTTTCACCGCAAATGAAACCTTCCACTTAGTATTTCCGCCATGCAAATCTTCAAGTCTTATTTAGGGCTGATGATGGTTGCTAATGGTGTGAGTTACGCACAAACACACACATTAATCCCTCGTTTGAATCAAAATTCTCCAGCTGTTAGAGACAGTTTACTCTTCAAGTCTTACCCCAGACTGGACTAGAGTTGTTTAGATGTTGGAAGGGCTTGACGTTTTGATTGTTTCGTCTCTACGTTTCTCATCAAAGGCAGAATTGTCTACTTCTGAGAAAGGCTCTAGCTACGATTCGAATAATTATCACCATTAGGCCATCTCAGAGTTTTTTGTTAATGAGATTTGCATCAATGTGGTCATTTCATGGAGTAATTAAGTAAGCCGCTTGCAGCGTTTCCTTGATTTGCTGTAGGAGAGGAAAACTTTTGCTCGAGTGTCGTTTGTGTGGTGCACTACATACATGCAACACAGCTGTCAAGCTGGTATCAGAAAATCTTTGACTGCAATTTGTATGTCACGCCGATTTGTATGAGACTGCATCAACGCCGACCACAAATCTGCTTACCAGAACAGTTCTCTAATTGTGTACAAATGCATTTGGACATTTCTATGTCGCTGTGTTGAACTTTGACTTCCATAGCTCCTATAGCTTCCATGGCTCCATAGCTATGCCAAAGATATCCTGTTCCACTTACTCTCCAAAGTTGACATCGGTAATTCTTCCAAACATGGCTTGTGCATCCTGCATATATTTTTTTCAGCAAGTGTGAAGTTATTTCTCTCACTGTCTGATTGCATTCATATCACCCCCACCCTCTCCCTGAAGAAAAATGGTCTAGACTTTGAATGCATGCTTCTTTTGGAGTACCTCATCACTAGGACCCTGGTTGTGAAATTCGTACAAGTGCCCGAATATAATTTGCTTTGTGATTTTGTGAATTTATTTTTTTGTTCTTTCTAAGCCCTGATATAGCGACCATCTGGTGCAGAAATCTTCCAATCGGCACTGGAATTTAGAAAGCGGATTCTTAAGAATGCAAGAATTAAGAGATGACAGAGTTAAGGGATTGTGTACAAACTGTAAATACGAATGACCCCAAAGCCCATAATGTGTATATATATCTTTCACATTCTTCCAAGATTCACCTGCAAGAAATCCACGTCTTTAATCACTCTGAATGCGGATTTCAAACTTTCTTAATATCATACCAGTATTTATAATATCGCTTTAGTTTAAAAGTCTGTAGTTATACTTTTATTTTTAATGCAACCAGGTCATTTTTATACTTGTTCGGCGATGAATATCATTTTGGTCATTGATGTTTTGTATTCATACTTGTATTGAAGTGATTTTCAAATCCAAAAGGTGGCCTTCTACGAAAAACCGTCCAATGTATTTTATAAATCAGCCTTTTGCCTCCAGGAGTTCACATTCAGATGAACAATTGACAGTTTAATGACATGCTACTTTGTGATTTTCCATCTTAGTTTGTCCTCTGTGGGATTTTTCCTCCTCCCCGGAGAGGTGACATATACTTGTGTTCTGATGTACCAGAGTGTCTGTACCATACAATAGCATCCTGTGGTGAAGTGTAAATAAAGTTCTCCGTCCAGTTTTCAATCTTGCATGTGATGTGTAACTGCCGTTGCCTCTCATTTCCGCCCCCCCCCCCCCCTCTTTCGTAGTTTATGTGACACGATGGACAATCTATTCATTTCAGATTTAAAGGCCCAATACAACATCGGTAAAAGTCAAAAGATTGCCACAGTTTGTGTGTTAAACCATTAAACATTCCAAAAGAGAAATCCTGCGAAGGTTTTAGGTCAAATAGTAATCTGAGAAAGTAGAAGGCACTGTTCCGTAGTGTAAATGATGCAAATTACTTCAAAATGTGTTCTACATGGCCTCAGGAGTTTCCTCAGCCATTTTCAACCAAATCTGAAGACGTAAATTTTGGGTCAAAAATTTATCAAATGAAAATTTTTGCCATTTTTGGACCAAATAAACCAGTTTTCCTGTGATGATTCAAATGATGCAATCTGCTTTTGAAATGTGTTCTACAGGGCCTCGGGAGTCTCCTCAGCCATTTTCAACCAAATCTGAAGACATAAATTTGGGGTCAAAATTGAATAGGCTATTATCACAAGGGGTTAGCCTTGCAATTTTGGCCGTTTTTGGACCAAATAAACCAAAGTTTTCCTGTGATAATTTAAATGCTGCAATCTGCTTAGACTGAAATGTGTTCTACATGGCCTCAGAAGTCTCTTCAGCCATTTTCAACCAAATCTGAAGACATAAATTTTGGGTCAAAAATTGATCAAATGATAAGGGGTTAGCCTTGCAATTTTTGCCGTTTTTGGACCAAATAAACCAAAGTTTTCCTGTGATGATTTAAATGATGCAATCTGCTTAGAAATGTGTTCTACAGGGGCTCAGGAGTCTCCTCAGCCATTTTTAACCAAATCTGAAGACATAAATTTTGGGTCTAAATTTGATATTGTCACAAGGGGTTAGCCTTGCAATTTTGGCCATTTTTGGACCAAATATACCAAAGTTTTCCTGTGATGATTTAAATGCTGCAATCTGCTTAGAAATGTGTTCTACAGGGCCTCAGGAGTCTCCTCAGCCATTTTCAACCAAATCTGAAGACATAAATTTTGGGTCTAATTAAATTGGATATTATCACAAGGGGTTAGCCTTGCAATTTTTGCTATTTTTGGACCAAATAAACCAAAGTTTTCCTGTGATGATTTAAATGATGCAATCTGCTTAGAAATGTGTTCTACATGGCCTCAGGAGTCTCCTTAGCCATTTTCAACCAAATATGAAGACATAAATTTTGGGTCAAAAATTGATCAAAACATAAGGGGTTAGCCTTGCAATTTTTGCCGTTTTTGGACCAAATAAACCAAAGTTTTCCTGTGATGATTTAAATGATGCAATCTGCTTAGAAATGTGTTCTACAGGGCCTCAGGAGTCTCCTTAGCCATTTTCAACCAAATCTGAACACATAAATTTTGGGTCAAAATAGGATATTATCACAAGGGGTTAGCCTTTTAATTTTTGCCGTTTTTGGACAAAATAAACCAAAGTTTTCCTGTGATGATTTAAATGATGCAATCTGCTTAGAAATGTGTTCTACAGGGGCTCAGGAGTCTCCTCAGCCATTTTTAACCAAATCTGAAGACATAAATTTTGGGACTAAATTGGATAGACTATGATCACAAGGGGTTAGCCTTGCAATTTTTCCCATTTTTTGACCAAATAAACCAAAGTTTTCCTGTGATGAGTTAAATGATGCAAATTGCTAAGAAATGTGTTCTACAGGGCCTAAGGAGTCTCCTCAGCCATTTTCAACCAAATCTGAAGACATAAATTTGGGTCAAAAATTGATAAAATGACAAGAGGTTAGCCTTGCAATTTTTGCCGTTTTTGGACCAAATAAACAAAATTTTTCCTGTGATGATTTAAATGATGCAATCTGCTTAGAAATGTGTTCTACATGGCCTCAGGAGTCTCCCCAGCCATTTTCAACTAAATCTGAAGACATAAATTTCGGGTCTAAGTTTGATATTGTCACAAGGGGTTAGCCTTGCAATTTTTGTCATTTTTGGACCAACTAAACCAAAGTTTTCCTGTGATGATTTAAATGATGAAATCTGCTTAGAAATGTGTTCTATAGGGCCTCAGGAGTCTCCTCAGCCATTTTCAACCAAATACGAAGACATAAATTTTGGGTAAAAAACTGATAGAATGATAAGGGGTTAGCCTTGCAATTTTGGCCATTTGTGGACCAATTAAACCAAATTTTTCCTGTGATGATTTAAATGATGAAATCTGCTTAGAAATGTGTTCTATAGGGCCTCAGGAGTCTCCTCAGCCATTTTCAACCAAATACGAAGACATAAATTTTGGGTCAAAAACTGATAGAATGATAAGGGGTTAGCCTTGCAATTTTGGCCATTTGTGGACCAATTAAACCAAAGTTTTCCTGTGATGATTTAAATGATGAAATCTGCTTAGAAATGTGTTCTATAGGGCCTCAGGAGTCTCCTCAGCCATTTTCAACCAAATCTGAAGACATAAATTTTGGGTCAAAAATTGATAAAATGATAAGGGGTTAGCCTTGCAATTTTTGCCGTTTTTGGACCAAATAAACCAAATTTTTCCTGTGATGATTTAAATGATGCAATCTGCTAAGAAATGTGTTCTATAGGGCCTCAGGAGTCTTCTTAGCCATTTTCAACCAAATCTGAAGACATAAATTTTGGGTCTAAATTTGATATTATCACAAGGGGTTAGCCTTTTAATTTTTGCCGTTTTGGGACCAAATAAACTAAAGTTTTCCTGTGATGATTTAAATGATGCAATTTGCTTAGAAATGTGTTCTATAGGGCCTCAGGAGTCTCCTCAGCCATTTTCAACCAAATCTGAAGACATAAATTTTGGGTCAAAAATTGATAGAATGATAAGGGGTTAGCCTTGCAATTTTGGCCATTTTTGGACCAAATAAACCAAAGTTTTCCTGTGATGATTTAAATGATGCAATCTGCTAAGAAATGTGTTCTATAGGGCCTCAGGAGTCTCCTTAGCCATTTTCAACCAAATCTGAAGACATAAATTTTGGGTCAAAATAGGATATTATTACAAGGGGTTAGCCTTGCAATTTTGGCCATTTTTGGACCAAATAAACCAAAGTTTTCCTGTGATGATTTAAATGATGCAAATTGTTTAGAAATGTGTTCTAGAGGGCCTTAGGAGTCTCCTCAGTCTTTTTCAACCAAATCTGAACACATAAATTTTGGGTCAAAAATTGATAGAATGATAAGGGGTTAGCCTTGCAATTTTGGCCATTTTTGGACCAAATAAACCAAAGTTTTCCTGTGATGATTTAAATGATGCAAATTGCTAAGAAATGTGTTCTACAGGGCCTCAGGAGTCTTCTCAGCCATTTTCAACCAAATCTGAAGACATAAATTTTGGGTCTAAATTTGATATTATCACAAGGGGTTAGCCTTGCAATTTTGGCCATTTTTGGACCAAATAAACCAAAGTTTTCCTGTGATGATTTAAATGATGCAAATTGCTTAGAAATGTGTTCTAGAGGGCCTTAGGAGTCTCCTCAGTCTTTTTCAACCAAATCTGAACACATAAATTTTGGGTCAAAAATTGATAAAATGATAAGGGGTTAGCCTTGCAATTTTTGCCGTTTTTTGGACCAAATAAACAAAAAATTTCCTGTGATGATTTAAATGATGCAATCTGCTTAGAAATGGGTTCTACATGGCCTCAGGAGTCTCCTCAGCTATTTTCAACCAAATCGGAAAACATAAATTTTGGGGTCAAAAATTGATGATATCATAAGGGGTTAGCCTTGCAATTTTTGCCATTTTTGGACCAACTAAACCAAAGTTTTCCTGTGATGATTTAAATGATGCAAATTGCTTAGAAATGTGTTCAACAGGGCCTCATCAGGAGTCTCCTCAGCCATTTTCAACCAAATACGAAGACAGAAATTTTGGGTCAAAAATTGATCAAATGATAAGGGGTTAGCCTTGCAATTTTTGCCATTTTTGGACAAAATAAACCAAAGTTTTCCTGTGATTATTTAAATGATGCAAATTGCTTCTAAATGGGTTCTACAGGGCCTCAGGAGTCTCCTCAGCCATTTTCAACCAAATCTGAAGACATAATTTTGGGTCAAAAATTGATCAAATGATAAGGGGTTAGCCTTGCATTTTTTGCCGTTTTTGGACCAAATAAACCAAAGTTTTCCTGTGATGATTTAAATGATGCAAATTGCTTAGAAATGTGTTCTACAGGGCCTCAGGAGTCTCCTCAGCCATTTTCAATCAAATATGAAGACATAAATTTTGGGTCAAAAATTGATCAAATGATAAGGGGTTAGCCTTGCATTTTTTGCCGTTTTTGGACCAAATAAACCAAAGTTTTCCTGTGATGATTTAAATGATGCCTATTGCTTAGAAATGTGTTCTACAGGGCCTCAGGAGTCTCCTCAGCCATTTTCAACCAAATCTGAAGACATAAATTTTGAGTCTAAATTGGGCGGATATTATTACAAGGGGTTAGCCTTGCAATTTTTGCCATTTTTGGACCAAATAAAAAAGTTTTTCCCTGATGGTTGCTTGATATGCAGAGCAAGGTACCGGTAACAGGATGTCACAGGAATTAATCAACATCAACATAAAGTATCAGCATCACATCATAAAAGCAAACTTGAAATTTGTGAATAGAAATTCTTTATTTCACTTGTTGAACCATGCATAAGCATTCTGCGCCTGATTTTCTGAAGATCACATTGTTTTGAAAGACACAATCTTATTGATAATAGAAATCTACAAAAGACTAACATCAGACTGTCAAATGATTGCTGATATTAATTTACACAATGATTCTGCGCATGTGTGAACAAGTTGAAAAATATAATCATGTGCATTCCAATTACTATGGTAACCCAAAATATATCCGTAATTGTTTGCTCCACCACTGTATAAAAACAAAAAAAAACTAAATAAAAGCCATTAAAACGAATAATGTACAGTTTCAAAAATCAGTTGAGATTGCCTCATATATTCCTGCATATACACAAAATAAAACCTGATTTCGATTCATTAAAAAAATCATTCAGTTGATCAGAATTGCCTATTTTCTCAGTATGTACAGAATCAAAACAAAGTGCGGACGGAATTTTTTTTTTTCTTTTAATTTCTAATTCGTCTCGCCCCGGTGGTCACACTGGCTGGAAGATCCTACACGCTCCAGTGGCCGCACTGGGCAGGAAAGTTTCTCTACGCCCCTGCGCTTTCATTGGCCTATAATATACACCGATGATGAAGTTGCAATCCAGCAGTCTCCTGATGACGGGCAGAGTACACACTGCCCAAAACGTAGAGTTACCGGCTCTTCTCAGAGCCACACTCCTTCTCGAAAGAGAAGTGCTACATGGTGTCACCGCAAACCTTCCATTTAAGATTCATCAGAGTTATGCCACATGTGTTCGGGGGGGGGGGGGGTTCCAGAATTAAAAATTGATGACAGTTTAGCGCCAAAATTGACAAATGAGATTGTGTACAGCATGTACAATTAATGTTACTCGATGACACAAGTTTCCAATACAATTTGAATGAGATAATCCTTACCAGAGGTTCAAGTTCTGGTCCAGTCAGAGTCTTTGCTGCCATTTCTCAATTTGTTTACAAGTTCCCAATCAGTTTTACCTTTATACTTCTCTGAAATAAGTTTAGAATTTATACAAAGATATGTTCAACCAGAGGCCTGGGTTCAGATCCCGGCCCAGCTTAAGCTTTCTGTGCCATCTTAGATGAATTGTCAGCAGCTTTTCTAGTCAGCTCATTCCTTGGTTTGTCTAAAACAAGTAGGTTCTTCTCTCGCAAGTTGATGAGAAAATTTGCCCATACTAACCAAAAGATGGCATCGTTTGAGCTTCTTGTTTGTTCTTTTTTTTAAATTTTTATTCAGACTGCATCTTCAGCGTCCTCGGCGATGTGTTGTCGCGGTGATACCACCTTGCTCCGCTGCTGGCCGCTGCTGCGCCGTCTGTTGCCGCTGCCAAGCAGCGAGCGCAACGAGGAAGACCGTGTCCTCGAGCTCCCGTTGTTCACACTACGAGGAGCAAAGGCAAAAGAAACAGGGATCATAGATTAGATATGCTCAACACTTGAAGGGCACATCTATTGTAGCAGAGGTCAGGTTTCCTTTCAATTGGTTAGGGCCACTACGAAAATAATCGCGATTCAATAACTATATAGGAAGGTTTGCGGTGACACCATGTATCAGGTCTCTTAAAGGAAGAGGTTTGGTTCTGAAAAGAACCTGAGTGGTAACTCGATGTTTCGACCAGTATGCTCTGGCCGTCATCTCTCTTTTCAGAACCAAACCTCTTCCTTTAAGAGACCTGATACATGGTGTGACCGCAAACCTTCCTATATTGATTCACCCACCATGCAAAGCCTTAAGTCTTATTGATTCAACGACTTTTTTTTCTTTTTTTCGTGTCCACACAGGCCAAAAAATCACGTCGCAAAAACTTGTGCGCCGATTGCGGTTAGCAGTTGTGGTCAAATGGTGGGTGTGTCCTTGAGGGTGACACACGCAGGTCAAAGAGAGCTTCAGCAGTGCATTGTGGGATTGAAAATAAATGGTGCGATTCAGTGGAGCGTTCCCAAACACACACCGCATCGCAAATAAACGCGATTATTTGAAAAAGTATCACTCTAAGTGGAGTCCGAAACGTGATTCAAATCTCACTAATAATCGCATTTATTGTGTCGACACATGTTACGTACATGAGCGTGATGCATACTGGTAAATCTGCAATTAACCAAGTCTATGACATTATAGGCATGATGCTTTGTTTTGATTCAGGTACGGTGCGATCAGGCATTTTTTTTTAAAGGAAAAGTCATCGGTAAAGAAATTCAGTCAGATATCAACTGTAATATTTCAAAAGTAAGAGGGCCTAGCAGGCCCTTTCTCAACCTTTGAGAAAGGTCCTGCTAGGATGGAAACGTCAGGCCCTCTTACTTTTCAGATTTATGTATTGCAGGTTATCTTAGTCAGTGTCAGTGAGCTGTTTGCAACAGGTTTTTGTTTTTGTATAAACAGTAACATTTGAGACCCATTTTCTCTTACTCGTGCAAAGTCTAGACAGAAACTCCACTGGTGTATCACATAATCCACTAGACCAATGCTGATACCACTGAACTCGGTGCATGGTGTGGTGGAAATTTTTGATCCCAGATCAAGCCAATCGGCCATTTTCACAAACGGAGACACCAAATTGGCCACTCTACACTGCAGTAAACCCTTCCTAAAAGAGCTGTTAAGGTACTACCCACAGTATCCAATATTGAGGATATTGTATTTTTTTTATTTTTTTTTGATGGGGATTAAAAAAACAACAAGTTAGTGTTTATTTTCTTAGTATTGATTTGTTTTGTTTTCCAATTCATTCTCATTTGAGTGTGCTGTGATGTATAAATATGTATCCTGGAAAATGAAATAAATATCAATATAAATATAAATACTAGTAACCAGGGCTTCCGTGAGTGACACAAGGGAATGGGAGTGACACAAGGCTGGGCCAACCGTTCACAGGTGTGGATGCAATTGACAGTAAGGTGCAAGGGCTCTGCAGAGTGTGTACCAGTGTGGACAGCACACCAGGCAACTCGCAGCCAAGCTGCCGTGCACGAAAACATTGCGCATTCCAAATAAAAACACCCTCCCTTCTGTGCTTTCATGATGCAACTCTGCAACAGTGCACTGTGCGAGTGTGGAAGGGTCCTCAGCAGTGCAGATCATGCAAATCAACTCTTTTTATACCTGCCATCACCCCTAAAAAAATCAACAAAATTTCAACAAACCTTCAGACTTAATTTGTGGTACAAAAATAAAATTGACATTTAGGTTGATTTTAAAAAAGGTGCAAAACACACCAAAAATAATCTGCAAACATTCTCTGCAATCTATTTGTCATGCAAATAAACTATTCTATACCTGCCATCACCCCTAAATCTATATGATCTCTCATGCAAAATCAACTATTTTTATACCTGCCATCGGCCCCCCCAAAAAAACTCCACAAAATTTCAGCAAAACTGTGCCAGTGAAGAGCATCAAAGTTACCTTCTTATATCTCATTGCTTTCCCTGATGATTATATGGGAACAGAGGCTTGGCAGAACTATTGAAAAGAAGGGGTTCATCCAATTTTTAAAAAAGTCAGTTTGTTAGAAAAGCAAAGAAAAGTCTAATAGGAGCCGACTTGAGCCCAGGGTTCAGGTATGATGGGCGCGAACCTTGTGCCTTGTGGAGACCTAGTCCAATAGGCTGAATAGGTCTCCACAGGGAAATTGAAAAGGTGTACAGGTCTCCACAAGGTTTTCACAAATCTAGCATTTGGAAATAACTCCAAAACGGGAAATTTGTGATGGGTAAAAAATCTGTCGCAAACTGAAGTGTTATATATAAGAGACATATGGTCTAATTTACAGTCTAAAGGATCGGTCCATAGCTTGAAAGTGTCCTTAGGATCAGTCCATAGTTGAAAGTGTCTTTAGGATCAGTCCATAGCTTGAGAGTGTCTTTAGGATCAGTCCATAGCTTGAAAGTGTCCTTAGGATCAGTCCATAGCTTGAGAGTGTCCTTAGGATCGGTCCACAGCTTGAAGGTGTTCAAATTGAACCTTCTAGGATCACTTAAACAGAGAGAGGGAGAGACTGAGTGACAGAGAAAGTGAATGGTGCTTGTTAGAAGCCTTTTACCTGGCGGCACTGGCCGGCCTACTGGGAATGCCTGCCATCATGTCCGACAGGTCCTCTGCATCGCGGTCATTGATGGACGAGACCAGATCACTCTGTAGGAGAGAAACCATCACGTAGATTCATTGTAATGACATTTTATCGATAGCATTGTCATGTAATACTGAAAAGTATGTCCAGGAATAAGGAAGTGACCTTGTACTCGATCAGCTCTCTTTTGAGATGTGAAGATCGTGACAGCTGGAAATGGGGTTGATAATGAAAAAATAAACTTGAGTGTGATGCCTTTCTCCGATCTCATTCCTCACCTCCGCCCTTGAATGCAGGTCTCGCAGCCACCCCATCCCGTTGTCCATTTCGTCCTCTGCCTCCCCTTCCTCGTCCTCGCTCACTTCCTCCAGGATGGGCCTGCGCATCTGCTGGGCCTGGTACAGGTGCTGCTGCTTGACACGCAGACTGACCGGGCCCATGTCCTGGGGGGCATTCTCCAAGTCCTCGTAGAAGCCATCGTCCCCTGGACATGGCGGGAATGAAGGAGAGAGGGAGAAGGGGAGAGGGGGAGAGTGGGAGAGTTGGGGAGGGGGAGAGGGGGAAAGGGGGAGAGGGAAGAGGGGGAGAGGGGGAGGGGGAGAGGGAAGAGGGGGAGAGGGGGTGAGGGAGGGGGAGAGGGGCGGAGAGGGGAGGTGGAGAGGGGACAGGGGACAGGGGACAGAGAGAGAGGAGAGAGGGAGAGGGAGAGGGAGAGGGAGAGGGAGAGGGAGAGGGAGAGGGAGAGGGAGAGGGAGAGGGAGAGGGAGAGGGAGAGGGAGAGGGAGAGGGAGAGGGAGAGGGAGAGGGAGAGGGAGAGGGAGAGGGAGAGGGAGAGGGAGAGGGAGAGGGAGAGGGAGAGGGAGAGGGAGATGGAGAGGGAGAGGGAGAGGGAGAGGGAGAGAAAGAGGGAGAGGGAGAGGGAGAGGGAGAGGGAGAGGGAGAGAAAGAGGGAGAGGGAGAGGGAGAGGGTGATGGAGAGGGAGAGGGAGAGGGAGAATGAGAGGGAGAGGGAGAGGGAGAGGGAGAAGAAAAAGGGAGAGGGAGAGGGAGAGGGAGAGGGAGAAGAAAGAGGGAGAGGGAGAGACATATTGAAAGTGTAAGAACTGGTAAGAATTGGATGGCAATAGTTTTATGATGCCAATAATCTGCCTGTAGCTTAATTTCTGTACGGATTCACGGTCTCCACCATGCACTCCTACAATTTTGGAAATTGTGCAATGAGGATGTGACAAAGGTCAGGCACAGATGAAGCCAAGGCGTGACAGCCTTGTCTGCCAGAGGGAACGAAGAGGATATAGGTGAGGTGACATAATAAGCTGTGCACGGAAGATTGGGGATCACCACCAGCCTACCTTCTATCCGTCTCTGTTGGAGCACAAGGGACTCCTTAGGGTTGTAGAGTTTCTGCACGGTCTCTGTCTGGTCCACTGGACGCGTCTTGTTTATTTTGCCGTTGGAGAGGACCCCTGAAAACAAACGAACAAACCCCCAAACACAGACATACGTCTTAGTAGTCTGAAAATTCATCGCCTGTCCCTCAATCACGATGATTGACTATTAGAGTGACTATGGTTCTAGCCTGACAAGAATGTTTATAGAGGGCTATAAGTCCTTCAAATCACTCAACAATATTTGGGCCTAACTTTATCACTGAAATCATCCTAAAGAAACTCATTCCCAAGATGACTGTATTCCAGAAGTTGTTATTTGGTAGTCTTGTGTCAGCTGTTTTATTACCCTTAGGCCTTGACTAGATGCAGATCAGCAGATGTCTCCATGTATGTATGATTGTACACACACAAAATTGCCCCCCCCCCAAAAAAAAGAAGAAGTAATCCCTACCTACCTGCACTACCGTATTTTGAAACACCATGTAATCATCAGAAGCAGAACTACATATTTTGTTGCCTTAGGCCAAGTAACAAAAAACATGTTTAGCCTTTTTCGGAAAAAAGGAAGGTGGAGGCCCTTTTTTTTCTTTTCTTTTTTTCAAAATGGCTGACCAAACCATTTATCCAAAACAACCGGCCGGGCTATTTTTCCCAGATGGCAGCCACTTTTTTCTCTTTAAAAAAAGAAAAAAAGTTAAGCCATAAGAATAGACAATTTCCACAGTGACGAATGACGGAGTGAGTATATAAAAACTAAGACTTTTTATATAATAGTTCTTCTGGGGAAAAAAATCATGAAATTTTCACTTAAGCCAACAAGGGGTTTAAAAAAAAAAGAAAAAAAAAAAAAAAAAGAGAGAGCAGACAGCCTCCAAAACAGGAAGCGGGTGGGGATGCTAAACATGCTATCTTTTTTTTTTACTTGGCCTTACCTAGGGTGTACATCTTGAGCAGCATTCGTCGCTTCATCGGCGTCATCAGGATGAAGTCGTACTCCCGCTGGGCCAGCCGCTTCTTGAATGCCGGCATGAGCTTCATGAACTCCCGGGCCGTCTCGCGGACAGAGGCCTTGACCGACTCGGCGAAGAGGGAGACGGGGGCCAGCCGGGCGTGCGCCTCGATCAGCTCGTCCAGCAGGTCCCAGAGGGTGTCGTGGACGGGGTCGCCCAGGAACTCGGCCTCCCGGCAGCAGGCATTGATGATCTGGACCTGGCGCGAGAGCTCGTGGACGGGGCTGAAGAGCGGGAAGGTGGAGAGCGAGTGCTCCAGGACCACGCGGCCCCGGAGCAGCGCCTGCATGTAGCGGCGCGTCTCGGCCGTCATCCGGTCCAGGTCGCGGCCGCTCATCTCGGGCCAGAGGGGCGTGCCCCGGCAGAGGCAGCCGGCGTGGCGCAGGAGGACGTAGGCCAGCCAGAGGAGGGTGGCCCCGGCCCAGACGAAGCAGACCGCCTGCAGCTCCGCCAGCAGGTACTCGGCCTGGAAGAAGACCGAGTCGGCGTCGAAGACGTTCTGCATCAGGCCCAGCACGGCCAGCACCAGCATGCAGACTAGGTTGAGGACGGCGTAGACGTTGAAGGAGGTGACGCGGAAGGGCCGGCGGATCAGGACGGCCAGGAGGAGGAGACCGACGGCGGCCAGGAAGGCAACCATCTGCCACACGGGCTCCCAGGGCAGGGCGGCGTAGGCCAGGAGCAGGACCAGCTTGACTCCGAAGAGGACGGGCCGGTAGTAGGCCCAGAAGAGGCGGAAGGAGGAGAAGAGGTGGTAGAGCTTGATGGCCCAGATGAAGTCCAGCCCGTGGGCGTACTCGGCCTCCTTCAGCTGCAGGTAGCCCTCGTGCCGCTCCGAGCGCCGGGTGAAGACCTGGCCGCGGATCTTGGCGACCAGCCAGGCGGGCAGCAGGACGAAGAGCCCGAAGAAGACGGCCAGCGGCACCGCCACGTAGGCCAGGTGCTCGCCGCTGGCGCAGGGCGTGGCGTTGTGGACGTCCATGTTGCCCTCGGCGTTGCAGTGGAACAGCTTGGCCATCATGACGCCCACGGGCATGGCCAGGAGCTGGCTAAGGACGATGTACGCCCGCTGGAGACGCGCCACCTGCAGCAGGAGGTTGTAGCGCTTCCGGTAGTGCATGGCGGCATACAGGACGACGTAGACGGCCGCCGCCACGACGAGGAAGAGCCCCCAGCCGAGGGCGTACCACCGGTAGTCGAACCCGATCAGGGAGCTGTCGATGAGGCTGTCCCGGGCCGAGTTGTAGATGGCCGGGTCGTTCATCTTCAGGAACTCCCAAAGGTCCAGGTTGGCCAGGAAGAGGAAGCGCGTGCCGTAGAGCCAGTCGTAGGGCCAGGGCCAGCGCAGGGCGATGGCCAGCACCAGAGCGTAGAACTGGAGGAGGTCAAGCACGAGAAAGGCGGCGTCGTGCAGGACCAGTTTGGTCTGGCGCTTGTGGCGCCTCTCGAAAGTGGCCAGGTACTCGTCGTCGAGGTCCTCCACTCCTCCTCCTCCTCCGTAGCCTCCTCCTCGATCCTCCATCATCAGGTCCACGTCCCGGAGGTCCACGTGGATCCTCCGGGCCCGCTGCTTCTGCCGGAGGAGGCCGAAGGATCGCCTCGCCTCGGTCGCTCTCTTGAAGGGCAGCAGTGGGGAGTTGGCCTGCTCCCCTGATTCCCCCTCCCCTTCCCCACCAGCCTGCGACACGCTTCCTGACGACATCCCTGCGTTATCTGTAGGCTTCGGCCATTAAAAGGACTTCACAATCAACTGATCACACGTCCCTGCATGGACCAGGGGGGGGGGGGAAGGAAAAAGAAGTGTAATCCCAAACCACTGATAAGCACCCGGAAAGACTGCCATGAGTCATGACATCATTGATACAGTACAGACACAATTCCTCCAAATGCATGCACTAACAGTAACAGTAACAGTAACACAGTGACTCTGCCTTTGAGAAAGGTCCTGCTAGGATCGAAACGTCAGGCCCACTAAATTTTAGAGAAACAGTAACACAATAAAATACAGCTGCTAGCTAATACTAGTACCATATTGTTATGGTACACTCAGATTTTTTTTAGGACCAACAAAAAAGAAAACCGGAGCTTCGAAGCAACTGCCAATTTTGTACCTAGGAAAATAGACCCCAAAAGAGCAACTTTTTGAATCACACGAGTTTGGCCTTCCGGAAGAGCCTTAACTTTCCACATTTTCGGTGACGGACAAGAGCAGGAAACCAACTAGAACTTAGTAGTACTAGTAGTAGTAGTATGACTATGAGCTAGTCATCAATTAGTTCAACTGGTGCAACGCCATTACCTTCAGGAAATAATTTTTGTCAAAACAGCATAGGAAATTAGACTGGATTACAGTATCACTAGTATTAGTAATACAGAGTACTATAGTATTACTTAGCAGTTAGAGTTAGAAAGGTAATTCGATTGGAAATGGCGATATTTGATCTCAGTCCGACAATTCTACCTCCATGGTCCGACTCCCTCCATGGTCCGACAAAAGTCCAAGGAAGTAAATCAGTATTTCCTTTTGTTGTTGCACGAGAAGGATCCTCAACTCCAGTCCAAGTTTATAATTGAAAGGAAAAAAGATAAGTTCTAATTTACCTTCCCATTAATCACCGGCACAGCATTGTAAATGCTTGGCGTGGGAACTTTTACCAAAGTTTCTCCAACTTCATTCACCTGCCAAATTGCGGAATCAATCAATTATGCAAATTGAGCTGCGCGATCGGCTCATTGTTGACCAATGAGCGTCACAGATTGCCATGGACACTTGTGATAGTATGTGTTTCCTTAATTCCTTTAAATTGCACTAATAATTTATTTAATATATTATTTTATCTAAAATAAATATTTTTAAGTAAATTATTATAAATTAAAAATTAATTTCCTTAATTGTTTAAGTGATAATGTTTTTTTGGGGTTAATAAGGTTTGAATTATTTGTAGAGGCTGAAACTTTTCTTGCAGACGGCTGTTTTATGAAGGTCGTGTTTCCAAACAAAGAGACGAAATAGCCGTCGATTGGAGTCAAAACACTCAAGATGGCGGACGCACTGGGCGAATCCATTCTGCGGCATGTGGAGAAGGAGGGGCAGGTCGGGACGGACGTCTTGGCCAAATGCCTGGGCCGCGATCACCAGCAGATCGTCGGGGCTGTGAAGAGTTTGCAGTCTCTGGGCAGTGTAATTCGCCTTTTGTCTTGTTCTCCCCTTTGTTTCCCCATTATTAGCCACCCCTTGTGTGGTACCGTCGGCTGCCGATCGAGTGCAGTGCATGTCATGTGTACCGTGTACGTGCGTGGTTGTGTGTTGTGACTGTGTGCTGCGGTGATTGCATCATACAGCATGATCATGTTCCATATTGCTGGGGTCACACTAATTGGCGTCAACACGTTAAAAATGTATCATACATCGGAAATAAATATACCAGACTATGACATCAATTTTATCAGAGAGAATTTGCATTGGTTTTAGGTTATAACTAGTTATATTATTTATAATATTTCAAAATTTTATTTACAAAAATGGTGTTTTTACTATTCCAAGCATGGACGGATGTGTCTTATTCCTCCATGGTCCAAGCATGGAGGAATAAGGAGAGACCATGGTCCAAGTAACTTGGACCCGACAAGTCACCCTTTTTTTATCGAATGTTGAAATTATGAATACGAGGGTCGGGTGACAACTTGGACCCGACAAGTCACCCTTTTTTCATTGAATTTTGAAATTTTGAGGGTCGGGTGATTACAGTCAAAATTTTAAAAATTTTTACCGTGACCGTGACGGTTGTATGCCTTTGCCTACTTTCTCAGATTACCATTTGAGCTAATGTTTAATGGTTTAACACACACAAACTGTGGCAATCTTTTGACCTTTACCAATGTTGTATAGACCTTTAAAGCTCACCGTGTCATGGGAATCATCTTACAAATTCCAGCATCCCCTGACAACAATCCAGCCCTTAGATGGCTATCCAGCCCTTAGATGGCTATCCAGCCCTTAGATGGCTATCCAGCCCTTAGATGGCTATCCAGCCCTTAGATGGCTATCCAGCCCTTAGACGGCTATCCAGCCCTTAGATGGCTATCCAGCCCTTAGATGGCTATCCAGCCCTTAGATGGCTATCCAGCCCTTAGATGGCTATCCAGCCCTTAGATGGCTATCCAGCCCTTAGATGGCTATCCAGCCCTTAGACGGCTATCCAGCCCTTAGATGGCTATCCAGCCCTTACATGGCTATCCAGCCCTTAGATGGCTATCCAGCCCTTACATGGCTATCTAGCCCTTAGATGGCTATCCAGCCCTTAGACGGCTATCCAGCCCTGAGACGGCTATCCAGCCCTTAGATGGCTATCCAGCCCTTAGATGGCTATCCAGCCCTTAGACGGCTATCCAGCCCTTAGATGGCTATCCGGCTTAGACGGCTATCCAGCCCTTAGATGGCTATCCAGCCCTTAGATGGCTATCAAGCCCTTAGATGGCTATCCAGCCCTTAGACGGCTATCTGGCTTAGACGGCTATCCAGCCCTTAGATGGCTATCCAGCCCTTAGATGGCTATCCAGCCCTTAGGTGGCTATCCAGCCCTTAGATGGCTATCTAGCCCTTAGATGGCTATCCGGCTTAGACGGCTATCCAGCCCTTAGACGGCTATCCAGCCCTTAGATGGCTATCTAGCCCTTAGATGGCTATCCAGCCCTTAGATGGCTATCCGGCCCTTAGACGGCTATCCAGCCCTTAGATGGCTATCCAGCCCTTAGATGGCTATCCAGCCCTTAGACGGCTATCCAGCCCTTAGATGGCTATCCAGCCCTTAGATGGCTATCCAGCCCTTAGATGGCTATCCAGCCCTTAGACGGCTATCCAGCCCTTAGACGGCTATCCAGCCCTTAGACGGCTATCCAGCCCTTAGACGGCTATCCAGCCCTTAGACGGCTATCCAGCCCTTAGATGGCTATCCAGCCCTTAGATGGCTATCCAGCCCTTAGACGGCTATCCAGCCCTTAGATGGCTATCCAGCCCTTAGATGGCTATCCAGCCCTTAGATGGCTATCCAGCCCTTAGATGGCTATCCAGCCCTTAGATGGCTATCTAGCCCTTAGATGGCTATCCAGCCCTTAGACGGCTATCCAGCCCTGAGACGGCTATCCAGCCCTTAGATGGCTATCCAGCCCTTAGATGGCTATCCAGCCCTTAGACGGCTATCCAGCCCTTAGATGGCTATCCAGCCCTTAGATGGCTATCCAGCCCTTAGATGGCTATCCAGCCCTTAGATGGCTATCCAGCCCTTAGATGGCTATCTAGCCCTTAGATGGCTATCCAGCCCTTAGACGGCTATCCAGCCCTGAGACGGCTATCCAGCCCTTAGATGGCTATCCAGCCCTTAGATGGCTATCCAGCCCTTAGATGGCTATCTAGCCCTTAGATGGCTATCCAGCCCTTAGACGGCTATCCAGCCCTGAGACGGCTATCCAGCCCTTAGATGGCTATCCAGCCCTTAGATGGCTATCCAGCCCTTAGACGGCTATCCAGCCCTTAGATGGCTATCCGGCTTAGACGGCTATCCAGCCCTTAGATGGCTATCCAGCCCTTAGATGGCTATCAAGCCCTTAGATGGCTATCCAGCCCTTAGACGGCTATATGGCTTAGACGGCTATCCAGCCCTTAGATGGCTATCCAGCCCTTAGATGGCTATCCAGCCCTTAGGTGGCTATCCAGCCCTTAGATGGCTATCTAGCCCTTAGATGGCTATCCGGCTTAGACGGCTATCCAGCCCTTAGACGGCTATCCAGCCCTTAGATGGCTATCTAGCCCTTAGATGGCTATCCAGCCCTTAGATGGCTATCCGGCCCTTAGACGGCTATCCAGCCCTTAGATGGCTATCCAGCCCTTAGATGGCTATCCAGCCCTTAGACGGCTATCCAGCCCTTAGATGGCTATCCAGCCCTTAGATGGCTATCCAGCCCTTAGATGGCTATCCAGCCCTTAGACGGCTATCCAGCCCTTAGACGGCTATCCAGCCCTTAGACGGCTATCCAGCCCTTAGACGGCTATCCAGCCCTTAGACGGCTATCCAGCCCTTAGATGGCTATCCAGCCCTTAGATGGCTATCCAGCCCTTAGATGGCTATCCAGCCCTTAGATGGCTATCCGGCTTAGACGGCTATCCAGCCCTTAGATGGCTATCCAGCCCTTAGACGGCTATCCAGCCCTTAGACGGCTATCCAGCCCTTAGACGGCTATCCAGCCCTTAGATGGCTATCCAGCCCTTAGGTGGCTATCCAGCCCTTAGATGGTGGCCTCCCTAAATTTGATGATGTACAGTAAGCCAAACATTGTGAAGTGAACCATTTGAATGTCTGATGTGTTGTCCCGTGTGTCGCAGGTCATTGAAACCAAGCAGCAGACCAACAAGTATTGGGAGATCACGGCGGAGGGCACGGACATGGTGAAGAAGGGCAGTTACGAGGCGCTTGTTTACCAGGCCGTGCCAACAGAGGGCGGTATTGCACAAGCTGACCTCATGGTAAGGGGAAAGGACAGTGTAACTCGCAAGAAATCAGTAATAATAACTAACATGCTCCCAATATACAAAAAATGTAACAAAAAAGTAATAAATTGGCCTAAAAAATTAAAATGTTGCAAACTAGTCTCTGACTAAAATTATCCAAATTTATGCAAATCCATGAATGCACAGTGCCTGATTCTTTCAAGTGATATGTTTTGGGAGAATGAGTTGTTATGATCTAACTTTTCATTTCTTTCTATTTTTTTTTTTCAGTTGGGAGTAATATACAAAAATGTTGCAAACTGCTTTTTTGAGAAAAATTTACGGAATGAAAATCTCACAATTTAGGAGGGCCCGTTGTTTCAATCCCAGCAGGACCTTTCTCCAAGGCACAAACTTCCTCTGCCTTTGAGAAGAGGTCCTGACAGCATCGAAACGTCAGGCCCTCCTGCTTTTTGAAGATTTTGTTTTGTTTTCAGCTTAATTATTCGTGTGGTCTTGAACCTCCGATTTTGGCTGTATTCTGTGTGGGATTGATTTGTTTTGCTTGGGTTTTTTTTTCGTCGGCAGAAATCCGTGCCCAATGCCAAGATAGGCTTCAGCAAAGCGATGTCGGCAGGCTGGCTGGTGATCAACAAGGCCGCGGAGGGCGGGCCGAGGATCGTGCGCAAGGTCAGAGGTCACGGGGCACGCTCCATTGCTATGCAGCCATGTTGGCAGTTTGGCACCCTGGCGGACTTACAGACCCATTTCTTTTAACAATGCCTTTCTTTCAACATTATACAACAAAATTAGGATTGAAGTTGTTTTGTTTTTTTTCCAAAATGCTCATTACTCACCTGATATTGAAGGGACTGATGTTTTAACAGGAAGCATAATATATCCTTTTTTTTTGCATTTATAACTATTCTGTAAATACAACAAACTGTTGCAAACTGGTAACTGACGAGAATGACCTGTGAATCTCAAAAGTTAGAGGGCACGACATTTCGAACCTAGCAGGACCTTTCTCAAAGGCAAAGGCTTTTGAGAAAGGACCTGCTAGGATCGAAACGTCGGCCCCTCTAACTTTTGAGATTTATAACTATTCTGACAACAGAACAGAATACACTTCCCAAAATGTTGAGTTACCGGCTCTTTTCAGACTCATACATTATCTCAATAGAGATGACTCACAAGTTGTCACACTTCCACCATGCAAACCTTCAAATCATACACAACTTTTCGTCCCCGACCCGGAGTGGACAATTGAGAGCATTTGGATCCATTGGTACTGGCACGCAAGCATTGACGCGTCCCTGTCGCCGTGGTTGCTCAACTGCAGGTGCCCAGCATTGTCGACAATGTCAAAGGTCAACTGGAAAAGGTGCAAGAGGGCAACATTGGGGCGCTGACGGACAAGGAGAGGATGGAACTCAAGAAGAGGAAGCTGATACAAGAAGTGTAAGGTTTTTGCGCCGTGCCTCACAGAACTGATCATTATTCTTTCAGCGATAATTTCTATATTAGACGATAGTGCCCCCTAGTGCTGCATGCCTGGAACCCTCCTCAATCCTCCACAATCCTCCAATATGAGTTTGTACGTGTACATGTACCCCACTGCCTCAATCTTCCACAATCCTCCAATATGAGTTTGTGCGTGTACATGTACCCCACTGCCTCAATCCTCCACAGCTAAGCACATGTAAATGGATCCTTCGTTTATATTACAGTTGACCATTTGTAAGCAAAGTGCATACTAGCAAGACAGTACATGCATGGAGCTATACGTAGGTAGCTCCATGGTACGTGCCTTTGTCAAAGTTCCACAGCTTTTCATATCCTCAAAAATCTTCTGCAGTGTAAATCGAACAACCTTCCTCAATCCTCCTCAATCTTCCGGTGTAAATTTTACAACCTTCCTCAATCCTTCTGAATCCTCCCGTGTAAATTTTACAACCTTCCTCAATCCTCCTCAATCCTCCATTGTAAATTTTACAACCTTCCTCAATCCTCCTCAATCCTCCTGTACAAATTTTACAACCTTCCTCAATCCTCCACAATCCTCCAACTGGAAATTTTCATACCTGCCTCAATCCTCCACAATCCTCCATTACCCCCCGTGGAGGATTGTGGAGGATTGAGGAAGGTTGTAAAATTTGTACAGGAGGATTGAGGAGGATTGAGGAAGGTTGTAAAATTTACAATGGAGGATTGAGGAGGATTGAGGAAGGTTGTAAAATTTACACGGGAGGATTCAGAAGGATTGAGGAAGGTTAGGATTTTAATGATATCACATATTACATAAACACCGATGATACATGTAGTTGGAATCCAGCAGACTCCTGACGACGGGCAGAGTACACGCTACCTGAAATATTGAGTTACCGGCCCTTTTTTTTTTAGAGCCACACTCCATCTTGGAGAGAAGTGCTACACAGTGTCACCACAACCCTTCCATTTGATTAATGATATTGGCCCATTGATGGATGAAATAGTTCCTTGGATGATATTGCCCTTCGGGTAATAGGCCACATTGTCTGTGAACAGTTTTGCAGGTTGAAAAATTGGTAAAAAAAACTTTGACTGGACTAGAACTTGAACCCGAGATGTACCAGAGCTATCCTGCCCTTAGATGGAGGCCTTCCCTAATTGTCAACTAGTCTTTGCCGGGGTGGGGGCGCGAGTCGGAAGCAATTAAACCCCCGCTTTCATTCAGATGCAAACAACCAATTGTTGTAAACCTGGCTACAGCAGCTCGGGGATCACACAAAGTGGATGCAACCTTTTTTTTTCAAGTCTGAGAAACAAAGTTTTGGAAGCGGATTTCATTCTCAGACAAAGCAATCAAATCTGTTTATGGACGTAATTCTCTTGATACATGTAGGACCTTCAACACCTTCCTGGTCATGAGAGGCAGTGAGTTCAGCACCTCGGTCAGCAAGCTTGAGACGGACCTTACCCCGGAGATGCTGGCAAGGTGAGAGGCAACCAGTATCCATGACAATACTTTTACCCGTGGTTACCATTTTGGAGAGAATTAGATTTGATCTATTTGCAGGAGCTGTGCTCACAGCCTCACATTATTATAATTTTTTTTTGTTCAGCGCATTTTGTTCACCATAGGGGCTGCTTGTTGAAACAGTACTGGGACATTTGAAAACTTTGAACAATTATTAAGGTCAATTTGACTTGCGTGGGACTTGAACCCGAGACTTTTGTCTTTGCAGTATTATTACCTTGGGGATGTACTTCCGGAAATTTCTGGATTTCCGGAAATGGTGGAATTGTTTTTTCTCTGATTTCTGGAAATGGTGTGATTTTTTTTTTTTTTTTAATTATTGATACTTTTTTATTTATTTTATGTCAAACTGGCATCTCAAACTGCTCAATTTTATCTATCAAAACCCTAAAAACTGACGGGCGCCTGCACCCCTGCCGTGAATCTCGCATTTGCATCTCTCAGTTGCGTATGCGCTCACTCGCAGTCTTACAAATTGAGTGCCTTCGGTGATTTTCAGGAAAAGACTTTGTCAGTCACTTACATCCCTGTTCAATACCTATGATTACCTCAGTGCAGGGTGCACTGCGGGGGACAGGGATGAGTCTGGGGTGGGTAGCTCTACAGCAGTTCTGTACAGGGACACGTGTGGACTGTGGAGTGGGTGTGGTTACTTACAAGACCGTCCTATAGCTGGCCCTCTCCCGGGAGTGCCCGGCCAGCCCGACATGTTTCACTAGTTTTTATACAAATCACCACAGCTTAATGCACCGGCACTCTCACCGCCTGAGCTATCCAGCTCTTAGGTGGTGGGGGGTGGGGCCTTCAACCACATCTAAGATAGTCAACATTTTTTTTCGGGAAGGCAGCCATTCAAGTGCTTGATAGACGAGGTGATAAGAGTATTGGTATGTCAGATCATGAAAGGTCTCACACTTTGCTCGTTGTTTCTCTGGCCATGAATCACACTTCTCTTGGGTTGCAGTGGGTCGTGGAAGGACCAGAAGTTCAAGGACTACAACTTTGACGCGCTGGGCGTGATGCCGGCCAGCGGCCACCTGCACCCGCTGCTGAAAGTCCGGGCCCAGTTCCGACAGATCTTCCTGGAGATGGGGTGAGTTTGCTCTCGAGATTTCTCCCCCCCCCCCCCTCCCACCCCCGCTCTACAAAAAAGCCCCTTAAGTCTCGCACTGCCATTTGCATAATTGGCTGTTCTACCCAACATTTGGGTGTTTTTTTTATTTCTTTAATGACATTTTGATACAGTTGATGTCCATTCTTTCATAATCAGTTAGAGGAACCGGCAAAGCCTAGTTGACTATTTTGGGCGGGCCGCCGTCTAAGGGCTGGATAGCTCAGATGGTAAGAGCGCCGGTGCGCAAAACCAGTGGTCACGGGTTCCAAGTCCCGCTCCAGTCAAAACTTTTCTTTGTCATTTTTCAGAATTGTACCGGTAGTTCCTAGTGCGTTTTTTCTTCGTTTGAAAAGACTTCCAGAATTTTCCAGATTCTTGGAGAGGCGTGATTTGATTTCATATTTTTTAAAATGTATTTTTATTTTATTTTTTTCTATTTAATTAATTATTGATTTATTTTGGGGGGTTCGAACATGTATCTCAAACTGCGAATTTTTATCTGTTAAAACCCTAAAAACTGAAGGGTGCCTGCACCCCTACCTTGAATCTCTCGGTCGCGTAAGCGCTCACTCGCAGTCGCATTCTCTCGGTTGCGTGAGCGCTCACTCGTAGTCGCACAATTGATTGGCCTTCCATTGATTTTCAGGAAATGACTTTTGTCGGTCACTTGCATCCCTCTGTGACCATGATAACCGCTTGCTCCTCGCTAGATTCACGGAGATGCCCACGAATAATTTCATCGAGAGCTCCTTCTGGAACTTTGATGCCCTCTTCCAGCCCCAGCAGCATCCAGCCAGGGACATCCAGGACACCTTCTTCATCAAAGGTCGCCCCCCAAAAAAAAAACAGAAAGCCGGCCCGCCCTCAACTAACCTACTGTGCACCGGGCCATATTCCAGTGCCCGCGACCACCACAGATTTTTGAATAATGTTCAAAACTCACTAACCGATTGGGAACAGTGATTATCTATCAAATAAGACCATTAACCACTTCATGCCGGGACCTCCGAAATCGGAGTGTTTTACTATTGTTTACATTTTAAACAAAGACTCTTTTCAGTTAATAGAACAAATCAATACGAATCATGACAAAGACCCATTTTGATGCAAGTTGCCACATACCCTCTCTCCCCAAAACTGAAGCACTTATCATTCTATATACTATTGATTGCCCCTTACTGGTAACTCAGGGACAGGTGCGTACCAATTGTCGTTGCGTGACGAGGGGCTCACAATTTCAGTAGAGAACTCCCTATCTTAAATGGGTCTTTCTTAAAATCTGCAGGAAAGATAATGATCGGGTTAAAACTTTTTGGCTCGCTCTATTGAGAAGTGCAGGGATGGCATTAAAAAAAAAAAAGATGTGCGGATAATGACCTAATACGTAGATAGGATGTGTTGTAACCAAGGTCTCGGGTTTGGAACCCAATTCGTTATGACTGTCTCAAGTGTAGGGGAAGCCTGTTTCCTGTGTTTGTGAATTTCGATTTCGATTTTCATTTTTCTCTTCTCTCGCAGATCCGCAAAATGCTCACGAGTTCCCGATGAATTATCTGAAGAAGGTCAAGAAGGTTCACTCTGTCGGCGGCTATGGATCGCAAGGGTACGGAGACAGTGCCTCAGCAATTGCTGCTGAAGCTGAATAGAATATACACTTAGAATATACGCCCTAAGCTATCCAGCCCTTATTTAGATAGTGGCCTTCCCAAATACAACGATGGACAGTAAGCCAATTTTGTTGGGGGTATCACTAACCTTGTGCAGTGAAGAAATCTCACTTAGTGTGGGTCTGGTGTTAATCCGTCCACAGGTACAAGGTGGCCTGGAAGATTGAGGAGGCAAAGAAGAACATCTTAAGGACTCACACCACGGCCGTCAGTGCGCGGATGCTGTACAAGCTGGCCCAGCAGGTAACACAGATCAGGGGCTTAATTCTCATACAGCCGTTTAAAGCCCCCTACACAACATTGGTCGAGGTCAAAGAATAGCATCCATATGTTGTCTGATCCAACATATGCATGAAATAGCACACCTGTGAACAATTCAGCTCAATCAAAGTCTTGAGAAAATTGTGAAAACCGCTTCATTTTTTTCGGGAAAATGCAGCATTCAATGCCGTACTGTTCCAAAAAATAGTTTAGATCTCAGTGAGAAATATTTCAGTGCGAGGTTTCTGCCATATCCATCTTCAAACTGTATAAGTTTCATGTAAATCTGTGAACATTTCTGTTTTTCGATCTTACCAATGTTGTGTAGGGGCTCTAAGCACCAATATGGGACCCGCCTCAGGAAAAAGTGATATAAGTTGCATAAAATAAAATTATGGTGATATACAAAAATGTTGCAAACTGCTTACTGACTAAAATTACCAAAATGTAAATCTTAAAATTGAGTGGGCCTGACGTTTCGATCCTAGCAGGACCTTTCTCAAAGGCAGAGTGACAAGGACAAAACAGATACATGTACACGAAGGAAGGGGGGAGAGAGTGAATAGGACACGGATGAGAAACAAAGGCCTATATTATAAGTAAACGAAATAGGCTAGCTATACAAAGGACAAAGAGAGAAGCTCTTTCAGTTCATTGTTCAATACACATTGGAACAGTCTTCCCCTCTTCCTATTGAAAGATTAATTCACTTTGGGAGAGAAAAAAAGGTATTGGTAGAAGCTCACGGCTGCCTTGTGTGGTCCATCGCTTTCTTTCTTTCTTTCTTTTGTCCCCGAAGGAGAAGTTCACGCCGGTAAAGTACTTCTCCATCGATCGCGTGTTTCGCAACGAGACCCTAGACGCCACGCACCTGGCCGAGTTCCACCAGATAGAGGGCGTCATCGCCGACTTCAACCTGACCCTGGCCGACCTCATCGGAGTCCTGCACGCCTTCTTCAAGAAACTCGGTCAGTGGGAGTCGGGAGTAGCGGGTTCGAATCCCGCCCCAAGCTGCCTGATATATTTTCATCAGACACCGGGCAAAGCACCGAGCATTCAGTGCTTATCACGTCGAGCAAGGGCAAAACCTCATTGAATTACATTCTCCTCGATGCAAACGTCATGACATATCTTCGGTCAGTGGGACTCGGATCAGAAGGGTCATTCCCACTGCAAATAAACGCGACTCAAAAAGCGTTTTGATTGGTGTTTTTTTGTTGTTGCTTGTATCCACACACACCCAAAATTTGTGATACAATAATATTGCAAGCCGATTGTGGTTAGCATTATTGTCGTCAATCCGTGCGTGTGGCCCATGCAGGGAGACATATTAACAAGCACGGCACTTGCTGTCCGACAGCGTGAGAAGTGCATTGTGGGATAAAAAACAAGACCACCACACGGGCATAGGGCTGCCTCTTGCCCGTTTGCGTCGAGGAGAATGTAATTCAATGAGCGTTTGCCCTGCTCAACATAATAAGCACTGAATGCCCAGTGCTTTGCCCAATGCCTAATGAACAAAATATCAGGCAGCTCTGGCGGGATTCGAACCTGCTACTCCTGCTTTCTAGTGCAGACGTCTTAATCACTTGACCACTGAGCTGGTCGAGGTCGTGTGGTGGATTCCAATGATGTATTTCGGCAGGTTTCAGCATTGCATCATAGATATAAGAGGATGTTTGCGTTGAGGAGAATGCAATTCAATGTGGGTTTGCCCTGCTGAACGTAAGCAGTGAATGCCCAGTGTTTTGCCCAATGCCTGATGAAACAAAATTTCAGGCAGCTCTGGCGGGATTCGAACCCGCTTCTCCTGCTTTCTAGTGCAGACGTCTTAACCACTTGACCACTGAGCTGGTCGAGGTCGCTTGGTGGATTCCAATGATGTATATCGACAGGTGCAGCATTGCATCATAGATATAACAGGATGTTTGCGTTGAGGAGAATGCAATTCAATGAGGGTTTGCCCTGCTGAACGTAAGCAGTGAATGCCCAGTGCTTTGCCTAATGCCTGAATTTCAGGTAGTTCGGGTTGGGATTCCATATCACTTCTTGATAGCTAATCTAAGTGTATCCGTGTTGGGAAGAACAAGAAAAAACATGGACAGGTAAAGAAATTCCCCCCAAAACGAAGGCGGCCTCGGCTAACCTTGTCTCACGTTCACTCGTCCTTTCTTTCCGTCGTCCGTCTCGCCGCCAGGGATCAAGAAGCTCCGCTTCAAGCCGGCCTACAACCCGTACACGGAGCCCAGCATGGAGGTGTTCAGCTACCACGAGGGCCTGGCCAAGTGGGTGGAGGTGGGCAACTCCGGCGTCTTCCGGCCCGAGATGCTGCTGCCCATGGGCCTGCCGGACAACGTGGTGGTCATCGCCTGGGGACTGTCCTTGGAGAGGTAGGGGTCAAGTGGGGTCAAGGGTCACAGAGACATTGATTGGGATCATAGTTCAGGGGGATAAAGCGGTCTAAGGCCATGTCCAAAATGAGCTTCCAGAGCTACGGCTATAGGCCTATTGTCTTCGTATCTCCGTGTATTTCCAAAAGGGGAAGACCTAGACCTAGCTCTAGACACCCGTTTCGGACATGGACTAGGAGTCATGGTTTAGGGGGTCAAGGGTCACAGAGACATTGATCAGGGGAATGAAGGGATAGATGGATCGGGGTCAAGGATCATGGGGGTATAAGACTCTAGGGGACAAGGGTCAGGGGAGTCAGGGTCTCGGGGGGTATAAAGCAGTCTAGGGGACAAGGGTTAGGGGGTCAAGGGTCAGGTGTTCAAGGCTTGGGGGTTCAAGGTGATGGGAACAAGGGAGTTTGGTAGGGGATAGGAGTCACAAGTCCCTCAACTCTGGATGTGATGAAGAGAAATGAAAAAAAAAACCACAATTCTACATGGGATCTTTCTTATTGCTTCAGGAGGTCGTACTCTTTTGTCTGGGGTACAGGGGAGATGTATTAAGATGAGATCACAGATGGTGAATGTGACTAGTCCACTGTTAACATTGGAGATTAGAATGAAAAAAAAAAATTCTACAAGGCATTCGAGTCATTAAATACAGAAATTTTGCCGAAAACACCTGCTTCCTGACTAAAATTGCCCAAAATGAGAGAGCCCTAGTAAACATCTCATAAGAATAACTCCTCTCTTCTCGTGTACCCGTCTCGTTTCCCATCAGACCGACCATGATCAAGTACGGCATTGACAACATCCGGGAGCTCTTCGGGCCTAGGGTCAATCTTCAGATGGTCTACGACAATCCTATATGTCGACTGGACAAGTGATGATCCACCTCTTTTGCAATTTCCTTGATAGAAACGCATTGTACATGTGTTGTACAGCGACATTGGCAGTCGTGCACAAACTGCACTGGTGTACAACTCTTTTTAGGTCATTAAAATTCCTTGGCAACGACACAGTGCAAGTCAACAGGAATTCTTCACAAATTGGAATTGTTTAATTGCACATGTAAGGGGCTGCATCCGACTTGGAGTACACTGTAAAAAGTGGACACTTTGTGTGAGAGAGCGATCCCACGAATGTTAAAGGGAAAAACTAAATTCTTGAACCTCCATCAACTGGAATAAAGATCACTGCTTGAAATTCTCTTGTGGTGGGTGCAATGACTGGAGTAGTGTGTGCGTCTTATTGCGGTGTCTGAGTAGATAGGACTTTTTACACATTCAATAATTGAGTGCAATGACTGGACAAGTGTGTGCTTCTCATTGCAGTGTCTGATTAGAGTAGATAGGACATTTTACACATTCAATAATTGAGTGCAATGACTGGACTAGTGTGACCTTCTCATTGTGGTGTTTGATTAGAGCAAATAGGACTTTTTACACATTCAAAAATCAAATGCAATGACAGGACTACTAGTGTGCGCTTCTCATTGCGGTGTCTGATTAGAGTAAATAGGACTTTTTACACATCCAATAATGAAATTTAATGTCAATGTAAAACCAGCCGTACATATGGGGGGGAAAATGACCAAACTATTAATCTGAGATAAGAATCTTCGGTAAAACCATAAATCTAAAATTTGCATGATGCTGTATAAGATTTATTGTTGGTAAACACCATGAAACCAAGAAAGAAAAAAAATCGGCAAAGTTTGGAAATATTTAGTAATTTGGCAGTACAAACAATCTTGTTCAACACTAACCCAATTGACATTGAGAGCAACAAATACAGTACACCCCCAGTCACCAAAACATGGAAGAAATAGAAATTAAATAAATATCCCAATGAGTTTTAGATAAAATGAATCCGCTCTTAAAATTCATACAAGAAATGTTTACAAAAGTTGTCCTAGACTGATTATTTACATGAAAAACATGCAGAAAATAACTGGGCTATGCCTTATAAAAAAAAGCCAATTCTTCAGCTTCAACTGATTATTAAATGTCATTCTAAACCCGATATCTTAAATATAAAAAAAATCTAGAATAGTTGATTTCAATACGAGTCTATATTCAAAAGCTCAGTCCACATTGGACTTTTTGGGGGGCAAAGTTATTGAAACTTTGGGTCTTTTACCCATGTTAAAGGCCCTATACAACATTAGTAAAAGTCAAAAGATTGCCACAGTTTGCGTGTTAAACCATTAAACTTTCCCAAAAGAAATCCTGCAAAGGTTTTAGCTCAAATGGTAATCTGAGAGTAGTAGGAAAAAGCAAAAAACCGTCACAGTTTTCGCACCGTTATGTAGTGTAAGAAATAGTTTATTACTCGCGAGAAACTATTTGTTGGTGTTTGAGTGAAGATTTCTCGAGAAATACAGCATCCCAGACTCTAAGATTTCCACATGAGGATTCTATCATGACCATCTACAAACTGTGTAAATTAGAAGGAAATCTGTGGACATTGATGTTTTCCGATCTTCCCAATGCTTTATAGGGCCTTTATGTCACTCTAAACACGATATCTTAAATATAAAAAAAAATATAAAGGGATTTATCTAGAATAATGTAGTTGATTTCAATATGAGTGCATGTAAAAGCCCATTCGCATTGCAATTCTGGGGGCAGAGTTACCGAAACTTTGGGTACTTTACCCATGTCCATTGCGAACGTCCCAGGAAGTCTTCCTCCCTGTTACTGATCCCGACTCACATGGGCATTTTCTACCGGCCAATTTATGCCCAGGAAGAGTTCCCAGGACACTTTGCCCGAGACAGAAAGTCCAGTGCGGACAGTGTGAAAGTACGCAAGTGCTAACCTAAACTGTGAATCTGCCGGTAGCTGATCACGGAATGTGGAACCACTGAAAATACTGACGACTGTTGTTTACAGAATCAATCATGTCTTTCGTCGATCTGATCCCATAACGATTGAAGACAGCTCAGAACACACTGAAGTCAACAATTCTGAATTCCCACTCAAGAAATGAGGACGCAGAAAAAAACCTTGACAAAATCAAAATCACAAAGCCCAGTAGAGTTGACTATTTCCCTCTTGTTATTAAGATGTACCAAAAGTCAAAAGTGAGTATATATATATGCATTACCATATTCAACAATTGTGTCATAAACCCTAACGCTTCCTGTACCTTCGAAAATCCCGCCACCGTGAGGTGGCGGTGTTGGGCCTGCTGAATATGTATACAAGGAAAAATTAGCATTAATGAATATTCATATTTCACGCCAAGGCCAGTTCTTTTTAAAAAGTATCGGCGTTGCTTTTCGATTCGTTATCGTAGATGATACTTCAGGCGCTCGGCTGGGTTGGGGCCATTTTTTGTGTGGCGTTGATTAATTTCTGCGTGACTGCCGACATTGGGGTGGCGACTGGGTCCAGGGTATGGGCTGCAAACTCAAAGAAGTACAGCTGCAAAGAATGAGATCATAAGATAGAGACGGGTTAACCCTGATTTTGAAGCCCCTACACAACATTGGTCGAGGTCAAAGAATAGCATCCATACGTTGTCTGATCCAACATATGCATGGAATAGCACACCTGTGAAAATTTCAGCTCAATCCGCCAACCGAGTCTCGAGAAAATTGTGAAAATCGCTTCATTTGTTTCGCGAAAATGCAGTATTCTACGAAAGACCATTAGTGCCACTAAATTTATATATTTTGGGCCATACTAATCCGTTAGTACGGATTAGTAATCCGTTAGTACGGATTAGTAATCCGTTTGTACGGATTAGTAATCCGTTTGTACGGATTAGTTATCCGTTTGTACGGATTAGTAATCCGTTAGTACGGATTAGTAATCCGTTAGTACGGATTAGTAATCCGTTTGTACGGATTAGTAATCCGTTTGTACGGATTAGTAATCCGTTTGTACGGATTAGTAATCCGTTTGTACGGATTAGTAATCCGTTTGTACGGATTAGTAATCCGTTTGTACGGATTAGTATTCCGTTTGTACGGATTATAGTAATCCATTGGTGTATAATTATTTCAATTGAAGTGGTTGTAATCGTACGGGAGCGATATGCCATCAGAGACTACAAGTGCCGAATGCATGCAACTAATTCGCTTTTACTTTCATCTCGGTTATAATTACTTTGAAATTAGGGCCTCATTGTTAGCAAACCATGGCATTCATTTAAGCAAGCGAACTCTTCATCGAAGATTACGAGAACTTGGCTTGTTTCGGCGGAAGGGCCATACTGACATCCTAGATGTTGCTTGCTTCATTGAGGAAGAGCTGCAAAAGTCGGGCCAGTTGCATGGTTATCGTTGGATGCACTTAAAATGCATACAAAATGGCATAAATATCGACAGGGAAAGTGTGCGTCATCTTTTAGGGATGTTGGATCCTAATGGAGTTGAACATCGAGCCAGAAAACGACTGCAAAGGCGTGTGTACAGAGGGAGAGGACCAAACTACATATGGCACATTGACTCTTATGATAAACTAAAGCCCTTCGGCATTTGCATAAATGGGTGTATAGATGGCTTTTCAAGGCAACTACTTTGTGTACATGCCTACGTAACGAGCAGCGATCCAAAAGTAATAGCTGGCTATTACATTCAAGCAGTTCGTGAAAGAAGGACATGCCCAAGGATACTAAGAGGAGATTTTGGAACTAAAAACACCAACGTGCGGCAAATGCAATTTTTTTTGCGAAGAAACGGTGACGACCCATTTGCAGGAGAGAGGAGCTGTCTTTTGGGAAGTAGTCCTAATAACCAGCGAATCGAATTCTGGTGGAACATACTCAGAAAACACTGCTCACAGTTTTGGCTGAATCTCTTTCATGAATTGAAAGACGCTGGTCACTTCAGTGGAGATTTCCTAGATATCTCACTGATCCAATTTTGTTTTTTGAATATGATTCAGGTAAGGCTTTTTCATAAAAAATCATTTCATTGTTAGAATAAATAGTAATAAAAACCTTCCATCCCTTAATAACACTTGTAAAATGTACTAAAATGTTTTCGGCCATCATTCGGAACAATGATTATTTGGAAAACCATATGTATAACTTCAGTAGTTCTTTAAAGATTGTTTTAAAGTTTGCTTTTTAATATTACAGACTAATAAAAATGTTACATTTATTGCAAACTTCTTGCTTGATGATAAAAGCTGTAATTCCACAATACATTGAAGTATTTAATCGGTAAAGGAAACTTCTATGCACCTGTTTCAATGTCATTGTTTTATTTTTTATAGGAAGAGTTAAACACTGTTGTAAAAGAGTGGAATGGTCATCGTATCGCCCCATCTCGGAACCATTATGGCCCATTTGGACGCCCCTCAGTGATGTACCAAATTCCTCAGTTTTATGGAGCAGAAGACTTCAGTGTTTCTGTGTCACATGAGGAAATCGAAGTATGCGAAAGCGAATGCACTTTCAAAGGCCGATACCCCTGCGACAAAGATGTGTTCCAGCTTTGCACAATCCTTATGGCAGAAAGGGACCTGGAAATTCCACAAAATGCAGATGAAGGCCTTCTGTTATATAAGAATCTTAGAGTTATGATTCATAGACAGTTGTAATTTTGCTTTCGTGTGAATTTTCAACACAAATTTTAATGGTCTTAACTTAATTGCTGGAATATTTCTCAGATTACAACTCTTTATGTGAAACCAGACTTGTTGAGTTCCTGCGAGGATTTGTTAGTACATGTATGCTGGAATACATTTCCTTGGAACAGTGTGTTCTCGTCTTTCCATTTTGAAGCAGTAAGTAAACATGTCCCAAATGAATGTTCAATATAATCATTGCAAACACTTTAAAACAGGCCAAAACTATATGTTGGAGCGAATACCAATGTTTGTTTGCTTTGTAGGTAACCTCCCAATAAATTCTATAGTTTACTTCCCCATTATCCAACACTTTTTATCCTTGGCCAATCAGTCACTTTGTTTAACTTATGTAACTCTTCCTCAATTATTCCAGGGTTAAGACATCAGAGCACATCATAAGACTATGACAAACAGTAGACTTGTCACCAATTGTGAATGCAAAAAGAAAATAATAATGAACATGTATGAAGGAGTTGTACAACTTTTTAATGAATGATAATATACCACCATAATGATCTTAGAGAAACCACGCTGTTACACTGATAATCTGGATGTTATAACTGGGAATTATAGTTTAATTCAACTAAATTTCGATTTCTGAATACAGTAAAATATATTGTAATTGTATCATTACTTTTCTTTTCAAGTAATTTTTTGTTTGATTAATTTTAGTTAAATTTTGAAGACTTTCCTCAAATGTCTGGCTGATTAATGTGAACATTAACACAGATTACATAATGAAATATGAAATAGCTTTGTGTTGATTTTCTGAGACCAGTAATTCAAATCACTTGGTCAAAAAAAATAAACAGGCCTACCATTTAAACTGTCAATCTGCAACAATATGACACATCCAACAAACTACCTTTGTAATTTCCATAGGTTAACAGATCCAAAATCCTGCAAAAGGTCCTTTAAATGACTGTTTCTAATTCAAAACGTAATGCAATGTAAACTATGAAATCTGACATCCATCAAAAAGCAAATTTAAAGAGCAAACAGTTCTAAACATCAGGTTGTATATTTACTTTAAATTTCTTTTACTTATTGGATGACAAATAGCAGTCTCAAATAAATCATAGAGAAAACCAAATCAAACTGTGGTGAGAAATAAAAAAGCAAATAGTTCTGGTCTCATTCATTCCAGACATTGTATGTTTACCTTACTGCATTCAAATTGACGTGTGATGCTTCCAGAACTTCCTCCTAAATGTAAAAACTACAATTCAGTTACTTGATTTCATATTTCTTAATAACAATTACGAGAAACTACTTTCACACAAAGATTGCTATTGTGTTGTACAGTATTGAGAAATCAAACCCTATTACATTCTGGAAATTTGCATGGTGGGATTTGTCTTCAATTTTGGGATGATGATCTTGAGACATCACACAAACCACTCAGGTGAAACCAGTTCTGCTGCTTTTTGTCAAGTCAGACTGTCTGGGCTACGCTATTCAGTATTTCAAATTACATCCATGACCCATACACCGCTATCCAGGATCTCATTAAATTCTTGTCTGAAATCTACAAAACTTTCGTATGATACAGGGACTTCAAGAACATTTCCACATGTGTGGCCAATAGGTCTTCTCTGCAAGCCTTCCAATGAACTATAAATAACAGTTATAATGTTTGTTGAAAGAATATCTGATCCTGTACAATACCTCAAAAAGCGTTGTAACATACGGTCATTCAGTGATCTTACATATCTCTTCAAGTACCCAGAGATAGTTTGCTGTGTGGCACTGCACTCAGTTGGAAATGTCAGCAGTGACACAACTTTTCTTACTGATGGTTGCAGATTGTTATACATGTCAAACAGTTCTCCTCTATTAACACTTTCTCGTACAGGTGTCAGCACCTGATGCATACAATCAGCAATGAATTTGGGCTTTTGAATGATTTCTTTATGTCCAAGTTCAGAGAGAATGCCATCCAAGTTATTTTTGCTTGGAACAATTTTGCAGTCATACTCCCCCAAAATATCAAGGATGTCTTCAAAGTTTGAGTGGTCACTAAGTGCACCTTCAATCATTTCTTTTTCTGCAGCAGGAATAAAGGCCATGAAGGCTGATTTTGTTTCACTTCTGCTGTTTCCAAATATGGCAGTTTCCATAAATGGCGGGGCAAGGGACACTGGGAAATACTTGAGGTCTAACCAGCCTTTTGTGACTATTCGTCCCACTGCTCGCCACTCCTTCTCTCGAAAATCATGTCGAATGACAGGTACTTTGTATTTATCCCCAGTTGTGAACTGGTTATAAAAGTCACCCCAAAATTGGGTGACAGCATCTCTATAAACACCAACACCCTGACCAGCCTCAATGTCACCATTTGGCATGATCATATGAACAGCAATTTTTGCCTTCATAATTCTGTTATCTGAAAATGCCTTTATAAAATCTTCTACTATTGCTGTTCGTCTTATCAGGAGAATCTCATACGCTGCACTAGCTTCATCAGGAATGGTGTCGTTCAAGTCTGTGTTGAGTGGACTTGTAGGGCCAAACACAATGGTCGGGGTCTCAGGCTGAGACAAGTCAAAAACTTCTGGTACAAAATCAGGAATTTCAGTATCATTTGGCAAAACATATGGTGAAGTACTAGCGTCTATTTCAATTTCACTGCCGACCTCAATCCATGGTAAATCAGGATCAAGCTGTGTATCATCTGCTGGAGTATCAGCTAGGTCGGGATCTGTCCTGTTCCCTGAAGCATCCGGTAAGTCTGGGTCTGGCATGTTCTCATCTGCTGAAGCACTCTCATCAGATGAGATTACTACAGTCATTTTTTTCTTTTTGAGTGCTTTAGAGTTATTTGGATTTTTTGCTTTTGTCTTGAGGTAAAACCTAAGGACTGGCATTTTTGTCTCTTCGTATAGTTTGCCAACAGTTGTTTCATTGCTCAAAGGCTGGTGTCTAAAATCACATATTTCAGTTTCAAACTCATTTAGGTCTCCTTTATATGACATGCTGTCTTTGAAAAATAAGCCTTCAACTACGCTAAGGAGTTCTGGACTTCCCATATTCTTTGTTACTGAGAGCTGTCTGGTACCGCCACCATTTGGTTTTCGGACTTGTTTAAACCTCTTCATAGTGTAGTCATAGTCAATCCAGCCTACATCGATTCTTCTTTCATTTCTCCTGGCATTTTGGTTCCCTTTTAGTCTGTAAGACCTTTTGTCACTATTCGAGTAAGAAGAAGCATCTTCATTGTCATCATTGGACTCACTTTGGGAATCCTTTTTCATGCCTAATTTTTTTCTCAGCTTTTGAAGGAGCCCATCTTTCTTTGACATGTTACTGGAATCGGGGGGTATTCTCCGACCCTGAGAATGGGCACAGAAGTCACGTAAGGCCATCCTGTCACCCAAAAGTGGAATAAATCCTTTCAGAGTGTCCTCATCCATTATGTTGAGCACAGATGAATCAATCTGAAAGCATATGAAAGGAGGACAAAAAACACATTAATTTTATAAGCTTGGTCATTATGCCCAGTATATTTTTGCTCCATATGGTGTAAAATTAAAAAGACAATGCTTGACAAAATGTGTTGCAATCAAGCTCTCTATTGAACTGTAGTAATGAGAACTTTATTAATGAGTTTGAAAATCATTCTGTGCTACTTAAAGTTTAAAGACTTACAATACACTTTTTTTTCTTCAAGAAGCAAAAACTGCTAAATCATTCTTATGCGCCTAGAAACACACCAACATGCTTTCTTCAGTTCTTCTTTAATCAAGGTTTTATAATATGGGGAGAAAATAGCCAGCAATAACAGTGCCATATTAGATTTTAATAATAAACCTGGCATTACCATAAGTACAAATCCCCATCCCCATTTCCCTGTTGTATGGGGATACACGATTTACACTCATATATATTTACACTGCCTTATAGCCAAATGACCTCAAACTAAACTAATGACATTCTTGGACAAGGATGACAGAATCAATCATACCAATTTTGTTTCTGGTGTTGTTCAATCCCACGATATGACATTATTTTGCTTTCCTACTTTCAATCATTTATAGAGTATAACTATTATTGCTCAAGGTTTTCTAAAAAGATAATAGGGTGATAAACAAAAATGTTGCAAACTGCTTACTGACTAAAATAACCAAAATGCAAATTTCAAAATTTAGTGGGCCTGACTTTTCGATACTAGCAGGACCTTTCTCAAAGTTTTTGAGACAGGTCCTGCTAGGATCGAAACATCAGGCCCACTAAATTTTGAAAAAGATAATAGGGTAATGTTTGCCTTAATAGAAGCTGAAAGGTCTAGGCCAATTTGTTGTTGCTTAAAATGTTTCATTTATTTGCAGAATCTTGCCTTCAGTTAGACAGTTTTAAACGACAATTTGTTTTTCAGTTAACCTTGTTTTTAAGAGATACAGGGGTGTAGTTAAAGAAAAAATTGGGCAGGCCCATTACCCCTACACAAGGTTACCCAGTGATTTATTTTTCAAAACAAGGAATTAGTTCACTAGTTAATCTCATTCTTGAATTTTACTCTGACATTACAACAAAAGCACCAGGGAATTAAGCCCCGTCCATTGCAAGTTATGAGTTAACATTATTTTTTTACACATTTTTAGAACTAGCCCAGATATTCAATTGACATTATGACATACCTTTTCATCTTTCATTTTTTTGAGCGTCTCTCCGTCAATACCACGTTTTTCCAAAAATTGATAAAAGTCAAGCTGTTCTGCCATGGTAGAAGTTGTTCTTGTTCTAGAAAAGTACCAGTACCTGCATATGTAAGGTTGAGACACAGGCAAGTACATGATGTAGTTGTCAATGTTTGGTTGTGTGCAGTAGAGTATTGGACAGTTACAAAGGGCGCCACGCACGGTGCACGGCTACATACACACGTACATGTTGCCGGTATAACTGCACTAGGCCGGGGGGGGGGGTGCGAAAACAGAGCGTAACTCTGGCCAGAAGCCCGTTTCGGACAAGGCCTTACATTACGCATTCGCGGTACGAAAAGTTTATCAAATGCAATAATTTCGTGCTGGAATACAAACACCATAGGCCTATGGCTTGTCAAGATTCAGGGCAAACGCTCAAAAGCAAACTCTCTAGCTGTGATTTACTAATTACATATATACATGTTAAATCCAGACATTTTGTAGACATTAGCACAAAATAATTTGCCCTCTCATATTTTCAGTGGACCGCCACACCTTAATAAGATAAGACATTAATTACTTACAATTAGGAGACTGAATCCAATGAAGTCCACCACTGGGAAGTAGCAACTGGGCGGTAATTGTGCTGTGGTCGTGTGCGTGGTCTTAGAGTATGCACGCAGTGGGATAATAAAGCCAATATTAAGCCAGGTAATTCGTACAAACGGATTACTAATCCGTACAAACGGATTACTAATCCGTACAAACGGATTACTAATCCGTACAAACGGATTACTAATCCGTACAAACGGATTAGTAATCCGTACAAACGGATTACTAATCCGTACTAACGGATTAGTAATCCGTACAAACGGATTAGTAATCCGTACAAACAGATTACTAATCCGTACTAACGGATTAGTAATCCGTACAAACGGATTACTAATCCGTACTAACGGATTAGTAATCCGTACAAACGGATTACTAATCCGTACTAACGGATTAGTAATCCGTACAAACGGATTACTAATCCGTACTAACGGATTAGTATGGCCCAAAATATATAAATTTAGTGGCACTAATGGTCTTTCGTAGTATTCAATGCCGTACTGTTCCGAAAAATACTCGGTGACACGTAAACAATTTCTTTGACTCTTTTCTCCCAAAATACAGCATTTTAGGCAGAAATATTTCAGTGCAAGATTTCTACCATAACCATCTTCAAACTGTATAATGCTTCTTGAACATGGCTTGTATTCCAATATTGGGTGATCAGCGTGAAATACAAGAGGAACTTTGGCAGGCAACATGGACAAATTCTGTTAAGCAGGAAATTCCGTCCCTGGTTAAAGGCCCCAAACAACACTTGTAATGTTGTAAATAAGCATCACGTGCATGACACGTTGCGTGTAGAGTTTGAACAAAGGGAGAACCAAGATGTCAGCCCCCATACATGACTCGTCACACAAAGTACATGGTGAGTTCGTTCCACGTATTTACAAGTAAAAAGGACCCCACATTCTAACGGGTAAAAGTCAAAGGATTGCCCACAGTCTGTGTGTTAAACCTGTGTGCGGCTCCGTGAAATTGGGGCCCTGGGTCGCTTACTTTGAAGCCCACGGCCAGGGCGGCGTGGAGGAGAAAGACGACCACCACGGCGGGCACGGCCACCTTGACATCCTCCCCCCTGACCGCCGGCCAGAGGGACTTGAGGAGGACCGCGCTGGACAGGGCTAGGGCCAGGCAGACCAAGGCCCATCGGAGCCAGTCGTAGTTGATGGTCCACAACAGCTGGGAAGCGAATGAAAAAAAAAAAAAAAAAAAAAAAAAAAAATGACAGATAATTATGGGCATCAATAAAAACTCATCTATTCGGGGGAAAAAAAGTCAAACAAATCAATGAAAAATTTACTGGGAACTTTTGACCAAATAAAATTTTATCAGTTTATCTGTTTGTGTATGTTAATGTTTGTCATGTACTTATGTTTATTTTGTTGCTTTGGTTTTGGGGGTTTTTCTTTTTTCATATGCGTGTTTGTTAATTAGTGGGGGTAGTTGATGGTCCACAACAGTTGGGAAGCGAATAAAAAAAAAAGTATATATATATATCATCTATTGGGGGAAAAAAAGGTCAAACAAATCGATAAAAATGTACTGGGAACTTTTGAACCCCGCCCCCCCAAAAAATGGCAAAGAAAATTCAAATTCCAAAGGAAGGGACGAACAGTTAGGAAGCGATTCAAGGAGGAAAGATTCCCACGGCAAAAAGCCAATGGGAGTAGTGAAGAAATCTGGCTTTGAGTAAGATCCTGCTAGAATCAAAATGTTACAGCTTTCTCAATTTTTTGGGGGGAGATATCTGTAATAGAGAAACCTGTGTCAAAATAGGGCGAGCGGCAAGAATGAGAACAGACGCTTCCTGGCACCAGGCGTCCAGCAGGCGGGATCCAAGAGATTTTTTTTTCAGCACTCACCGATATCGGAATGTAAATGGTGAAGGAGTAGCCGTAGAGACAGGCCAGTTCCATGAAGGTGTAGCCTGCGTGGTTGCCGCGCCAGTGGAGAAACGCGTAGAAGCCAGCAGGGACCAACCAGGCATACAGGTATATCACCACCCCGGCCACAGTCACTGTGAGAGGCCAAAACATACAAACAAAAACGGTAACTTATAATCATTGCACCAAGTTGCTCACCAAGTTGCACCAAGTTGTTCAGCCCCCAGCAGTCTGCTACACATGACACACCTTGAGTGAGCACACGCACAGTACACCCACAACTAGGATCCAGTGCAGCATCCCTTGTTCCCACCTTTAGAGTTCCTGCCTTCACCCTTCACTGGGCTAATCCCCCTCACCAGGATCCCTCTCTACATTACATAAGCCCCACTCCCAGTTAGAATCCAGCAGTCTCCTGAAGACGAACAGAGTATACTGTTCGAAACGTCAAGTTCCTCCGCTTCTTTTCAGAACCACACATACTAACAAAAGAGAGGATTTTACACGGTGTCACTGCAAACCTATTGCTCCTACTATTCTCACCATGAAAACCTTCAAAGCTCATTTACAATCATTGTGTTAACGCACTAGTGTGGTGGATTGAAATCTGCATCATAGATGTAATATGATTTGTGCATTGGGGAGGGGGGGGTGGTATTATCCCTATGCAATTGTTTTTCTGTAACTCTGGTTTAACGTACAGCGTTTGATCACCTGAGCTATCCAGCCCTTTGCTTGGGGACTTCTCAGATAATCAAAGGGCACCTCATCAAACACCAAGGGCACTTTATCAAACACCAAGGGCACCTCATTGAACACTGAGGGCGCCTCATCAAACACAAAGGGCACCTCATCAAACCCAAAGGGCACCTCATCAAACACTAAGGGCACATCATCAAATACTAAGGGCACCTCATCAAACACCAAGGGCACCTCATCAAACACTAAGGGCACCTCATCAAACACCAAGGGCACTTCATCAAAAACTAAGGGCACCTCATCAAAAACTAAGGGCACCTCATCAAACACTAAGGGCATCTCAACAAACACCAAGGGTGCCTCATCAAACACCAAGGGCATTTCATTGAACACTAAGGGCACCTCATCAAACACAAAGAGCACCTCATCAAACACAAAGAGCACCTCATCAAACACCAAGGGTGCCATCTAACACTCAACGCACCTCATCAAACACTGATGGCACCTCATCAAACACTAAGGGAACCTAATCAAACACTAAGGGCACCTCATCAAACACTAAGGGCGCCTCATCAAACACCAAGGGCACCTCATGAAACACAAAGTGCCCCTCAGCAAATGCTCAGGGCACCCCAGCAGGCGAACCCGAGGCGCGACCCCTCACCGTTGTTGAAGTGCGTGTGCCACTTGTAGCCGGGCGAGTTCCGGTTGGCGACGAAGTCGGCCACATCTCCGCTGATGGCGATGGTGAAGACCAGCGTAGCGCACACCCAGAATGGACCTGGACAAAGACCGTAAGGATTCAAATCGCGATCCAAATAATCGTGTTTATTAGGTGTAGGGGAAACGGCCCTATAGTATTAGAGGTCATGATACTTTAGGGAGTGAGTGAGACACAATCACAATATGGCCATCAAACAACCCGAGGGGTGATTTGATTTCCAATTTTAGGTTTTGCGTGATGATTGAAAATGCATTTTAATCATTGTAATTTTGTCATTTGTTCGGTGTCCTTTCGTCTTCTAATTGTTTTTGTCCTGTATTCCTCTCTTTTGATGTGAATGTAATAGTCTTTTATTTTCCTTTTAAAAATCTTTCTGATACTGAATGTCTTGTTTTTTACATACCTTTTTAGTGTTATATAAAAACGCAATTCAGTCTTTGACTGCGATGTTTTTATTTTGAAATAAACCAATAATAATAATAATAATAATAATAATAACCCAGACCTAACTAACCGTAGAGATCTGGGTTGGGCCTGATCTGCTTCTGCAGATAGTTGCTCGTGGGCTTGGGCAGGAAGGAGCCCAACAGTCGCCACATAACCTGCGAGGTGTCCACATCGAAGAACTGCTGGTAGTACTCAAACGTCCAGAAGGCCAACTGCTTCTTCTGGCCTGACAAAAGCTGTCCAGATAAAATGAAAAAAAAAAAAGGATAGCAAAGATCAATGAGAGGAAGGCACCACCTAGAGGGCTGGATATTTCTGTATAATTTGTATTCATTTTTTTAATGCAACTTCGCCCTAAACAAGGCTATAAAGCCACTCAAGCTTAAGGGCTTAGGAAAGAAGGAGACAGAGAGGGACTCAGGAAGGCTGGAGATAGGGATTGACATTCCTCTTAGGGCATGATCGTAGGCAGGGGGGAAAACATGAACCAGGAAAGGAATTCCAGAGCGAGGCTGTACGAGGTACAGTACCTACAAAGGCAGTTGTTGAGTGTTGCTGCTGGTTGGCAGTTGTTGAGGTACATGTGCCAACAAAAGATATCATGCAAACTCAGAACTAGAAGTCTGCATCACTGTATTTCATTTCTATTGGCAAACTCTCTTGAAGCCTTCTCAGTTCTCACACAACACAGCTATTTCTGGCGAATTTTGTTTCCCAGGGATTTGCTGTCGATTCACGCCGCTGGTCATTTTTCCAAGAATTTGTAGCGATGCGAGTGTCAAAACCAGCATGCACTGCCGGTCGCAAGACTCTCAGTCACAGTGACACGACCTCCCCTGGCTACCGCTGTCTCCCTCTCCCAAGGTGTGTCCCGCGAAATCGTTGGAGTTAAAAAAAAAAAAAAAAAAAAAAAAAAAAAGAGAGCCCCGGAGAGTTCTGCCTTCGATTTTGGTTGACCTCCGGCTGAACTCTGACCTCTGTGTCGTCTCCCTCGTCTTCGTTGTCGCTGGGGTGGTTGGTGAATTTAATGGTCTGCCCAATGCCATCATCTATGCCATCGTCCAACAGCTGGGACGCCGAGTCTGTGAATTCTGACAAAACGCAAAGATACGACAAATAAGGCCATTTCTCAGCTACAATAACTGTAGTCATGATTGATACTTCTTTAGGAAGAGATTTTATCGGCTTCGATCTGGTACTGATGCAAATTAAATACATGTAAAATTTTTATACCTTTCAGCTCAGTTACCTAATTTAATTCGATGAGGTTTTGCCCTTGCTCGACGTGATAAACACTCAATGCTCAGTGCTTTGCCCGGTGCTTTGCCCGTGTGGTTTCCTTGACTTGATTGTATTTCGTCAGCATTGCAGGCTGGTTGAACCAGACTATTAGCTGATAGTCTGGTTCCAAGAGCTAAACATCCTGACAAATACTGTGAAGTCAGGGAACCACACGGACGACTGCCGTAACAACAGCCACTGCATTGGAGAAAACCTACCTTGAAATTTGAGGTCATCGGCACTGTTGTCTGTTCCTTTCTGTAAAAGTAAAAAAGGTAAAGAGAATTTCAACATTCAAATAAGTAATGATAAACATCAACCAGTTTAGGAGGCCAAGTTAATTATAAAATAGCAGAATACAACTAACTTACAGTTACAATACAAGCTTTACTACAACAGTACAGCTACAACAACGTACAACTACAAGTACAAACCTGTCCTCCAAATTTTATCTCAGCTGCTGGAGTGCTGCATTCATCATGATTTTCGGAAATTTGAGATTCCCAATCCCAGTCAAGATGTAATTTGGTCAGGATAGAGTATATAATATAGGGTGTGGGCAGCCGTCGTCTGCACTAAATCAACCCTTAACCTGTTTTACTTTTTACTATTTTCATTTGGGATCTCCGCTTTTAGTTTTAATGAATTTATGAAATGATATACAAAAATGTTGCAAACTGCTTACTGACTAAAATTACCAAATTTAGTGGGCCTGACGTTTCGATCCTAGCAGGACCTTTCTCAAAGGCAGAGAAAGGTCCTGCCTTTGAGAAAGGTCCTGCTTGGATCGAAACGTCAGGCCCACTAAATCATGTTAAGAATTGAGTTAAAAGGTCGATTATGAGGACAAGTTACCTCAGTGAGATGCAAGCTTACCTTCCGTATGCTGTCCGTGTCGAGAATGAGGGTTTCGTCGGCCATTCTGGCGCTAAATTGCAGAGGGGAGGAGAAGCATCCGTCGACCTGGCAGAATCTTCCACGGTTTTCGCCTTTTTGTTGCAAACGAAAAGGTAAAAACGCGAAGAAATGTATTGTATTTGTGAGTAGACCTGACCTGTTGTGTTGGAGCACTTCACTTCGTCGATTTATATCATAATCGCAACTACCTTACTTATCATAATTTATGCAGGTCTTGCATTCAGTGGGCGGGGCTTTGGTGTGACCTCTCGTGTACTTCAATAGCAAATTGGTAAGGGCGTGGTTAAAATACTGCATTATTCATAACTCAAGCAGTGACCAGATGACGTGTCCATAAATTTACCTGAGCGGTTGTGATTTCATGGAGCAATAATGGTGATGTAAATCACTTTACAAAAATAATCTAGAACAAAATGTGACATTTTCAAGGAATTATTTCTTTCATTTCAGCGTAGAAATCATAAGGCAACTGATAAAAAATGAGTACATACTTTTAAAAGGCCCCCAAGATATATTGTGAATGTTATGTTATTTATTATGTTATGTTATTTATATTGTGAGATTAAGATTGTCGTCAATTGACAAACATGAATATTCATCAAAATGTAATTGATTGACTGCTGCGAAGCAGGTGGTCTAATTTTACCGGAAATCAGTCGCTTCCTTGGCAACGCAAAAAAAATCGCCCAACTCGGATCGAACGTATAACTATAATGGAATTCCGGTCCTAATAATTGATTGTTCTTCGTTTGTTTTTGCGAACTCCACGTCAGATGGAGATCTCAGATGTCGGCTAACATTCCAGCCACGTTCAGTGAATCCTCCATGATCAAATCAAGCCAGACTGGTCATTTTGTCCTCTAAATTGTGAACTCCAAAATTGAATTTGCCAATTTCATCCTGAGCTGGTGGAGGCGTTCAAAATTAGTTTTCGCAGATTCTCGATCGCGGAGAATATTCGTAGTGGAAGTGCTTCGATTTGGAAACCTATTAAAGATGGGATGTCGTCTGATTTTGCGCTGTCTAGGCTGACCGGGTGTCCATCAACGCTCCGAAGGAAAGGATTTTGTAGTTCTTGAACTTATTAATTAGAGGGTAGCGATAAAGACAGGTGCATGTGATCACCATCATGGCTCTCACGCTGGTCAGCTTGAAGTGGGAGACCGGCAAAGAATTCACGGGTCGTCCGCCATCTCCAAGGTAACACGGCCACGGTGAATGTTGTCCTACTCCAAGTTTCTGGGACCCATCAAACCGATTATCAGATTTCATTTTAATCTTCATTTTCCAGGTTCTGAGAAACGGTGATGCTTTGAAAGCAATCGGTATCCGGGGCCGGTGTCTAATTTAAAAAAGGTTACGATTACGAATACTCCATTTTTGAGGGATGGTATTTGGTAAACTGTAGCCCTTTTATTGTTTTAATTTTACCCCTTTTTCAACATCTTTTATTTTGATTAAACGATCAAACTTTTAAAAATGTTCAAAAAGGTATGAAATTGGCACAGTTACCGTAGCTAGATCAATAGTTCCCGAGTTCCATATATCGTCACAATATGTCGATAATGTCTCCATTACTTTTTTTAGGCCATAGGGAGTAGGACGGGAGTACGTACGCCCTACGAACGGATTTCCTCTTGTCATTATATCGCACATCGAAATTATTGATTTGGCAAACAACCCCCAACAAAGGGCCATTGTCACGCTGTTAAATAACCAATTGTTGTTGACAATCACCGGGCTGTGATTCTTGTGGCGTGTGGCATGTTTATTTAGGATATCGGGAATTATAATTAATCAACTTCACTCGAGTTTGGTTTGCGCTACGGCAGGGTACGGAGACCGCACATAATTATAATCGGTTGTGCCATTTGTGGCGGAGCAGTTGAAGCGAAGCTAGCATCTCGACCGGTCATAAATGTAATTATGTGCCTCAATTGTTGTCTGTCAAATTGTTTATTTCTCGCCCCAGGCAGGGCCACGCTCTCGCTGCCATTGATAATGCAGCCTACATCTTTGGTGGGACTCGCTCTGTGGAAGAACCAGAGAGGGTATGGATGCAGGCTGTCTGTAATTTATTCTCCTCATCATCCGAACCCCCACCCTCTCTACTTCCTGTCACAATCTAGATTGGGTAATCTTTCATTGGAGCATGACACAATTATACTTGGTAGGCCTGTGGGGCAACATCACTGTGCAGTGAATTGTATCATACACATCGATTGAATACTCTGTGATGGAGATTATACCCGGTGTTGAGATTACCCGGTGTTGAGAATACCCGGTGATGCGATTACCCTGTAATGAGATTACCCAGTGATGGGATTATACCCAGTGATGATATTACCAGATGATAAGATTACCGATGATTACCATGTGATGAGATTACCCTGTGATGGGATTACTCTGTGATGAGATTACCCATGATGGGATTATACCCAGTAATGAGATTATACCCAGTGATGAGATTATACCCGGTGATAAGATTACCCAGTGATGGGATTACCCTGTGATGAGATTACCCTGTGATGGGATTACCCTGTAGTGAGATTACCCAGTGATGGGATTATACCCAGTGATGAGATTCCCAGTGATGAGACAACCCGGTGATGAGATTACCGTTTGATGAGATTACCCTGTGATAAGATTACCCTGTGACGAAATTACCCTGTGATGGGATTAACCTGTGATATGGGATTATCCCCATTTAAGTGCTCCCTCTCTTGATGAGATCACCATATGATGGGATTATCCCCCATGAAGGGATTACATGGGATGAGGTTACCCTGTGATGAAATTACCCATCATAATAAAGGTCCTGCTAGGATCGAAACGTCAGGCACACTACATTTTTAAGATTTGCATTTTGGTAATTTTAGTCAGTAAGCAGTTTGCAACATTTTTGTACATCACATATTTTTAAAGTAATGTTTTAAAGGATTTACCCTTCTTGTTCCATATTATGCAGGGGACGTTTTATTTCCGGGATTTACACAAGCTTTGCTGTAAGTATGTTCTGCCGATTCTGTCTAGTTTCAAATCTTGATTCTACAGAATGTACTAAATGTGCTATTTAACACATCATATTTAAACAAAATATAGGAAAAACTGACTGGGAACTTTTTAGACAATTGCAAAATGACAAAGAACACTTTGACTGGACCAGGATTTGAACCTGATGAGACCTCTGGTTTTGTATACCAAAAACCTCTGGTTTGGCATACGAGTGGAGAATTACACCGGGATGCCATTTATTAATTTTGTTTCCGTGCCTTTATAACTTTCAGGTGATTCTGCCACAGACTGACAGTCGTTTTTTTTTTTAATACACTGACTCTTGTTGTAAAAGTTTTTTTTGGGGGGAAGCAGTTTCTTTTTGAAGTCATTTTGTTGGGATTCTCTAGTCCCTATCAGAGTTATTTGTGTGACACCACTGGACTCCAATAAAAAAAATAATAAATTGCCCCTAAATTTACTGCTCTTTGGGTCTCCTCATTTCACAGCTTCTATTTCCTTCATTTTGAAAATGTTCACCAGCTCGGTAACAAGTGCCCTACCCATCTGAGCTACCCAGCACTTATAGATGGTGGCCTTTCTATAGTCAACTTGTTTTTGCCGGGGTGGGGGTGCCAGGCAGAAGCAATTCAGCCATTAACTGCTGTACAATTAATTAGTTGTGTTGTATTGATTTCAAGACTTCTTTTCACAAGGAAAGATTGCTGGCACGTTTATGAATGAATTTCATATCGTTTTGGTTTTTTTTGTTTATACCTGCAGTTGGCAAGATCCTGAGATGGGAAAAAGTGAGAGCAGTGGGAGAGGTTCCTGTCGGTCGCCATGACCACGCATTATGGTAAATGCATCTATTAGCCAAAGGCCTGTTGCATATTCATGAATCAAATCTCTACCAGTCTTGGACACCTTATCCATCCTCAAAGACCCCGGTCATACTCAGGCTAGATATAGGTGGAGAGAATGAGCATTTGGAATGAAAAATTCTCTGCATATATTCCTGGATATGCAGTCTGGATATATTCTGAAAGTATTCTAAATACGCCCATTGTATATATAAATTTCAACTCCGGATCCATTCGACATTGTTCTAGCTGCATTAGGGAGCTATTGTACGCAGCCTCCTAATGCAGCCTTCCCCCTATAGTCCCACTTACTGGGCTGCTAGTAGCTGCCCTTAAACGAGTTTGGAGATTATCTGTCGCTCGTTGAAGTACAATCTCACACCGACATAAATCACAGGTGATCGCATTGCCAACAGCAACACACAATTGGGATTCACCGTGTGACCTCACCCAGCATGTAGTGGTCAAGCGTTGAAAGAGCACGACAGATAATCTCCAAACTCGTTTAAGGGGAGCTACTAGCTGCCCAGTAAGTGGGACTACCTTCCCCCTGCAATCCTCTCCACAGTTTGCCCAACAGCGAGTTTACAAGATTGAATTCGGCCACCAATGATGAGACCCGTTTTGAAAGCGGGCGTTTGTCTGTTGATTTTTCCCCCCCCCCTGTGCATCGTTTCATCGTCTTGCCCTTCTTTACTGCGCAGCGCGGTGGAGAGAATGCTGTACATGTTCGGGGGAAGAAATGAGCTGAATGCAGAGGAGAGCTTGCCCGGAGTGTATGCATTCAACACCAGTGAGTAGTCGACAGCAGGGCTCAAAATATCCACAAGACCGTGGACCGAGTCTCGTGATTTCAGCGTCGGTCTATAGTGCCGAGTGTGACTGCACTGGCTGTTTAGTGTTTTTTTTCTTGCACCATGAAGAAAATGGCACTCAATATAAACTGTACATTATATAACTTGGAATTCGACCTGTAAAAGTAAACAGCATTTTTGGTTCTTATTTTTTAGAACAGGTCTTGTAAAAAATAGTTCAGGTCCAGTAACAGTCTTCAGTTACTAGACCTGTTAAAGTCTGAAAATCGAGCCCTGCACAGCAGCAGAAGACGAGAGATTTGACTAATTCTTAGAAGGTTTTTCGGTGTGGGTGACACCATATGTGACTGGAATGGTCTTTTGTGATGTGATATAGTGTGTGGTTCTGAAAAGAACTGGAGGATTGCACAAGGCGTTTGGAACAGTGTGCTCTATCTGTTCGTCTTCCGGAGGAAGATCGTGCTGGTGGCTGGTGCATGTGATACAATTAACATTGGTAAAAGTCAAAAGATTGTCACAGTTTGTGTGTTAATACATAAAACATTCAAAAAAAAGAAATCCTGCGAAGGTTTTAGCTCAAATGGTAATCTGAGGAAGAAGATGTTTCCATCGAAGATGCTATTATAGGCTACATATTATTGTATTTATGTGGATTTTTTCAAGCTCGATTTTAAGGTTGTACGTTTTTGAGACAATACCTGAGGTGGTCTATCAAAAGTGTGATGAGGCATGGTGGGAATTGCCTCACATTTTAGCATGGAGGTGTAACTCTGGATCCAACAGAACTATTTCAGTTTGACGCCGTTGACTTTTGACAGAGACCTGCAAGTGGAGACATCTTCAGACGCACGGCGTGGAGCCTAGGTCGTTGAACTCTGGCTGGGCCGCCGTGGGGCCCAAGATCTTCGTGATCGGGGGCATAGTGAAGGGAGAGGCACACTGCGATGTGGACGTCTTGGACACAGGTATATATCTATAAGGATGCTTCTGATCATATGTCACCAATGATGACTATCGATCGTGTGGGAGACACGATGCAGGCATGGTCAATAGTATATGGCGCCCTCTATTATCACTGTAGTGAACATCCAAACCCTGAAAATCGGGTGGAAAATGCCACGTTGGTGATGGGCTCTGTTTCAACACATTTTTAATGCTCAAATGCTCTCCACTAGCTTTTCCTGGTGATTTCACCCGTGGTCTAGTCAAGGCCACATTCTTGGTGGTAAATGGCTGCAATCAGTGCACAAGCCTATGGTGTACAGTTACACAGACTAGACCCCAACTGCCTGGCAGATGAGTTGTATGGTGCTTTGATAAGAGCAGGTCAGATGAGGGGAGATAATTAAGGGTGAATTCACTCTAAGATAAAAGGGTCCATGAAATCACTGTAATGAATTTTGGTTTTCATGGCAACATGACATATTCACCCAATGTTCACTGTTTAAATGTTCACAGTGTCTGAGTTCAGGCATTGGTAGAGTGTGGCTGGATTGGTCACAATTGCTGTTCATTGTTTCAGCTTGGCATGAAGACATGCAGTTTAGAAGGTTCTTTGAAACTTATGAATAGAAACTTGGAGATGCTGAAAAATTAGAAATGAATTATTTTTCTAAGAGTGGGAATTTTGCAGCTTATCTTTACACCACATTTTTAGGTTATTTGCGACCCGGCACAGCATATTAATGAAGAATAACCTCCACTTTTGAGATTTTGAGAATTTCTAACGATGTGAAAGAGTATACCATTAGCTTTCAAATTATATCAAAATTATATCCGTGTGAACTTTGTTGTAAATAGTACAATGGGACTTTTCATTTTCATGAAAACAGTACACAAACACTCCCCCAAAATCCTCGTTTTTTTTCAACATTTAGAGACAGATTTCGGAAAAATCCTTTGGACATAATATCCTCCAATACATTAACTTTCCAAAAATACAAAAAAAAAAAAAAAAAAGATTTTTTTTTTCGAATTGAGAAGATACTTTGACTTCAGGCATTGTTTACTCGAAAAGTGTTTTGATGGGATATTCCTCATGTCGCTGTGCCGGGTCAAATTTTTGACTCTGACAAAGACACTGATGACTTGACACAGCAAATAGCTGAGTGTTTCTTTCAAGCAATTAGACTGTGCCTTAATAAATAATTTGTATGGCTTTGTCGTATGCATTAACTCTTCCCTTGTTTCCCACAGAGGCACACACATGGACAAAACTTTCCGTCACTGGCCAGCTTCCCTCTCCAAGGTATTGGAGCTGATGATGGGCTACTCTTACTCTTCAGTGCCCATGACCAACCCCATCGTGACAGGTTTTCTTTTGAATAAAGTGACATTAAAAAAAAAAAAAAAAAAAACATTGTCCTTGTCCAGTTGTCACTCTAGATCTGTCTTTGAGAAAGGTCCTGCTAGGATCGAAACGTCAGGCCCACTAAATGTTGAGATTTTCAATTTGATAATTTTAGTCAGTAAAAGCAGTTTGCAACATTTTTCACTTTAAGTCAAGGGTATACTCTGTACGTGTTCATGGTGTACAAGCGAGTAAAACCTGGCCATTATTAGGTGTCTGTGAGTATAATTAAACTCATGGTGTAGTATAACTAAACAGACTACACTTTACAACTGCCTGACAAATGAGTTGCGTGTGATAATTTTGGCTATAGACAGGTCGGTCATCAGGTGAAAGTGTTCAGGGTGAATTCACTTTGAAAGTGTCCATGATGAGATCACTATATGAATTGGTTTTTTTTTTCATTCTGTGCGAACTTGCGAAGTGGTCGAGACTCAATCAATTAAGAGCTTTGTCATGTGATTGTCCCGTGACACCATCCACAGGTGTGACCACAGGCTTGTGGCTGTGGGCAGCAGAATCTTCATGTTTGGCGGCACAGGGGGCAAGGACAAGTGGTACAACGATCTGCATCTCTTTGATGCAGGTACGTGGACTCCCCCCTCGATCCCCCCCCCCCAAAAAAAAGGTCCTCTTTTGAGAGACGGGAACACCCCGTGGTGGATTTCTTCACACCCATCGTAACTTTAGGACCAATCGCAAGATGATGAGTGCCTATCATGCACAGGAACTGCATGCCGCGGCCTATCATAACTTACGATGGGTTATCCTATTGTTAGTTACGCGATGCATCATAAGGTTTTGTGGAATCCAACCCAGGAGGGATCCTAGACCATGATTTTTTGGTTTTTTTTACATTCAACTTCCAACAGCAAAAAATGCAGATAACATCACTAACATACACGGTACTACATTGGTCTGTATGAACTAGAGAGAATTTGAAAAACTTAGAACTTCATCAACTGGAACAAGATATATATTAACACACTCTCTGAGAACAAATGTAGTTTTGTTCGTTGTGATGACGCAACAATGCTAGGGGGAGCTCCCCCGGTTTCCCGGTCCCGTGACCGGGCGTGGCAGTGCAGGAATTCAGCGGTGCGTGGATATTCCATTGCAAGCTCACTGGAGCGTTACTTCGCATATAATTAAGCTCCTGCACGGTCCTAGACCAAAACACTTCAGGCCGTTCACTTTTTAATTGCTCCGTTGGTTACACGCCAGTGATTCCTAGCGTTAAATTCAAGGGCAGCCGCTTCCCATGCTCTGATTATCAAAGCATTACACAAATTCGAAAATATCATGTGCATGTCTCTTTGTTGTGTCGGCCGATAGAATGAAACTGTTTTTCAAGCGTATAAGCAAAGCGAAAGAGCATGAAATGGGGAAAAGTTTCTCTGTCAGTCTTTGTGGTTTTTTTTTCCTGTTGAACCAAAAAGTACCGGTATAGCCTGAAAGTAACACACACCCTTATATTTTTTTGTTTGTTGTTGTGGAGGGGGGGGGGGGCTTTCATTAATTTTGTAGCCTTCTGCAATGAACTTACAACTTCTTTTTGCAGACACCCTGGAATGGTCCACCCCTTTTGTGAACGGGACTCCGCCCCCACCAAGAGGTTGCCACAGTTTGACGTTGCACGGGAAGAAGGTCAGTTTGTATGCTGTCCCAAAAGGGACATTAATTTGAAACTCATGAATGTAAAAAATAAATAAATAAGTAAATAAATAAATTCAATAATAAGTAAATTAAATGATCATATATATCATCGTCAATCATGTTTAAATAATCGTCTAATTTAATTCTTGGTCACATTGACATTTTTTTTTTTCATTTTTATAAACGTCTAAATATACTGATCATTATTCGCTAGTCTTATTTCAAGTCCAAATTGTCATAGGCAAATTAAGGCATTTTGAATTGAACCTAACAGGACTAATTCAAACAGTAACTTTTGACTGCTGAACAGAAAGTACACGATCCACTAATATTTAGGTTATTTTTGTTCTAAGAATGAGAAAACCTCCTTTTATTGAGTACAAATTATTGGGCCGTTCACCATGACCACTGGGGAAAAGTAAGGAATGTTGTCATGATTCATGTGCAAAAGACTCAAAATCACTGTCTTTTTCTTCTCTCGATTGTGGTTGTTATGGTAACCGGTGTACATGTACTGATGTAGTGCGTATTTTTCTTCTCATTGCCTCGGTAATCTCTAGGATATTTACGTGTTTGGTGGGTGCAACGACAATATGAAGGGGAAGGCCACTTTTGATGACCTGCACAAGCTCAGTCTGGGTAAGATATGAAGCTGGAGAAGAGTGTTGTCATGCCAACGTGACATTTTCAAACTTAGGATCAAAATAGGATTGATGATGTTGAATATAATTTCCTCCCTTTGTCCCTATGGTCTTAAATTTCTTTTTGTCCACAAAATATAGTCCCTGTGACTCTTTACTATGTCACTGTGACCCTTTACTATGTCCCTGTGACTCTTTACTATGTCCCTGTGACTCTTTACTTTGTCCCTGTGACCCTTTACTATGTCCCTGTGACCCTTTACTATGTCCCTGTGACTCTTTACTATGTCCCTGTGCCCCTCTACTGTGTCCCTGTGACCCTCTACTGTGTCCCTGTGACCCTCTACTGTGTCCCTGTGACTCTTTACTATGTCCCTGTGACTCTTTACTATGTCCCTGTGCCCCTCTACTGTGTCCCTGTGACCCTCTTCTATGTCCCTGTGACCCTTTACTATGTCCCTGTGACTCTTTACTATGCCACTGTGCCCCTTTACTATGTCCCTGTAACCCTTTACTATGTCCCCGTGACTATTCACTATGCCACTGTGCCCCTTTACTATGTCCCTGTAACCATTTACTATGTCCCTGTGACTCTTTACTATGTCACTGTGACCTTTTACCATTTTCCTGTGGCCCTTAAGTATGTCCTTGTGACCTTTACTATAACCCTTTGATCCCTTTAGTATGTCCCAGTTTGACTCTTGACTATTATATGTCCCTGTGACCCTTTACTATGTCCCTGTGTGACCGGTTTACTGTCATGTCCCTAGAACACTGATATTCAAGATTCCTTCTAATTATTCTGATCTACAATAAGGTCATTTTTCATTCTGGATTTTTTTTTATATTCTCTCTCCATCAAAGCCAAGATGAAGTGGAAACGTCCGTTCTACTCAGGAGTTCCCCCAAGCAGACGATATGGGCATGTGGCCTGCACTTGGCTCAACTATGTACGTACCCAGACCACAAAATGGGGAGAACTAATAAAACAGCTGAAATTTTAAGTCAAACCAAAAAAAGGAAAAACAGATCAGACTGGGAACTTTCGAACAAATTGATCGATTGGCAAAGAAAACTTTGACTGGACTGGAATTTTTCAATTAGAATTTTTTTTGGAAAAATGGCAAAGAAAACTTTGAAGTGAAGGCTTAGGCTCGGGCTTAGGCTTCGGTCAACTATTTTATCTATCTTATTCATTACAATATAATATCACAGGCATCTAAAAGCAAGCATTTGACCCCAGTTTCTTGCTAAATTTACTATATCCCTATCAGAAAGCAAACCTTCAAATTCAGAAACGACCTGGATTTTCAGATTTTTGTCAGACGGAGACGAAGCCTGAGCCCAAGCCTAAGCCTTCATTTCGAAAACTGCTTTTGACTGGACTGGGACTTCAGCCGGAGACCTCTGGCTTTGCGCACCGGTGTGTACTCTGCACACTGTCAGGAGGCCAACTGTTCTCCGATCTGATTTTTCTAAAATCTTTGTCGGCATCGATTTTTGAGAGATGAAAATTTCATGTCATTTGGGAACTTCTCCTGACCTGTTAATTTCTCTGCATTTCGCCAATCAGTTGTATGTGTTCGGAGGAACCAATGAGGAGACGGATTACAGCGATGTCAAGGCAGCCAAACTCATCAATCCGTCCAATCGCAAGCCATGTAAGTAAATGGTGTGCCCAATCAGAATTGCGGCTGTTAGTAGATGATTTAGTGACCAAATTTTTTGGGGGGGTTTATTTTTCTTTTGCAGACTTTTACAGTTAGGTATTAGTCTAAGTTCTTGCCGGAATCTGAACAAGGGATACTGTGAGGGGTGGATAATTCAGTTCAGTTCAGTTCAGTTTATGTTCCAGTTGTTCCATACAAGAAGTAACACATGTACATGATGAGGCGGTGAACTAATTGATAAACAATAACTGGAGCAAAAAGCAACGCTTGTAGGCAAGAGACCCCCTAACACTATGAACATCTAAACCGTGAAAATGGGGTGAAAATGTCATTGTAGCCGTGAAAAGAAATTCAATGTTTTCACGCCTATTTCACGGCACACAGTTAACCAGTATGTTAAAAGGCTAGAGGCAGTTTCAAAGTATCTGGGAATGACAGTTACAAGGACACCATACAGTACCTCTATGGAGGCTGGGGATCCTACATGTACTTGTAATTGAATTAGCCATCCCCCAAGGCTGGAGCTTGCCACCCTAGATATTCACGTTTTTTTCACAGTCTCTTTAGAGGTCCTTATCGGGTCAGAAAGGCGATTGTTTTCACATTGAATGCACTATAAAATGCACCGTGACATCACAGTGATTTTTTTAATTTCAGGGCAAAATGACATTTTCACCTCCTTTTCACGGTTTAGAAGTTCATAGTGTAACATTGAACAATTAATGGCAATTACATTGAAATAATAATAACAGAGGAGTACACGATATTTAAGTTGCTGAATAAAGGAATAAAGTTGACTACATTATAATTAACCAGACCAGGGACAAACACAACAAGACAACGAGTGGATGCAAATTCAAATCGAATAATGGAGGGGACAACTAATTAGTAGGGTCTATAATTAAAACAAGATTGATGAATCGCTCGTGAAGATAATTACTCACATGCCACAGTTTAAGTCGTTTCTTGAAGATAAACACATTTTTTGCTGATTTAAATTCATGGCTTAAAGCCCCTACACAACAAATTGGTAAGATCGAAAAACAGAAATGTTCACAGATTTACATGAAACTTATACAGTTTGAAAATGGTTATGGTAGAAACATCGCACTGAAATATTTCTGTCTTAATTGCTGTATTTTTGGTGAAAGTAGTAGAATAAATTGTTTAAGTCTCACCGAGATCTAAACTATTTTTTTTCGGAACAGTACGGCATTGAATGCTGCATTTTCGCGAAACAAATGAATTTTCACAGGTGTGCTATTTCATGCATATATGTTGGATCAGACAAGGTTTGGATGCTATTCATTGAATAAAACTGAACTGAATATTCATTGAACTGTTTGGGACCCCAAATTGCAACATTATTAATAGATTTTGAAAGTCAAACATATGGAATATGAATAATGAGCAATGTGGTTTTGCGTTTTGGGTGTTGTTGTTGTTTTTTTTTTTTTGGGGGGGGGGTTTTCTCAGTGAAAGTTTCACCGGATGTTCTGCACAACATCCTTTATGGGAATGATGATGGGACGGGGAATAGGGGACAAGCCATGGAGCCGGCCATCTTGCAGTCTGAGGACACCATGCCCAGCTCCTCCTCAGCTGCAGAGGATCAAGGTGAGTTTAAATAGTTGGTCCTGGTGCGGGGATCGAGGACAATTTAAGTAAACTGAGCTTGTCGAAAGTATTAAGTAAGATCCTCATGTAGGGGGTACCTCCGGGAGTATTAATCATGTATAATCAAGTAGTTAGTCTGTATAAACCTATAGCCAGATATCGATTCCAATATTCGGCTTGGAAATACAGAAGTATTCCTATGTAGCTAATTATTTGCTCTCTGTGAGTATTCCTAATTGCAATTAAGATTGGTTGGCAGCTACGGTGGCCCGCAATTGCCCAGAGGCACGGGACACCGGCATGCTATCATCAGTGTATATGCTATCATATCTTGGGCCTGTTCATTTTGGCCCTTATGTATCCAGAGCACACAGATCTCTCAGAGGCTTCGGACAGTGACTCTTCTGCCAGTTCCTCATCTTCCTCCTACTCGGGCTCATCGTCCAGCGATGCTAGCAGCGATGATGAGGACTGATGATGATCCCGGCGCTGCACAATATATTGGGCTGTGGATATAACTGGTAACCCCTTGGGGCCATCATCTGCTCCACTGAACTAATGAGCACCGTAATTTGAATGATGAGTTGGTACCCCGACCCAATGTGGCTAGTGCATGGCTTCCAAACCCTGGGTCACAGTATAGGGTTTGGCTTTGGCTTTGGCTTTGGCTTTGGCTTTGGCTCAGATTCTAGCAACCACTTGGATGGGAGATGCATCGGAGCACATTCATGTGTACATCAGCTTTGAGGAACTTCATTTCAACACTGGTCTGCCCTACTCGAAATGTAATGATACTAATAATAAACCGTAGGCTCAGTGCTTTGCCTGATTGTCTGCTGAAAAAAAATACAGGTATAAGCTCGGGCGGGATTCGAACCCATGACTCCTGCTATCTAGTGCAGGCAGTCAATCACTCGACAACCGGGCTGGTCGAGGTCGTGTGGTGGACTCCAATCTGTATTAGATGGTGGCCTTCCCTAATAGTCAACTGGTCTTTGCCACGCCGGGGTGGGGGCACCAGTCAGAAGCAATTCAACCATTAACTGCCGTATATCTCCAGTGATCACACCCATATGTTTTCATCATTCAGATGCGAACAACCAATTGTTGTAAACCTGGCTACTGCGGCTCGGGGATCACACAGAGTCGATGCGCCTTCTTTCAATTCGAGTCAAACAAACAAAGGACGGAACGACTGTTTGGAACTTTGAACAAATTGAAAAATTGGCAAAGAAAACGTATATAACATTTACAACTTCGTTCAGAGATTGACTCAATGTGCACAACATTCTACTGCAAGAACGGAACTCATAGAACTGTGTGGTTTCATGACAATGAGTGTTCCGATGAATGAATGTACAATTTAAAACAAAAATTCTTAGAAAAAAAATGAAGTAATTACAAAAATAGGGGGAAATGGGGTAAAAAAGAAAAAAAATACTTGTAAAAGTCTGTGTAAAAAATACTTGTTGTATATCTGACATCTTTTTCAAGATTGCTAGTTTTTAGTACTCTGTACACAAAAGTTGCAAACTGCATCATAACTAATGAGCCAAATGCAATTCTGAGTTTTTACTTTTCTCATTTGAAAACAATGTCAAAAACTAACACTGTGAGCCTTAATTTGACCTGTTTTTTATCTCATGAAGGAGGATATTTGATTGAATTGTGGGCCAATCAATGATCCTGGAATCGGGTCTAATAATAACCTGCCATAAAACGTCCATACAGCATCAAGTTGCAATAATGACCAGGCCCATAGTACAGTAGCAATTAAACGCGGATTGACAATTAAATGATTGCCAAATTGAACCATTCCTTATACAATTATGTAACGATGTGTGTGGAATACTTATAATACATGTATCGGCTTTACCAAGGTGCTGGGAATTTTATTGAGTGATTTGAATGGAATTGTGTTTAATCCAGACAGTACAAAATTGTGTTAACAATGTATTTGTATCAAAGGTGCATGGACGTGTACAGATAACTATGAATGGAATAACAGCATTGCATTGATATGAAGCTAGTGTTGGCAAAATTTATTGGTATGAAGTGCGAACACGGCTTAAGGCGTACGGTTCGCCGAGTGTTAGTTCGGTCACATCCTATCGCAATTTGTCTTTTAACCAACAACCCACAGCAAAATAAATACTACCCAGATCGTCAGACCCATCAATGTCCGACTGCCGAAATAATTCCACAAAATTGGAACAGCCTTACAAACACAGAATCTGTTTGCGTTTATTTGTACTCCAAATACATTATATCTCTGGCTCACCTACATGTGCATGTAGTTTAAAATACATCATATCTAGTCATTCAATAAATAGAAATGGATCTACATGTTAGGAAGGTCTCCATGCATGGTGTGGTACTTATAAGGCACACTACTTTATTTGTATTGGTGAGGTTTTTTTTTTTCAAGGAAAAACTGACTGGGAACTTTTTTGAACAAATTGAACAACTGGCAAAGAAAACTTTGATTAGACTGGAATTTTGAACCTGAGACCTCTGGATTAACGTACCAGCGCTCTTCCATCTGAGCTATCCAGCTCTTAGATGGTGGCCTTCCCAAATAGCCAACTGGTCTTTGCTAGGGTGGCGGCACCAGTCAGAAGTAATTCAACCATTAACTGCCGTATGTCTCCAAGGATCACACCTGAAAGAAAGCGGGGGTACGTTAATCCAGGTCTCGTGTTCAAGTCCCGGTCCAGTCAAGGTTTTCTTTGCTAATTTTTTTTTTTTTTTTTTTTTTTAACATCAAATTTGTGGTAATTTTCCGCAAAAAGGGAAACACTGTTTATCTGTGATACTGGAACCAACCATGGTGCATGAGGACTTCAATATTTCAGGCCGGCAGTTGGATTCACCAAACCCATCGTAACTGACGATCAATCGCAAGACGATGAGCGATGCTCGGAAACCATACGGTGTATCACAACTTAGGATGGGTTATTCACTGTAAGCTCAGCTGCGATGCATCGTAAGGCTTTGTGAAATCCACCTCTGGTTTTGATAGAGTGAGTGCAAACTTCTCTCGCTGCCTTTGGAGCGAATAGAAAGCCAGCCCTAATTTGAGATTTCAGGCAGTTTGTGGTGGGGTTGAGCATGTCAAGGACGGTTTCGTGGTGACACCTTGTAATAACTTGGGAACCACACACACTCACAAAAAAAATTTGTCCGGTCCACCGGTTCTATTCAGAACCACACACACACACACTCACAGGAGATATTTTTTACATGGTGTCACTGCAATCTGCCCTTGACACGCCAAAATTTGCACAATCAAAATTTAGCACCAAATCCATTTGGCACAACTTTACTGCAGCTTTAACCGTGGCTTTAACGCACTTAATACGCAGAGGCTGTGTTATTAGATCCCCTTTCTTGCACTGATGTTTTGCCCTCTCAATCTCAAGTCCAGTGCAAACACGGCTTTAGACCTGACTATGATTGTAACCCAATATGACTCATTTGGGCAGAGCATATTACATATAGGGTGGAATACATGTATCTCTCAATCCCTGGTGTGAAGGAAGGGTTCCCCGAGAAGGAATCTTGTTTCAAAGAAACTGCAACTACGACCAACTCGCCCCTAAAGAGCCTGGCTACTTACAACTCGGGGACAGAAAAAACCCCAAAAGGAAATGCTGAAAAGACAACAAAATCTTAAACCCTGGTCGCACTGGAGTGAGCTGGAATGTCGTCGGAATGAAATTTCGTGAAGTAAATACCAAAAAACAACCCCTGCTCACTGACTAAAATGACCTGCAATACATAAATCTCAAAAGTTAGAGGGCCTGACGTTTCGATCCTACCGCTAGCAGGACCTTTCTCTTTCTTTGCCTTTGAGAAAGGTCCTGCTAGGATCGAAACTTCGGGCCCCTCTATAACTCTTGGGAATGATAATCTGTTGTAAAATTCCCGAATAATCAAAGTGCAGTCGTGCAGTCCGACAGCATTCTGAATACTCCCACTGTGTTCCAACTACATTCGAGCTGCATGCGGGAGCTAAGTAATAATACGCCGTCGGGAATGGACGAGAATCATTTGAGGCAGGTTTGTAGCGCTTTCTGGGCATTCGAACGGCATTTAAAAAAAAAAGTCTTTCTCACGGCTGGTTCAGCTTGATTCCCGCAGAGTCCGAATACCAGTAAGTACGATGTGGCCTTAAGGCCGCCGCACACGAGAACTATCTGCTGAGCAAAAATTCTCTCGAGGTCAAGGGTTAGCTCAGCACGTAGCTCACCGTGTACGCTGAACTTTTGGTGAGATTTCTGCCTCAAGAGGCCGTGAGAACAATATCTATCCTATTTGATTTTGGCAACCACGTGAATAAGGCGTGCACTTTCATTGGCCAGTTGCTATGTTTTTTTTTGCTCAGCACGTAGCTCAAGTCGCCGCACACGATGAGTTTTCATCCACGAGAGGCGACAAAAATCAAACAGGATAGATATTGGTCTCACGGCCTCTTGAGGCAGAAATCTCACCAAAAGTTCAGCGCACACGGTGAGCTACGTGCTGAGCTAACGACCTCGAGAGACTTTTTGCTCAGCAGATAGCTCTCGTGAGCGGCGGCCTTAAACGTTCTCCCAAGTGTGACCTTCATGAAAATCTCGCCTCAAACTGTACACAAAATTAAGACTAACTCTAGGCATCTAAGACTAACTCTTCCCCCAAATGTGGTCAGTTCCCTGTCTCTCGAATTTGGCAGATTGAAATGAACTATTTCTGAGGGGAAAACTAATATATCTGGGAAGGGTTTGGTTTCTATTAAAGCCCCTACTACACATCATTGGTAAAGGTCTTAGTAACACATCTATACTTTGTCTACCGGTAATCCAGCACATGCATGAAATAACACACCTGTGAAAGTTTCAGCTCAATCCGTCAATCATAACTGTGAAAAAATGGCTCTTTTTTTTTTATCAAACTGTGTCAGCTTCGAGGATCGTAAAATGCACCTAGCAGAATGTTCAATAGTGCCACCGCGCATTTAAACCTGAAAATTGTGAGTAAATCTTGAAACAGTCATCAAAATGGCGAATGGATCATGTTGCGATATTGAAACCCCAAAAAGGCTAACCAAATCGAGACAACAGAGGGCGGTAAGCATGTTTTTTTTTCTTACAAAAGTAGTTTTAAAACGACAGTTGGAAATTCATACAAAATTCCACTTTTCATGAAAATGGCAGCATTCCCAGCGCTAAAAGTTCACAGGATTTCTGATACTGGTATTTACTTCCACTTGAGTGAGTTACTTTAACAAAATTCGTCAGGTCGAAATTTGGAATTGTGAAAATGGTGTGTAGGGGCTTTAATTCCAAGGAAGGTGGCCTGGCTCATTGCCCAATTCAACAATTTCAAATAAATTCCTATTGCTTTACAAAAGCAAACTTTCACGAAATGTTCTCTTTTTTTTTTTTAAGGGCAATGCCTGGAAAAAGACCAGTCTTTTAAAAATTCATTACGGCTTGTCTCTCCTCAATACCCGGTATACAAAACATGAGTTGCTTGAAAAATACTTGAAAGCCTTTCGTAAAAACTGAAAAGAAACTTTCTCTACAAGTCCCAAGGTGCAGCAGTAGCCTCATTTCCACATATCCTAAAATATTCAAACATAAAAAAACCACCATAAGAATAATTCTATATATATATATCTTTTGTAGTCTACAAAATGGACACTGTAGTATCAAGCTTTCCCACTATTAACCTCACACTGAAAAGTTCTTAAAAAACAAAAATTAAAATTCACAGATGTCACAGCAATTTGTGCTATCTATGACACTATCACTGTACCACGGGGTTTGGTTCCACACATTCAGTTTAACGTAACCACTGCTCTACCACCTGAGCTATCTGGCACATGGGTTGGGAGGGGACCCTCCCAAGTGGCCCACTATTCTCTGCTATCTGACATCACAAGAACTATTCAGGAATGTACTGATGTAGAACAGTTGCAGAACGCGGAGAGTATAAACCTTTTTGACGTTGGTATATAGATGACAAACTTGCCGTATTTTTAATCGCACTACCCTATGGCATGCAGCTAGAAAGGAACAATCACAATGCGTGCACAGCGTGCCGCTACCACCGCGTTTGCCATTCAGGGGAAGCACTATCTGGGCTACAGCAGGGCAGGTCATGAATAATTCAACATTATGACGTATATGAACAACTTGAGAAGCAATATCTGGGCTCCAGCCGGGTAGATCATGAATAATTCAACATTATGACGTATATGATACTGCACAATGTACAGTGTACATGTACCTATTAAGATATTCACTTCACTTCTACGTCACTTTGTTGAATTATTCATGAGCTACCCGGCTGAAGCCCAGATAGTGCTTCCCGCCATTCAGTCACCAAGGGAATCTCCACTAATTTCCACTGAAACTATCCACCCAACGTTCCGACAAACAAAATATTTTGTTGCTGCTATCTAGACGAAGACACTGTGTGAGTTTCATTTCTGAACTCCAATTTCTTTTGTGGTTGTGTTTGTTAAAGCGCTTTGAGGTTATAGATAAGGCGCTATTATAAATATTCATTATTATTATCTGGGTTTGGGAGAAAAAAATGAAACTATTCAGGATGTTATGTGCTTCACCATAGAGTTGTGCGATAAAAATATGGCGAGTTTCATTTCTGAACTCCAATTTCTTTTGTGGTTGTGTTTGTTAAAGCGCTTTGAGGTTATACATAAGGTGCTATTATAAATATTTATTATTATTATTATTATCTGGGTTTGGGAGAAAAAAATGAAACAATTCAGGAAGTCATGTGCTTCACCATGGAATTGTGGGATAAAAATACGACAAGTTTGTCAACTATCAGTCTATACCCATTATACTTTGCGAACGTCGAAAAGGTTTATGAAAGTGTAGATCAGCTGCGATAAAACAACGCTATCAATGTCAGACGATCAGGTCTCACATTTTCTGGTCCCTTGGATGTTATCATAGTGGAAGCAAAATGTCCTGCTGACAAAAAACCGCCAAGGTTTTCTTGCGGCGCACACAGGCGGCCGAGATACAGCCTTATCTAGGGCCATCGATGGAGGATACATCCATCGTCCAAACTCCACATCTAGGGGACAGTCTCCACATAATTGTTGGTCATTTTCGTTGTCGAGGCCCCATCGTACCCGAATCGCTTCAAACGTAAGTCACGTCGCGCCTGTCGCGGCTAGACCAGAAAAAAAAAAAAACACTTGGCCACCGAATTGCTCCCAACTTCCGAGTACGGAGTTCACAACGGCCGACGAAATGCGCCGTCGAACCAAACATGGCGAGGACGAAGGGAACTTCGGAGTTTAACTACTGCGCCGACATTTTAAAAAACCAAAAAACAACAACAACCATGCTGCTGAGAGTTGCACAGTGGCTATCTGGTCGACCGAAATAAATTTGGCACTGGGAGCATTTAGAAAAACAGTGGCAGGTCATTTCTGAGTCCACACGGTCATGCGGAAACAAGAGTTAAAAAAAATTTGGTTGATCGAATCGTCGCGCCGATGAGAGAGAGAGAGAGAGAGTGTGTGGGGGCGCTGTTGTTGTCGATGCAGCGAGTCCTCCCGACCGAGTCTGGCGCCGACTCATCGTCAGATTGGCTTTGGAAGACTCGGCGCTTTTGGCTTGGCCGGCTCGTAGCCGTACAGGAAGGTGGCTCCGATGACCAGAGTAGCCCCCATAAAAAAATAGCTGCAAGGAAACAAGCGATAGATTCATGACTGGCTCATGGTTAGACAAACACTGACCCCAGATGACGTGGATGACGGAAAGAAGTTCTGTGTATATTCCTGTGTGTTGTACAATAATGTATTGTACGTTTGTGTAAATACCCCCAAAAAAACTGCTGCAAACTGCTCACTGACTCAAATGACCTGCAATATATCAATCTGGAAAGTTAGAGGGCCTGAGGTTTTGATCCGTTCTGAAAGGCACCTTTGAGAAAGGTCCTGCTAGGATTAAAACATCAGGCCTTCTATAAACGTTTGAGATGGTTTGTACATTTTGTGCAACATCACACCTCAGTGGGCCACTTCCATCACTTATCATCCATGTTCTGCAGTATCAACCCACGTAACTATCATCCACACCGTCCACACCATATCCAGTTCACAAATTGAGAACCAAATTTGCACTGATTAAAAACAAACATCCACTAATATGACTCATGTCAACACACATCAAATGGTTATTCATTCACTGTTTTCCTAACAATCTGTGTCTTTTTATCTACAAACTACAGTCTGACAGTATCAACACATAACTAATCATCATCCACACTCTATCCACAGTTCACACATAGTGAAGCAAACATCCACCAATCAGACGCACATCAATGCCTGTCCAAAGGCTTGTCCATCCATCGCTTTTCTCCCAAGAATCAATCCACTGCTTCTGACCCACTAACTGACAAGTACCAACCACACAACTGCCACTAGTCCACCACTTCCGACCCACTATAAACTGACAAGTGCCAACCACACAACTGCCAATAGTCCACCGCTTCTGACCCACTAACTGACAAGTGTCAACCACACAACTGCCAATAGTCCACCGCTTCTGACCCACTAACTGACAAAGTGTCAACCACACAACTGCCAACAGTCCACCGCTTCTGACCCACTAACTGACAAAGTGCCAACCACACAACTGCCACTAGTCCACCGCTTCTGACCCACTAACTGACAAGTGCCAACCACGCAACTGCCACTAGTCCACCGCTTCTGACCCACTAACTGACAAAGTGTTAACCACACAACTGCCACCAGTCCACTGTAGGGTACCCACCTCGATGGAGTGAAATCATGCAGCAGATAGTAGGACACCACGGTCGACAGAATGATGGAGAGGGACGTTGCGAAGCCCTTGAGGATGTTATCCGCATACTTGATGACTACGGCAATGATCAAGCCTCCCCATGCCTGCAAACAAACCAAACACAAAGGGGCCAAATTTCATCGAGCTGCCTGGTAAAAGGCTTGCCGCGAAGTGGCTTAGGAAATGGGATTTGAGATGGGATTTGAAGAGTCCAGGGTTTTGTTTTTCTCTCGAGAGCGGAGATCAGCAGGGATGACGGCCAGATCATACTGGTCGAAACGTCGAGTTACCCTCAGGTTCTTTTCAGAACCATACCTCTTCCTTTAAGAGACCTGATACATGGTGTTCACCCCAACCTTCCTATATTGGCTACTATGATCATTATCACCTGGAAGAGGATGACCAGCCACGTCAGCATGTTGTAGCCCTGGAAGAAGCCCGCGTCTCGGGCCTTAGCCCCGTCGTTTATCAAGACACCGCCCAGTCCGAACAGAATGCCAAAGAATGCTGGTGGAGAAATTACGTGGACAAAAGACAACCAACTGAAAACGATGGAAAAACGAACCAGTCAGGGACAAACTGACTGGCGAACTTTTCAACCAATAAAAAAAAAAAAAAAAAAAATGGCAGAGAATATAAGTTGAACTACGGGACAGTCAAATAAACCAGAAAAAAAAATTAAAAATAATAACAAATTTAAAAAACCTAAAAAGAAAACTTTGAAAACTGGACTGGGACCTCTGGATTAACGTACCGGTGCTCTCCCATCTGAGCTATCCAGCCCTTAGATGACGGCCTTCCCAAATTGTCAACTAGTCGGGGTAGGGGCGCCAGTCAGAATCAATTCAACCATTAACTCCCGTACGTAGTGTACATGTATATCTCCGGGAATCACATCCCCGCTTTTAATTCAGATGCACTTGCCAGGGCATACTGGCCGGAACATCGAGTTATCACTCGGGATCTTTTGAGAACCGTATCTCTTCTTTAAAGGCCCAATACAACATTGGGAAGATCGGAAAACATTGATGTCCACAGATTTCCTTCCAATTTACACAGTTTGTAGATGGTCATGATAGAATCCTTATGTTGAAATCTTATGGTCTGGGATGCTGTACTTCCCTAGAAATCTTCACTCGAACATCGACAAATAGTTTATTACTCGCAAGTCATAAACTATTTCTTACACTACAGAATGGTGCAAAAACCGTGACGGTTTTTTGCCTTTTTCTACTTTCTCAGATCACCATTTAAGCTAAAAAACCTTCACAGGATTGCTTCTTGGGGATGTTTAACGGTTTAACACACAAAAAAACTGTGGCAATCTTTTGACCTTTTCCAGTGTTGTATTGGGCTTTTAAAGAGACCCGGTATTTCTCATACACGGTGTCACCGCACACACAAACCCACTGACCCAGCTGGATGTTGCGCAGCCAGATGGACTGCACGGACCCCTTCAGGAGCTTCTCAAAGTAGACGCCGGCAAAGCCGCTGGAGAAGCAGGCCAGGAGGACGGCCGTCAGGCCCACCAGCTGGCTCTTGGAGCTAGACTCCCCCAGCCCTTCCTCTTTGCTCTCTGTTGGCATCTGGCGGCGTCGGCATGAAAAAAAAAAAAAAAAAAAAACAGAGCTCCGTTGGACTAGAAGACAACTTTAATCTAGAGTGCTGCCATTTGGAAGGTTCCACACCAAACCAGGAAAAACTGACTGGGGAACTTTTCAACATTTTTTTTTTTTGTTTTTATAAAATGGCCGACAAAATATGACTAGACCAAGACTTGGACCCAAGACCTTTCACTAACGCTTTGCGATCATCACAAACGCCAAAAACAATTGCTTAGTCTGAAATCCATTCCAACTGAGTGATGGATTTCATACTCGGCGTTTGATTTTGGCGTTAGCGATGGCCGTAAAAGCGTTAGTGAAATTGGCCCATTGGAATTTGAGTAGCGGCGCTCTTACAATCAGAGCTATCCGGCGCTTAGCTTCCAAAACAACTCTTTAATTTGTTTTGGGGAAGCTGCCTCCACTTGGCGTGACTGCCCGAGCAGCCGTTGCCGTCTACTACAGCATGCAATGGGTCTAACCTGGACTAGAGCGACACCGGCCATGAGGAGCACCAGGGAAACCCACTTGGACATGTTCAGTGTTCTGTTCAGCATGAAGACAGAGAACATGGCCGTCGTCAGTATCTTCAGCTGGTATGTCACCTGGAATCGGCCAAAACAAAAAACAAAAACAAAAAAACAATCAATATAGAGGGATGTAAGTGGCCGATAAAGTCATTTCCTGAAAATCACTCTAGGCCAATAAGTTGTGCGACTGTGAGTGAGCGCTTACATGACCGAGAGATGCGACTGTGAGTGAGCGCTTACGCAACCGATAGATTCAGGGGTCCAGGCGCCGTTCCGTGTTTAGGGTTTTAACAGAAAAAAATAAGCAGTTGAGATACCCACTTTAGATAAAATAATAATAAATAAATAAAAAAAAATAAAAAAAATCTTAAAATTTAGTGGGCCTGACGTTTCGATCCTAGCAGGACCTTTCTCAAAGGACCTTTCTCAAATGGCAGCCTTTCTCTGCCTTTGAGAAAGGTCCTGCTAGGATCGAAACGTCAGGCCCACTAAATTTCAAGATTTGCATTTTGGTAATTTTAGTCAGTAAGCAGTTTGCAACATTTTTGTATATCAAAATAAATAAAAGATAAACAATAAAAAAAAAACATTTTTCGGACAAATCAGGAAATTTTCATAAATCTTACATCCCTGAAAATACGGTTACTTTTCTTCCTTTTCATTATAAATAAAATAAGCACTTTTTTTTACCTAAAATCAAGTATAACCAATTTTTTTAAATCTAATTTTTAATTTTCAAAATTTAGTGGGCCTGACATTTCGATCCTAGCAGGACCTTTCTCTGCCTTTGAGAAAGAGGTGCTGCTAGGATCGAAGCGTCAGGCCCACTAAAATTTTGAGATTTGCATTTTGGTAATTTTAGTCAGTAAGCAGTTTGCAACATTTTTGTATAATCACTTTAATTTTCGTTTCATTTCGTTCTCTGAAGAGTGTGTGCATGCTCAGAGCAAGTGCTTCACTGGTCTGTTTGAGCATCAATCCGACTTCTCAAAGTCACACCAAAAAAGGTAACTTGTCACTCCTTACACAGTGCCTTACGATTTTTTGAGATGGACTTGTCTCTGAAAAAAGAGCAGCTAACTCAACGCATTACATTAACGGCAGTGTGTGCATGGTCTTCTACTTCTTCTTGAGCCCTCTCTCTCAATCAAACTCGACCTAACAGATACTGGACGCAGGCGAACCCCCATTAGGCGTGGGCGTTGGGTAAGGTCAGCTTGGGTACAGGGATTGGGCAGAGAAGTGGGCATTCCAGGAGATGGCTCATGGTCTCCGATCCTCCTCTCCACCTCCACACACACTGGGAGGAGGAGGAGACCGCGAGTCATGGAATGCCCACTTCGCATTCGCTGCTCAATCCCTGTGCCCGAGCATGGAGCGCTGTCGGGACTTATTGAAATGGACGCAGGGAATCCGGCCAACTTGGCGCCCGAGCTGAAGCCGGCCGCTACGGGTTTGACCGCGGGCACGGGGGACCGACCTGGTAGGTGGCGGCGTCCAGATTGGAGAGGGCCAGGAAGAGGAGGTTGTTCTGGATGGTGTACAAGCCGGACGGCACGGCTAGCTTCAACGTCTCTTTTGGCTGCATGATCATCTGGTCCCTGAGAATAGACACCAGCTTACTGGGGCTCCAACCACCTAGCACCAACACGGGGATGTAAGTGACCGAAAAAGTCATTTCCTGAAAATAACCGAAGGCCAATAAATTATGCGACTGCGAGTGAGTGCTTAAATGCCGAGATTCACAGCAGGGGTGCAGGCGCCCTTTAGTTTTTAGGGTTTTAACAGATAAAATTTAGCTTGCCTGCTTGCTTGCTTGCTTGCTTGCTTGCTCGCTCACTTGTCTGTCTGCTTACCTGCCTGCCTGCTTGCTTACCTGCTTGCTTGCTTGGTCGCTTGCTTGCTTGCTTGCCTGCCTGCTTGAACGCATGCTGCTTGCTTGCTTGCTTGGTCGCTTGCCTGCTAGCTTGCCTGCCTGCTCGATTGCTTACTTGCTTGCTTGCCTGCCTGCCTGCTTGCTTAATAGCTTGCTTGCTTGCTTGCCTGCCTGCTTGCTTGCTTGCTTGCTTGCTTGCCTGCCTGCTTGCTTGCTTGCTCACCTTCACCGGCCAGGACAAGCAGGAGGCACATGAGCATCTTGGCCAGCTCCGCCATGACGATGGCGGTGGTGCTTAAGTAGCGGGGCCCCGGCCCCTGCACCAGGCGGGAGTAGCGCAGCGTCAGGACCAGGGTGGTGGTCTGCAGGATCAGCACGCTCAGCGAGACGTACTTCAGGTTCAGCTTGACGGCCCGCATCTGGGAGGAGTGACTGGCCATTAGTGGACTGGTCAGTAGTAGACTGGCCAGTAGTAGACTGGCCGTTAGTGGACTAGCCAGTAGTGGACTGGCCAGTAGTGGACTGGCCAGTAGTAGACTGGCCAGTAGTAGACTGGCCGTTAGTGGACTAGCCAGTAGTGGACTGGCCAGTAGTGGACTGGCCAGTAGTGGACTGGCCAGTAGTAGACTGGCCATTAGTGGACTAGCCAGTAGTGGACTGGCCAGTAGTGGACTGGCCAGTAGTGGACTGGCCAGTAGTGGACTGGCCAGTAGTAGACTGGCCAGTAGTAGACTGGCCAGTAGTAGACTGGCCGTTAGTGGACTAGCCAGTAGTGGACTGGCCAGTAGTGGACTGGCCGTTAGTGGACTGGCCAGTAGTGGACTGGCCGTTAGTGGACTGGCCAGTAGTGGACTAGCCAGTAGTAGACTGGCCGTTAGTGGACTAGCCAGTAGTGGGATGGCCAGTAAGGGACTGGTCAGCAGTGGACTGTACAGCTAGAACTGGGAGGCCATCCCCAACCGGTGCAGCTACAGACACATACAGGTAAGCCAGCTAAGCTGAACACTCCCACGATTCCACTCATAAACTACAGCACACGGTACCGTACGTACACTACAGGCCCTCTCAACACCCCCTTGTGTGGTGCCATCGATTGGCGAAGATGGCTACCGGTACCACACAGCTGATGCCTTGCTGTCATCGATTTTGCCTGCAAGGGTGCAAAACGGAACACTGCGGTCCTGATGGACATGAAATGAGTGACAGACCAAACTGCAGCACCACCCATCAGAAACCAAGTTGCTTCACTTCAATTCAGCCTAGCTGCTTATAGGGTGTGTGCATGATGTGTATAATATTTTTTATTTTTTTATTTTTTATTTTTTACGGTACTGTACGAGTACGGTAAACACCAGAACAGCAAGCCTCCCCTAAATGTACTAAAAATATTCAGCCTTTGGAGTGGATGCCGGGTGTTGAAACTGTGCTTTGAAAAAAAAAATCCTTCAACTCCAACAAAGAACTCAAACCTCTGTTTCCAAAGCCAAGGTTTGGAAAAAAGGCCAATATTTGGGTGGCCATGGCTGGTTTATCACGCCCCCCCCAAAAAAAAAAAGGACAAAAGAAAAGAAGCAAATACTGTACATGTACTTGGGAATACGCATTTTGCTCCCTGCAGAAAGAATGTTACACAAAACAACCAGTGGGGCATGACATGCTCACTGACTGTGTGTTGTACACACAGACCTATACCGGTAACCTACCGGTACATGTACATTGTGTTGTACTTACATACATCTGTACATGTACGATTGTACGTGTATAGACAATCAATAGTGGGTGCCAGATTGAAATGCGATGGAGGGTGAAGGCTGCCAACTTTACAAGTACCGGTACTGAACATGCATGGGCTGAAGTAAAGATATTAAATGTCTAGATAGTTGCACCATTGTTGTACACATGTACATAGAATGTACAGCCTACACTTATTCTTAGACTTACAATGTACCAAATAAAATGACACCCACGACAGTAATTATGTTTTTGGCAAAATGCCACAGCATGAATTTATTTTGATTCAGCCAGAAACAATTTCTACCGGATACCAATACTTTGTATTCAGGGCAAACCGGCAAATAACTAAAGGAAAATCAAGTGGGGCACACCAGACCCCTTGGGCACACCAGACCCAATAGAAATTTGGGCACACCAGACCCATAGGAAAGTTGGGCACACCAGACCCAAATGAACATTGGGCACACCAGACCCATATGAAAGTTGGGCACACCAGACCCAAATGAACATTGGGCACACCAGACCCATATGAAAGTTGGGCACACCAGACCCATAACAAAGTTGGGCACACCAGACCCAAATGAAAGTTGGGCACACCAGACCCATATGAAAGTTGGGCACACCAGACCCATATGAAAGATGGGCACACCAGACCCATATGAAAGATGGGCACACCAGACCCATAACAAAGTTGGGCACACCAGACCCAAAACAAAGTTGGCCACACCAGACCCATAACAAAGTTGGGCACACCAGACCCATAACAAAGTTGGCCACACCAGACCCATAACAAAGTTGGGCACACCAGACCCAATTGAAAGATGGGCACACCAGACCCTTTCAAACACCCAAACCACAACCTGAAAAATTACCAAACCCATGAAATTGCTGAGCAAACCAAACCCAGCCATTTTAGGCCATGTAGGCCTACAGTTACAATGTAAACAAGAATAAACTACCCACATAGCATGTGTATGAAATGAAATGAATGCAGAAATTATTCCAATGTCAATTCAAAAGCCTGTAAAGATAAAAGCACAATAATACTATTTGTTACACAATAAGCCAGAAAGGCCCACCGCTTATACATACGGTCGGAATGACCCCTGGTAAACATCACAGGGCGCCAAAGCCTATTAAATGAGAACTTAGTTGCCTGACAAGTACCTGTATTTGATACCTAAAAGTAAAATTAGGCTAATTTATGTAAACAAAATGATAGTTATGATAAACCCATAAAATTGATCCCGTGTCTGACAAATTTCCCGCTAAAAAATGCCAAACGCGCAAAGCGCGGCCCAAGGGAAAAGGCAGGCACACAAAAGCAAAACACTAACCCATCAAGGACTGTATGCAAGACACCAAATTGGACCTAAAGAGATTATTCCCTTCCAGAGACAAGTGTACCCCATCAAATCTATAAAGGGAAGTTGCCGTCCAATGAAACTGTGGGTGGTGGAGGACATGACCTTCCCACTTATGACATTTTGCTCGGGCCCATTTATTAATTGAGCGTCGCTTTCTTTCCATAGCTGCCTCTGGCCCCGCCCCAAAGTAAAACACCCTCAGTAAAAATGTCAGACCAAACTTTTGTTGCCCCTGGGAACTGCATTTTGCATTCTGTAAGAAACAAAACAATACGCTGTCGCAAACAGAATGAATCCATTGTATGGAACCAAGTCATTGGTTCCAATATGCACAATGATGGGAAGCACGCTATTTATTCCAGCTACCAGTTGAGAAAAATCATTGATAGACGCCCCGCCCCAACCTCTCCAAATGACTGGAATTGCAAGGTCAAGTGACTGCTTAGCCCACTTCACAAGAGAGTCCCCATGATCCAGATGGGACCTTGTACCACACTTGCGGAAGTACGGGTAGAGGCGTCATGGTTGTCTCTGCCAGGGGGCTATCGTGAAAAAACGATTCATCTGAAAACGGGACAAAGCATCGGCTTTATCATTATGCTTGCTCGGCACATGTACAGCCTTAAATAACACATTAAAATTCAAACAGTCCAGCACAAAAATGCGCAGTAGATGCATTATCATGGGCAACGAGATGATTGTTTATTAACTATGTGCAGCATTATCAGTAAAAATTCGCACTTTGCGGTTTTTCGGGAGATGACCCCAACTTTTGACAGCAACCATCAATGGATAAAATTCTAAAAAAGCAATGGAGGGCGGATTACTGACGATATCTAACGGCCATCTACCTTGTACCCATTTGCCTCGAAAGTAGCCTCCAAAGCCAATGCCTGCTGTCGCATCAGTAAACAATTCCAAAGAGTCATTTGAGTCCCACTCCCGGCCCTTAAAGGCAGCCACCCCATTGAAATGTGACAAATATTCTAACGACATGAGCAAATCAAGTCGTGCCCCTTTTGAGATGCGCACTTTATGGAGTGGCCGTGTAAGCCCACGGGTAAGGCCAATAAGCCGGCCCAGACAGGCTCTGCCAGGGGCAATTGCTTTATAGGAAATTTAATGAGCCCACCAGGGACTGCACTTCGACTAGTGACATTTTAGTTTTACACAAAGCTTCATGAATTTGGCGAACGCTTTTCTGAACCTTAACTGCTGGTACCCTGACTTCTCTAAGTAGAGTGTCAATATCTAAGCCTAAAAACATAATAACTTGCGTTGGCCCTTCAGTTTTCTCCTGTGCTAATGGTACCCCAAGATCTTTACATAGAGCTGTAAAGCTATCGAGTAAAGATAAACATGAAGTCTTTGTAGGACCAATGAATAAGAAATCATCCAAATAATGAGTCACTAATGACGCCTGTGCCATGAACTTAACCCTGAACTCTAAGAATGTACTAAACTTCTCAAATAAAGCGCATGATATTGAGCAGCCCATAGGTAAACACTTGTCAAAATAGAAACTACCTTAAAACATAAAACCCAACAATTCATAGTCAGTGGGTGATACTGGTAGGAGCCGAAATGTTGATTTTATGTCAGACTTTGCTAACCAAGCATTTTGCCCGGAGCCCATAGCTAAATTGACTGCTTGATCAAACGATGCATAATGCACCTTACATTTATTCTTGTCAATATGATCATTAATCGAGTCCCCATTGGGAAAAGACAAGTGGTGAATTAACCTGTAAGAACCAGGCACCTGCTTGGGGACTAAACCAATGGGTGAACATTGTAAATTAGGAAAAGGACGTTTAACAAAAGGACCTGCAATGCGCCCTAATTCTTTTTCCCTAGTTAATTTATCCTTAACAACAATAGGCATCTGCACTGCTGAGGCTAGACAACCTGCATCTCGGCTGACACGAGGGCCTACCCAACCAAGCGAAAATCCATTAGTAAAACCACTTCTCAAAATAACAGCATCTTCTTGGTTGGGATAATTGCATAACCATCTACATGTACTTAGCAATGTAGCATTAACAATTTTCTCCTTGAGTGACAATGGAACATGCAAAGTATTGCAAACCCAAGGGAGTAAACTCACTCACCTTAGGATTTGGTTGCGGCTGATTAGGCAGGGAATGAACTGATACACCCGGTTCAACATGAGTATTACTGTTGACAACTTCGCAGGCCGGCCCCAAATTAACGTTAACAGCATCACAACTAAAATCACTTGTTTGTGAAACACCATTACTAGCGTTAATAGTACTAGTACCCATAGTGCCAGTGATCGACATCCGACATACATGTACATGTATAATGTATCTGTTAGGTGTCACTGCAGCCCTACAACTGGTAAGAAGCATCCGATAGCTCACCACGACAGCGGTAATTGCTGTGTGGGCCAAATGCAAGCCTCCTCCAAGCCTAGAGATGTCAACTGATAACGCACAAAACTAAAAACACAGGCCATGTTTCTCATGAATGGCAACAGACATACATGTAGGCTGCATAGGGCCTGATGTATGCAGCCCCCAAAAAGCAAGAATCACCTGATAGCTCGCCACTACAGCATTACCTGCTGAATGGGCCATAGGGAGATCTCGCATGACAGCACACCATTGTCGCAACCGAGGGTTGCATGGGCCGTCTCAAACCGAATAAAAGTCACTCATATTTGATTCCCAACCCAGGTTTGGAAATACAAAGCCCTCGAAATGTTTAGAGTCCCCGATAGCACTCCACTACCACATTCATTTGCTGAGTGGGCCATTGTGTAGCCGGCCTTGTCATGGGCTAGGGGTTCTAACCTGATTACAGATTGTCTAAGCTTGAGTGCAATACTATTGTAGCTTGCTTTGATACTGCTGTTGGTTTTTTTTTTTAGGTTTTTTTTTTGGTATTTGCTTTTGGTTTTTATTTTGTTCAATTACATTTTTTTGTTATTACATTTTTTTTATATATATCTCAATAATATTTTTTTTATATTATATTTTTGGGGGGTTGTTTATAAGTTTAAGGTCCATTTCGGTATTAAATAGATTCTTTTTCCAAGCATACTAAATTTGTGTCTTAGATTTCCCTTTTCTTCAATTGTCTCGCGATTTTTCTCTGCAAAGATCCTGAAGTAAGTTTATCGACAAGCGAGTTCCCCAAAAACTGCTTTGAAGTGACGTGTTTATTTTAAGTGATTCATTTTTCCGGGTTACAATAGCACACCATAAAACAACTTGAGGTTATATGGGCCATCAAAGAGGGTAATTCAAAAGAAAAGTCATGCAAATTCATGATCACTCTGGGTATACTCAAGGAAATCTCATCCATTACTATCATAAAATATCACGTAGTAAGAAACTACTGAAAGATAGCGCTACTCGTAGTCGTACTACATGAAGGTCTACTTTCTACATTACCCAAAACACCAGCAAGTATGTACTCCGTAAAAGCGCTCGAAAGCAGAGGCGAATTGCCTAATGTGAAAAACACAGAGCTGCAAAAGGGGCTCAAAGGTCATGTAACACGCATTATAACTCTTAAGGGAACACCAGGAGGATTGCCCAGCACTTGCATGGCGTCCAACATCGGTCCGTTTCCGGTGCTCGATGGCCACGTAAAACCCCAACTTTGGAGGAACCGTGGGCGCGACCCGGATGTTGGACGAAGGTCGCGCACCCTTGCTCCGTGCAGTTGTGGGCTGGGAGGGAGGGTTAGCGAGGCTAAATTGCTCGACCGAGAGAACCTTTGAGCATTAAACGCTCCAATTTATATCAATTGGATAAGCGTTCGTAATTACGTAGCACTAGCTGTTATATAACAGCGCGCTCAGTGGAGTGCGACCTGTTGTACGATAACGACAAGAAAAGTAACTTTCTCACTACATTCGTCCGTTAGAAAATTCATTTCTTTTCTAAAACTACCTCAGTCATGTGAAGAAATGACGCAAAAGACAACTTGTTTTGCGAACACTGGAATGGCGGAGCTACTTGTAGGGACCGAAACGGTCCACTGCGCATGCCATCTGCGCACGTTCAGTTTTGTGCACAAAAATCTGGTAACGCGTCTCCCGATCGACACGATCCGTTTAAAAAGGGTTTTCTACTTGAGCACCATGCTCAAATACACTAAAACACCCCTTAACGTGTAGCTGATGATTTTTTTTTTTTTTTTTTTTGAGTTATTAACAAATGAATTTGTTTACATTATTGTTTACTCTCTCTTTTTGTAGTAAACAACCAGGTTTGAAACCACATTTGCCATAGAAAAACCGGCCCAAAAACATCCGTTTTCAAATTTTTCAAAATAACATAGCTCGGCAACCCCTTGACCAAATGTGACAATATTGGTATCAGAGGATGCAGCTGTATGCACTTAACACAAATAAATCACTCACAGTCCCACTACATCAACTTCAAAAATCCCATTTCGGTCCCTACTACTTGCCTCGCATACTATAGTAGAGAGGACGCCAAAGTAAGGGAAAGGGGAGAACTTGAAGGGAAAGGAAATAAGAGGATGACCATCAAACAATAACGAATACGCTGCAAAGGCTCTTTGTTTGCGAAACAAATCACTCATTAATACAACTACCCGTAGTACATTGTACCACTACTACCACCAGTACTCGTACTACATGAAGGTCTACTGTCTACATTACCCGAAACACCAGCTGTAACAGTGCCAGAAGTTGTAGCAGGCCTATTACTTAGTAGCACTTATAGCTGCCCTGGCTGCCACCCCTTGACCTTGACCTGGATACTGCGACTTCCTCTTGGACTTAGCCGCAGGTTGCTCCAGCATGCCTCCAGCATCCATCATCAGACGAGCAGGCCACTTGGCCTGCCGTTGTGGCCGAGGCATTATCCACCAGAAGTTAATAAAAGTTAACTGCTGCTACAGATGGTCACTTGCAGGGTGATGCCACAGACAGTTCAAGTTCCAAATGAACACCATTGAAGAGCCAGGATCAGGCAGCTAATTTAGATCCACCACTGGATAAAACAAGGATCAGTACTCCGGCAGTACTATAACTACATGAGCTGGAGCCCTGCTAGTACCACTAATAGTACTACTAACCACTTGAACAGTACAGACTACAGTGCTGTAGCTGAGGCCAAGAATTGCAACAAATTAAAACATTATGGAGCTCACGTAGATGTGACTTCCATGAATAGCTGTGACAAAGTGAGCCAATTTGTTCACTAACAGCCAAAACCAAAAACCTAGAAAGATGCTGATTGGACAAACAGAAACCATCTTCTCATTGGCTATAAAGGAGAGCCAATCAGAGCACACAACCCCTGAGCCCTGATTGGTCAAAATACCAGGATCTGATTGGTCAACAGAATTGTTCTTGGATCCCAGCTTGACACGAAATTGTCAATGGGATTTCATGTGTTAAAATTATCCCTAGGGCTGTGCATATATCCAAATGTGGGACAGCAAACCAGAATTTGATTGGTTGACAGCCCATGAGCTTGGATCCTTACTTGCCACAAAAAAGGCAATGGGACTTGTGTGCTAAATGATCTCCATAAAAAAACTATGCATAGTCTAATGTAGGTCAACCCATCCATTGGCATGAACCAATTTCTATGAAGTACATGTAGGCCATGAAAACATCCATGTTCAGCATACATGTATCTCCACCTCGATCAACTGTAATGTGTTGTACACTGAAACACCATTTAGAAATCACTGAAGCTAAGAATAAGGCATTTGATCACTGAATGATAAAATGTGATGTACACGTACTTGTGTACTGCTCCCTAGAGCTTGTGTACTTCTCGCTACTGCTTCATAGAGCTGCATATAAAGCCCCTTACACAACATTGGTCGAGGTCAAAGAATAGCATCCATACGTTGTCTGATCCAACATATGCATGAAATAGTACACCTGTGAAAATTTCAGCTCAATCCGCCAACCGAGTCTCAAGAAAATCGTTAAAACCGCTTCATTTGTTTCGCGAAAATGCAGCATTCAACGCCGTAGGCCTACTGTTCTGAAAAATAGTTTAGATCTCGGTGTGACATAAACTATTTCTTTTACTCATTTCTCCCAAAATACAACATTTTAGGCAGAAATATTTCAGTGAGAGGTTTCTACCATAACCATCTTCAAACTATAAGTTTCATGTAAATCTGTGAACATTTCTGATTTTCGATCATACATGTACCAATGTTGTGTAGGGGCTTTAAGCAACAAAATGTGCTTAAAGGAATACAGAAATCAAAAATTAACATGGGGTTAAATAAATCGACATTGTTTTAATAAAACCCAATGTGTCTATTCTTTTTGGGACTACAAATTCTTAAGATAGCAAAAAAACGCAGTATTTTAGTCTGAAAATTGTGCGCCCCACTTTGGAGACAAATGTACTACGTACAGTACATACACACGTATACAGAATGTGCGGTGGGCCTTGATGAGGTCGTGAACTTTGCACTGGCCCTGCATTGTCTCTATTGTCTATCAGCCATACATACATGTACGCACTGTCACATGCGCAGTAGCGCGCTGTATCGTCTCGAGCATTTCGATCGCCACGCGTGGCTGTTTTTGGTCTGTACAGGTATGTGACGTCACAGGGTGCTTGCAGGGGGAATTTGGGGGGGGGGCAGGGTGAACATGGACATTAGCAGTGTTTTGGGGCAAAATTGAGCACCAAGATAAAACAAAAGAAAATAAAACTGTTTATTGATTACATAGTCAACATTACCTGAGAAGAGGTTTCAGCTCTTTTTCAGATCCTACAAAAGTACCCAATACAACATTTGGAAGATCGGAAAACATCCATGACCACAGATTTCCTTCTAATTTACACAGTTTGTAGATGGTCCTGATAGAATCCTCATGTTGAAATCTTACGGTCTGGGATGCTGTACATGAACTTCCCTAGAAATCTTCACTCCAACATCGACAAATACAGTAGTTTATTACTCGCAAGTAATAAACTGTTTCTTACACTACAGAATGGTGCAAAAACCGTGACGTGACTTTTTAAAAACTTTTTCTACTTTCTCAGATCACCATTTGAGCTCAAACCTTCCCATGATTGCTTTTTTGGGATGTTTAATGGTTTAACACGCAAACTGTGGCAATCTGTTGACCTTTACCAATGTTGTATAGGGCCTTTAAGCACAGCCACCAGATCCCCTTGCCCACCCACACTTCACTTCTGATTCATGCTGAGTGACGAAGAGTGGAATACAAGTCAATTTTAAGCGATTGACGTCACATTGCGGTGTGGTTTTCAATCATGTTGACGTGAGGGAAGACCTTTCCTGATCTTAGCAGATTTTCGCGCTTAAGCGGCGCTACGAAATTGGGTCCTGATCTGCTCATGAATTCATGAATATGAACATTGATCCAGAGTGTGGCACCTTCCGACTAGAGTTTAAGTGTGAAAAAAACACAACCCCAAAACAGAGTTTCTGAGTTCTATTTTCTATTTCTGAGGATATTGGCCTAACAAAAGACAGCTCTACATTGGACTCCAGGAGGAAGGAGAAGACGGGGTCAGCCCCAAAACACCAGCCGACAGATCGTGGAGAGTGAAATGGCTAACCTCAACCAGACCTGGGGAACACCCCCAGAGAAAGGCCCACGACAGACGGGAAGTGGGGAGCTCTTGTTGCTGCCCTACATGCCAGGAGGCACTGTGGGCAGTGAGTAAGTACATGTAAAGCCGTGTCCGCACTGGACTTATTTTTTACCGAGCCCGTGGGTAACATTCCAATGGGTTAATCTTCCCGGCGTCCGCACTTGGACTTTTCGACTCGGGTAAACTAACCGAGATGATGGGTAAAACTAACCGACTCATGAACATGTGTATGTACTCTAGGTACACAAACACGTTGTCACCCTGCGCCCGCACGAGTCTTGCATACAGTAACGTGCAGGGCGCCGGATGTGGTTTTTTACGGAGTCGTTTACTGAGACGTCGTGTCCAGATTGGACTTATTGACTCGGTTAAACTGACCTGGTCAATTTAACCGGGCAGAAGTTGGTCGTTTAAACTACCCACTGGAGTCGGGTAAGTTACCTGGGAGGAAAACTTCCTGGGCTGTCCGCACTGGCGTTAAAATGGTCAATTTACCCATTTGCTCGGTTAGTTTACCCATTTTAAGTCCAGTGCGGACGCGGCTTAAGTCATTTCTGTTTAGAAGAGAGCAGAAATGACCCAAACCAGCTGTATAGTATTAACTGTAATTGACTTGCACTGCAGCGTACTGTACTGTATGCTGCGTTTATATTGGATGCAGCAAGGTGGATCAGATCCTGTGGTCACAAAGGATCTGATCCATGCTGCGTTTACACTGGATCCCTGATCCCGCGGTGATCGCGCGTGGAGCAACGGAAACAGTCTCCAAAGGACATTCATCACGTACTTATATGTACGGTACCGGTACATCGGGGGCACCGCCTGTACAGTGGCTGTAGTGTAGTGTGAGCCAGTTTATAGAGCCTTATCAGGACATTATGCGCGCAACCCTAACCTTCCCAAATCCTGCAGAATCCTATTTGCCTTTTGCAGGATTCTGCAGGATTCAGGGCACATGAGTTGACACATTGCAGGATTGTGCAGGATTGAGGGCAACCCTAACTGGCATTGAAACCACAATTAACCACACATGGTTTTTCCTGTGGGAGGATAAGGGCCATACACCAAGACATACCACAGCATGTTTTTTGTGGTATCCTGTGGTATGTGAGCCTGCACCTCTGAGGGCACTGTGGTAAATTGCGGTAAACAGTGTGTGTCCTGTGCAGGAGGTGCAAAGCGTAAGGGTTAGGGATTTATGTCACTGTAGGAAAATGCCCAAAACCGAGTTTGCACTTCCAAAAAATGATGAAAACCAACCTTCTCCCTGTCCAACACTGCCGTCATGGCCATAGGAGACGAGTGACTATGCTGAGACAATTCCGATGGGCGGTAACATTTCAGCGCAATTCTTTGAACGGGAAATCCCAGTGGTGGATAAATCCGGAACGGTCTGAACATCACCTTCCCCAAAGCCCCATAGAACACAACAACGCCCCAGCATTCTTCCTACTTCTGTGACAGCAGGTGCTCAGTTTGTATCTCCCCCATCTCCGGTGATGTTTTCCGTCAACACGAAAGACTGCACACGGAAAAGACAACAGATGCACCGTCTGTTATAGGCTGACACAAACACCCGAAAGCATTGTCCTCTCCCCGACAAAACTGGCGTGACGAGAACCGTAGCCCCTGCAGTTTGTTTGTTGGATTGTTTTTTTAAAATCCTTCCCAGCTGTTGCTCAATCGTGCGCGATGCCCGCCCATCGTTCCTCTGGTGCAATGCGGGGAATTTTCATTTTTTGATTCGCGATAATTAGCGAGAGGGAATTAAATCGCGATTCAATTTCAAACTCCTCTTTTTTTTCCACTACACCCATTCAAACTTCCAATTTTTTGGCGTGTGTGGACACAATAACCGCGATTATGTAGTGGGATTTGAATCGCGATTCGAACTCGACTATGAGTGAGACTTTTACTAAACATTGCATTTCGGTATTTGCAACGTGTGTGGGAATGTTCCCCTCAAATTGCACTGTTTGTTTTTCAAATCCCACGACGCATTGTCCAACCATCGCATTTCCTGCTAGCAGCTTATGGCCAGGAAGAGCAGCACAGGATGGAGTTACCTGGTTACTGACGGACTTTCATTCGGACCTTTGCACCTTCCAAATTCAAAGTTACGTGAGACCGAGAGAATTGCCTTTATGGCCCGTGCATGCCAATGCACAGCATCTTTAGTATACATGTACCATACTCATAGGCCTTTTAGTTTTAATGCCTCCTGTCTCAAGAATTATTTGAGTCAAACAAAGTAAGGAAAAACTGACTTGGAACTTTCAAACAAATTTGAAAAACAAACAAAAAAAACCAAAAAAAAACTCTGACTGTGGACCAGGACTTGAACCCGAGACCTCTGGTTTTTGATTGTCAAAACAGATTTCGAAGAAAAAGACTTGAAGGTTTGCATGGTGGAAACAATTATATTGGTTTGCGGTGACACCATGTGTACCATCTCTTGTGAGACTGAGTGTGGCTCTGAAAAGAGCCGGTGACTCAACGTTTCGAGCAGTGTGTACTCTGCTCGTCGTCAGGAGACTGCTGGATTCCAACTATCATCAGTTTTTTTTTTGGTAGGGCTTGGAGGAGCGGTGAAGCGTGGAGAAACCTTCCCGCCAAAAGTTGTGGTCGTGACCGTTGAAGTGTGGAGGATCTTTCCCGCTGAAGCACGACGTGAGGTGGGAAATCACTGGGCCATGTCAGATTTAGAAGGAGTAACACTAAAAGAGGTACAGTTACATGTACATGTACTACTGTACATGCATCATAGCAAGACAGTCTGCAGCCCTGCACAAATGGAACCTGAAAAACACTCAGCTTGTACTGTACGTATCAGACACAGCATAAGCTTCATTAGTTACCAATATGGCAAATCAATAACGTGCCGGCACATGACAAAATGCTCTTTTGTTTGCAAAGATCTCGGGACATGACAGATGGAGGCATTTGTATGTACACGAATAGGAAAAGGGGGAACGATGGACCCACGTACCTTTGTTTTAGGTGAGAATATCTCTCCCCCTCTCGTCCAGAAATCAAGCGACGAGAGCTGGCGAGAGCGTGGACGGTTTCATGCACAGATGTAGCGTGGGCTTGGGTGCGGCTTCACGCTGACGGTTGTGTTGGGTGCAGGGAGGAGGGTGGGGTGGGAGGAAGGGACAGCTGTTACTGTTAGCACCATTGATCGGCCTATATGCCCAGCATGGTCGAGACAAAACAAAAGCACCCTACTCCAAAATGAGCCAGTTGGACCTGGATATTATAAGAGAATTCCTGAAAATTACCACTGCACTGTAGTATTACAGTACAGTACATGTGAGCTGCCACATGTACACATCTACTGTAGTATGGGCACTGCTTGTGAGTAGTGTTAGCAGAGTAAGCAGACCATTTGCATACACCAATAGTCTAGCTGATCCATTGCAGAACCCATAAGACACTGTATTTACATTCAGGATTAGGAAAGGGGAGAGTAGGACAACACTTGACACTGGGGGGGCTCCCCTGAAGTGAAGTGAAAAGTGAAGACCTACATGTACATTGTACTCCGTATGTACATGTACATGTACATGTAATCATGGAGCTATAAGTTCATGATAACGGGTGCAGTAATGTAGGCTACATAGTGAGAATTTAATATCCTACCAAACTATTAATGTATACCGGTAATATTTATAATGATATACATACATGTACAAGTTAACCATTTCTATGGTTTTGTGGCGCGTATGTATGCAGGAATAGTGTTAGTGCATGTTTTGTACACAGTCGCACACTGACCATCATCAGAATGACGCATATACCGGTACACGGCCCCTGTACATGAACTTGTACCCATCACAGAATCATGATTTTTTGTTTATAGAAAACAGTCAATCAATTTTTTTTTGGGGGGGGGGCAAATGGTTGTGCCACTGCCGGACAAAGTTATCTTTGTTTGCATAACAGCGGGTGATCCGACGTGGATTTTTTTTCCCCACCATTTTACGGAGCAGGGATCTTTCCAACTGCAATGGGAGAAAAAAAGTGTGCGGAACACGGCAGATTACATTGGAATTTGGTATGCTGGAGAGGGACACAGGACTGGGCAGAGTTACTGATGGCCATACTGTGGAGGGGATTCATCCAAAAAGACGCCCGAGTTACCGAGTAGGCATTGGCTAACTATCTATGCTCTCGACTTAGAAGAAGTACGGTAGTACAATGTACTAGTGGTACTTAGTACGGTTTCACATCAACTCGGTCCGTAACTAACTCGGTCCCAGTCAACTCGGTCCGCGACCAACTCGGTCGTTCAATGATGGATTCATATGATATTTAGCAGGGTTATAGAAAATTACATAATGAACATTTAAGTAAAATTTCATTTGAAAAAATAATGTTTTGTCTAATTATAGCTTATTAATTATTCATGATTTTTTTTTCTTTTTTCATGTTTTAATAAAAAAATAAAAATAATAATATCCCCAATTTGCATGAATTTTACAATGATAATGAAACACAAACCAATAATTGCGTACAGCAATATTGATGAGCTATTTAAGCAAAATAATTCCTGAGATAATTTAGGGTCTAGTTTGGGATGCTATGCTTCAGTCAATGGAAACATTTCCGTCAAGCTACACCATGGCCCTGAAAAATGTTCATTGCCAGAGAACAGCACCTCCAATATTAATAAAATTGGTGTCAAATGTGCCTAAGACTAAGACTAGTAAGAAGATGGCCTCAGCACGAAAACAAAAAATACTGAGATGTTATAAAAAAAAAGCAGTGGCTGTTGTTACGGCAGTCGTCCGTGTGGTTCCCTGACTTGATTGTATCTCGTCAGCATTGTAGGCTGGTTGAACCAGTCTATTAGCTGATAGTCTGGTTCCAAGAGCTAAACATCCTGACAAATGCTGTGAAGTCAGGGAACCACACGGATGACTGCCGTAACAACAGCCACTGCGTATAAAAAATTTAAAAAAATAGGGGGGGGGGCGGAATCCGCCCCCGGCTCTTTGAGGGTTGTTGGGGTTGGCTGAACATGCACTGAAATACTAAATAGAGGCATTAGGCCGTATGACTATGAAGTTGGATCTCCAAACTCGTGGGTTAAGGGGAGCCAGCGGCCCAGTACGTGGGACTAGAACTTAGAAACTTGTAGAATAAGGCTGTATATGAATCAAATTAATTATTCTTTTATTTTTTAAGTTTTATGAGAGCCTAGGACTGTAGGAGTATATACTAGTCCGAGTAACTTGGACCCGACAAGTCACCCTTTTCAATCGAATTTTGAATCTCAAAATTTCAAAATTCGATAAAAAAATGGTGACTATTATTACTGATTAGGTTAGGAGTACAGAGATTCGTGTACAGAGAGAGGGCATGCAATGACACTCACACTAGTATTAAAAGACAGTCACGGAATAACAACAACGGGATTTCTGAGTGACACCGGACGAGTGGTCTTTGTCAACCGGGTATCTGACTCAAATCCAGTTGCTCACTGGTTGGGTAATAGAGCTGCACGTCGGTTTTCTACGGGGTCGTCTTTACCTTGCCCAAAATCACCGATAGTTTGTGTGTGGGGGCTGCAGACCATGGCCACCACGACAGTCAATGTTTTCCTGTTGACGTGTAAAGCCGGCCAGGTGTACGGGTCGAGCGCCCTCTCTTGGCCGACCCACCAGCCTTCCTTTCAAGATGGCGACGCCCATGGTCCGACAGATTCTGGCGCAGGGTGCCCGGAAATCGCTGCCGCCGGTAGCGGCGGCGCTGGGTCGCGGGGTGTCGACAGCGCAGCGCCCCCCGCCGCAGAAGGAACAGGAGGAGATCCCGAAGAACCCCTACTTAGACCGATATGCCGACAAAATCAAGAAGGCTCAAAGGTTTGCGCGATTGTCAACGTGGGTCAGAGTAACTTGGCTCAAAACCGGCGATTTATTTGATAAGGCCCAGTTTGCAGTTGCACCGTGTCTGCACTGGCTGTTTAAATCGCTCGAGGTTGCCCGATTACCCGATTTTACGGGGACAAGTATTACTAGCCCTACTCCTACTCCTACTCCTAGTCCTAGGCCTAGATTATTGCCTTATTAATATTAAATACGCAGTGGCTGTTGTTACGGCAGTCGTCCGTGTGGTTCCCTGACTTCACAGTATTTGTTAGGGTGTTTAGCTCTTGGAACCAGACTATCAGCTAATACTAATAGACTGGTTCAACCAGCCTGCAATACTGACGAAATACAATCAAGTCAGGGAACCACACGGACGACTGCCGTAACAACAGCCACTGCGTATTAAATAATATGAAAACTTTGGGCTAGCCTTGGGCTTGGCTTTGGTTGGTCACACTTTTCCTTGGCAACTGGCCAAAATACACTTCGTTAAGACGTTATTGACATTATTTAAAACACAGTGGCTGTTGTTACGGCAGTCATCCATGTGGTTCCCTGACTTCACAGTAATTTGTCAGGATGTTTAGCTCTTGGAACCAGACTATCAGCTATTAGTATAGCTGATAGTAACCAGTCTAATAATAGTATTAGACAGGTTCAACCAGTCTGCAGTGCAATGCTGACGAAATACAATCAAGTCAGGGAACCACACGGACGACTGCCGTAACAACAGCCACTGCGTATTTAAAAACCTATTAGTATTATATCTCCAATCTTTAACTTGAAAGATTTTAGCTTAATACATTAGTACCTACACTGACAGTTTTGAGGAAAAAACCCACCTAAATCCTCATTTAACCTCCTCAGGCTCCTGAACTAAAATCTTGCCCTTTAAAATAACTTCTTTGTTAAATTTTTTCCCCCCAAGTGTGGATCCAGACAAGTTTCAGTCCAAGATGGAAGAACTTCAGAACTCCAAGAGCGAAAAGAAGTGGCACGATGAGCGGAAGGCCGACATTAAACCTACAGTAAGCAATGACATCCCAAAGTGGTAATACTTACTGGACTGACCCTGGTTTCATGTGAGAGTTGCCCACTAGAGTCCATTATTAAGTGTGGGTGAACGGCACGCCCAGTCTGATGCTTTTTCCTGGTAGGGATATAGTGATAAGGCAACTTACCAGCACCATGACCACCAAAAGAGTCATGTTCTTCTTCTTTTTCCTGTTTTTTTTGCCTAACTTTTTAAAATTCTTTTTATTGCAACTTGCTTTAAGCATAATGCTTTGTGCCGCTTTTCATTTTTAGTGGTGCTCCCATCAAGTCCATGAATCCAAGTTTAAATAAAAGAAATTAGAAAATATAGAAAGGACAGTGACATTGTGTGTCTTTGCTGTTCCAACAGAAATCGGCTGAACCGCAACCGAAGCTGCTGAGGCCATTACGGGACAAATCTTCTCGTCAGGTGGGTGTGTGGGATTCTTGGCAATCTGGACAGTACTGATAACGTGTAAGTCAAGGCCACGGCCTCTTAGGCCGAGACGCCCCCAAAAACAAAGCCTTTCAGTCCAGGGCCACGACTTTTGAGGCCAAGGCATTGCACCTTTGAGGCCAAGGCATTTGCACTTGGAGGCCAAGGCATTTGCACTTGGAGGCCGAGGTATTTGCACTTGGAGGCCAAGGCATTTGCACTTGGTGGCCAAGGCATTTGCACTTGGTGGCCAAGGCATTTGCACTTGGAGGCCAAGGCATTGCACTTAGAGGCCAAGGCATTAAACTTGGAGGCCAAGGCATTTGCACTTTGAGGCCAAGGCATTAAACTTGGTGGCCAAGGCATTAAACTTAGAGGCCAAGGCATTTGCACTTTGAGGCCAAGGCATTTGCTCTTGGAGGCCAAGGCATTGCACTTGGAGGCCAAGGCATTTGCACTTGGAGGCCAAGGCATTGCACTTGGTGGCCAAGGCATTTGCACTTGGTGGCCAAGGCATTTGCACTTGGATGCCAAGGCATTTGCACTTGGAGGCCAAGGCATTTGCACTTGGTGGCCAAGGCATTGCACTTGGAGGCCAAGGCATTTGCACTTGGAGGCCAAGGCATTGCACTTGGAGGCCAAGGCATTTGCACTTGGAGGCCAAGGCATTTGCACTCGGAGGCCAAGGCATTGCACTTGGTGGCCAAGGCATTGCACTTGGTGGCCAAGGCATTTGCACTTGGTGGCCAAGGCATTTGCACTTGGTGGCCAAGGCATTTGCACTTGGTGGCCAAGGCATTGCACTTGGTGGCCAAGGCATTGCACTTGGAGGCCAAGGCATTTGCACTCGGAGGCCAAGGCATTTGCACTTGGTGGCCAAGGCATTTGCACTTGGAGGCCAAGGCATTTGCACTCGGAGGCCAAGGCATTGCACTTGGAGGCCAAGGCATTAAACTTTGAAGCCAAGGCATTTGCACTTGGAGGCTGCAAGGCATTGCACTTGGAGGCCAAAGCCCAAGCCGTGAAAATCGTTAGGCCTATAGAGGCCGGTATATCTTCGTAGGAATAATCTTTATTTCCAATGTTTGTTTCATCCTTTGTATCAAATGTTTCTATTTCAGGGTTTGGAATCCGTCATGAGGCTTGATCTGATCCAAGACTTGTCCACAGAAGACATCCACAAGGTATTCGGTTGGGGGGGGGGATGTTATAATTATGTATATATTGATATGCAAATGATATGCCTATGAATATTGATGTCATGGCATGAATATGTATGAAGTGTATTAGTTCACAAGCTCCGGCCAGTCTCACCTATATGCCCCAAACATGCCAAAAAAAGAAAACCAAATTAACTTTTGTGTCTGCCTTTGACTGTTTCATTGTGAAAGGCCTTAACCCGTCCTTCCAAATGTCTCTGAGGTGAGACCAGTCATCGTCCGAAATGAAATTAGGATATGCAAAGACAGTGTAGTGGTATGCGCATACATAGTGATGAGCCCCTTTTCTCTGGGCTAAAGGGACAAAGTTATTTTTTACCTGTCAATTCGTCATGTCAGTGCATTTCTTCTCATCCTTTTTGACCTCCTTTTGTCTGAGATAGCGAGGTGGTAGCGCACAGACCAGAACATGTAAGACCATGTTCTTGAATGTCTCCTCTTCAAACTGTACTGTGATCGTTTTCAGCTGAAGGACGCAGTATCTGAAGAGTCGGCTCAACGCTAGTCAAATAATGTCTCTCCGCAAGAGGGAAACCTGCAGATGCATGCGGTCTGTTTTTGCACTCACAGGCCAAAGTCATGCTATTTAAAAAAAAAAATAGATTGGTTGAATTGCTTCTGACTGGCGCCCCCCCCTCCCACCCTGGCAAAGATTAGTTGACTATCAGGGAAGGCCACCATCTAAGGGCTGGATAGCTCAAATGGAAGAGCACTGGTACGTTAATCCAGAGGTCTCTGGTTCAAGTCCCCGGTCCAGTCAAAGTTTTCTTTGCCCATTTTTCAATTTGCTCAAAAAGTTCCCAGTCAGTTTTTCTTTGTTTGTTTGGCTTTGATTTGTGTTTTTAATGTGTTTCTGTGGTTTTTTAATGTGTTTTTCTTTGAGTGATATATACACAAATGTTGCGAACTGCTTACTGACTGAAATTACCAAAATGCAAACCTTAAAATTGAGTGGGCCTGATGTTTTTTTCTTTGCCTCACAGATTTGGACGCAGTATCATGCCAAGAAGGACTGCATCAGTGCTGTCATTCCGGTGAGCTGGAAGTTTAACTTTAGCAGTAGCTTCCTGATGACGGGCGAGTGATGATGACGAGTACACACTACCCGAAATCTCGAGTTGCTGGCTCTTTTCAGACTCACAATCCTTCACGCTGTCACTGCATGGTGTCACTGCAAACCTTCCACTTAGTATTTCCACCATGCAAAACCTTCAAGTCTTATCTAAGTTTAACCCTTACCTAGGACGTGGGGAGGGGAAAGCCATTACCCCCCCCCTCCCCCCCCCACCTGTTTTTCTGTAGCTTCACATCTGCTGAGATTAATTTTTGGTCGATATGGCTTTTCAGATCTTTTTTCTCTAACCCTTCCTGCACAATGTGATACCAAAGATGTGGGACCTACGGTACAAATACTTAACAATATATTGAGGGTTAGAGGGCCTGACGTTTTAATCCTAGCAGGACCTTTCTCAAAGGCCAAAAAAAATGTGAAATGGTTTATTATACAAACTGTGATAATCGTTCCACCTTTACCAATTTTGTATTGGGCCTTTCAGCTTAGGGGTTGTACATGTAACACCCTAATCCCTAACCCATAGTGTTAATGACCTTGTTCAAACTTATGAGATCGTGCAAGGCTGACAGTTTGTGCCCTGCGTCCATAAACTGATAAAAGTCTAACCACGCATGCTCTCAGCTGGAGGTGACATCTCTAAAGGGTCCGGTTCCTCTTGCAATTGTCTCCAACAGAGCCCAGCATACGACAAGATCTACCAGACGGCAAAGGAAAACCCAGTGGTAAGTGGGCTTCCCTGTTTTAGTTTGGCAATGAGCTTGGGAAAAAGAAATTCAGTTAGTTTTGGAAATTTCAAACAAACCAAGTATAGTTAAATGCTTCCGACGGCCGTCCCCTGTTAAATAACAACAAGTGGTTGTTGCTTCAAAAGCTTATGCACTCTCTGCAACTGGCTAGTCCATGGGGCCGTTCCCACTACACCGATTTGAATCGCGATTAAAAACACCACTCTTTTTGCATGTGGGGACACAATAAACGCGATTATAAGTGGGATTTGAATCGCGATTCGGACTCCACTAAGAGTGAGACTTTTTCAAATTTTATTTTATAAATATATATAATTATATTTTATTTAATAAATATATATAAATATATATATATAAATATTTGCGACGCGATGTGTGTGGGAACGGTCCACTCAAATCACACCGTTTTTGTTTTTTAAGCCCACGATGCATTGCACGCGCATGCCATTTCCTGCCAGCAGCTTACTGCCAGGAAGTGCAGCACAGGGTTTGTTTACGTTCCTCAGCGAGTCCCGCCATTCCCGCTTGCGCAGCGCGACCACATGCTAACCGCAATCGGCTCGCGTTTATTTGCGACACGATTATTTGGCCTGGTGTGGACACGACAAAAAAACCCGGTTTTTGAATCGCGATTCCTATCCTGATCTGATGAAATAGCTGTTGCTTGGAAAGCTTATGGGCTCTTTAAACTGGTTAGTCTTGTGCAAAGACGCTTAACTATCCTCACCGCTGATAGGGCCCAAGTAGCATTCCCCTTTAACCCTAAACACAGGACACTCACTCTATACCCCAATTTACCACAGTGCCCACAGGGATGCAGGCTCACATACCACAGGTCACCACAAAAAACCCGCTGTGGAATGTCGTGGTGCATGGCCCTTATCCTCCCACAGGAAAAACCATGTGTGGTTAATTGTGGTTTCAATGCCGGTTAGGCTTAAGTCTTTGCCCGTTGTGTTTCAAACGTGCAGTTCCTGTACCCCCTCCCCAAGAAGACCGGCTATGAGTTCTACTTCGGCCAGTTTGACACTGACCACAGCTGCTTCTTCACCTCCCTCATCAACTACCAGGTGGGTACAAAAAAAAAGGAAACGACAAAATCGACTTTAAAGGGACTCCAAGTCACTCCGGTCTTCGATGTTTTTTGTAGTTCTTAATTTGTGAATCCACAATCGGCCAAACTTGCACAAGGAAAGATTAGCCCAAAGAAAAAGGATCCACGGTGATAGATGTATGCAAGAAACTACATAGGGCCTTACTTTTCAATCCTAGCAGGACCTTTCTTAAGGGCTTAGGATCAACTAATCAGGCCTGACCAAAATGTTTCGATCCCAGCAGGAGCTTTTTCAAAGGCAGAACATTCTGCTTCTGAGAAATTTTGAAAATTAAGTATTCTTTTTCAACTGATTTCACGATGGAAAGGATTTGGCCGATGATTGAAGTGCCTCTTTTTCTTGTTTTGTTCGCAGGCGTATCAGGAGAATGCTCCCATCCTCCTCAGCATCAACCACTTCACTGAACTGCAGAAGGAGAAAGGTATCCCATAGACTTGTGCATTACGGCGAGCACGGTTCCCATAGACTTGTGCATTAAGGCGAGCGCAGTTCCCATAGACTTGTGCATTACGGCGATCACAGTTCCCATAGACTTGTGCATTAAGGCGAGCGCAGTTCCCATAGACTTGTGCATTACGGCGAGCACAGTTCCCATAGACTTGTGCATTATGGCGAGCACAGTTCCCATAGACTTGTGCATTACGGCGAGCACAGTTCCCATAGACTTGTGCATTACGGCGAGCACAGTTCCCGTAGACTTGTGCATTACGGCGAGCACAGTTCCCATAGACTTGTGCATTACGGCGAGCACAGTTCCCATAGACTTGTGCATTACGGCAAGCACAGTTCCCATAGACTTGTGCATTACGGCGAGCACAGTTCCCGTAGACTTGTGCATTACGGTGAGCACAGTTCCCATAGACTTGTGCATTACGGTGAGCACAGTTCCCATAGACTTGTGCATTACGGCGAGCACAGTTCCCATAGACTTGTGCATTACGGCGAGCACAGTTCCCATAGACTTGTGCATTATGGCGAGCACAGTTCTCATAGACTTGTGCATTACGGCGAGCACAGTTCCCATAGACTTGTGCATTACGGCGAGCACAGTTCCCATAGACTTGTGCATTACGGCGAGCACAGTTCCCATAGACTTGTGCATTACGGCGAGCACAGTTCCCATAGACTTGTGCATTAAGGCGAGCACAGTTCCCATAGACTTGTGCATTACGGCGAGCACAGTTCCCATAGACATGTGCATTATGGCGAGCACAGTTCCCATAGACTTGTGCATTAAGGCGAGCACAGTTCCCATAGACTTGTGCATTACGGCGAGCACAGTTCCCATAGACATGTGCATTACGGCGAGCACGGTTCCCATAGACTTGTGCATTAAGGCGAGCACAGTTCCCATAGACTTGTGCATTAAGGCGAGCACAGTTCCCATAGACATGTGCATTATGGCGAGCACAGTTCCCATAGACTTGTGCATTAAGGCGAGCACAGTTCCCATAGACTTGTGCATTAGGGCAAGCACAGTTCCCATAGACTTGTGCATTAAGGCGAGCACAGTTCCCATAGACTTGTGCATTAAGGCGAGCACAGTTCCCATAGACATGTGCATTATGGCGAGCACAGTTCCCATAGACTTGTGCATTAAGGCGAGCACAGTTCCCATAGACTTGTGCATTAGGGCAAGCACAGTTCCCATAGACTTGTGGATTACGGCGAGCACGGTTCCCATAGACTTGTGCGTTACGGCGAGCACAGTTCCATGCCATCGGAATGATAATTCTGTGCATATTAGATAAGACTTTGCATGGTTTGCATGGCGGAAATACCAAGAGGAAAGTTTGCGGTGACACCATGTACCGTAGCGCTTCTCTTTCAAGAAGGAGTGTGGCTCTGAGAAGAGCCAGTATCTCAATGTTTTGGGTAGTGTGTACTCTGACCGTCATTGGGGGACTGCTGGATTACAACTACTGTATCAACGGTGTTATAAGCCTGATGAAAGTGTGGATAAGTCTTTGCATATTTCTGGACATTCAGAGCACAGTCTGAATATCCAGACTGCATTGCAACAGTTTTCTAACAACTTTCACTGAGTTCCAACTACATTCGAGCCGCCTCCGAGAACTAATATGCCGTCGAGGATTAGCACAAATCATTCAAGGTGTGGGTTCAGAGCTGATTTCTAGTTTATATGTGACCCGGCACAGCGACATGAGGAATATCCCACCAAAACACTTTTTGAGTAAAGAACGCCCAAAGTCAAAGTATCTTCTCAATTCGAAAAAAAAAAAATCAATTTTTGTTTTTTTGTATTTTCGGAAAGTTAATATATCGGAGGATATTATGTTCAAAGGATTTTTCCGAAATCCGTCTCTAAATGTTGAAAAAAAAGAGGATTTCGGGGGAGTGTTTGTGTACTGTTTTCATGAAAATGTAAAGTTCCTGCCTTTTTGAATGGCCGCTTTCGAGGAGTTAGAATGGCACTGCTATATTGTGTCTGGTACCAAATGAACGAACAAAGTCCCCTTGTACTATTTACAACAAAGTTCTTAGGAAATAATTTTGATATCATTTGAAAGCTAATGGTATACTCTTTCACATCATTAGAAAATCTCAAAATCTCAAAAGTAGGGGGTTATTCCTCATTATGCTGTGCCGGGTCACATATGTGATGGGGATTTTTTTGGCAGTTATTCGTTCCGGCTGGTTATGCTTGATTCCTGCCGAGCCCAAACAAGTGCGACAGGGCCTTTAGACAACTGATACTGAAAGGGCAATCTCTCCCATGTTTGGAGTCTCAAAACATTTAATTGCTCTTTCAGGAATCGTTCTGATGCGAGGAGAAATGGACACAAACACAATGGTGAGTGAGACAGAAATGTTTGTACACAACCAGTCGGGACATTGCGTGATCCTGTGATGACATCACAATTTTTTTCTCATGAATATTGAAATTCTAATCAGCATAAAAACTGAAGACTTGCAAATACAACCCCATAACGAGCGTGAAAAAAACACAACAGTTTGCTTGTTAGCAACATTGCAAAACAGTTCTGTAGCATGGATGCAAGTGATAGAAGGTCTGTTGCACCGGCCCTTTAAGGCCCTGTGGCTTGTAACACAAATGGCAGCTGATGGTGGTGGTGGTGGTGGTGAGGTTGACGAAAAGGAGGACACAGATGAGGATGATGTGGATGATGATGGAGACTAAGAATGCCATGTCAACAATAGCCATGATGACAATTTCAGTCGCGATGACCAAGATGACGACGGCAACGTCAATGATGACGAAGACGATGACAGTGACAGCAATGTCGGTAACAGTGATAATGGCGATGGCGATGATGTTGATGACAATGATGATGATGACAATCAATGACGACATCAACGGTGATAATCATGAAGGCAATGACAATGACATCGGTGATGACAGTGATAACGATGTGGACAATGATGGCATCAGTGGTGATAATGAAGGCAATGACAGTGACGGTAATAACAACGACATCAATGATGACAGTGATGACGATGAGGACAATCAATGACGACATCAATGGTGATAAGGAAGGCAATGACAGTGACGGCAACGACATCGATGATGACAGTGATGACGATGAGGACAATGACGACATCAACGGTGATAAGGAAGGCAATGACAATGACGGCAATGACGACTTCAATGATGACAGTGATGACGATGTGGACAATGACGACATCAATGGTGATAATAAAGGCAATGACAGTGACGGCAATGACAAGGACATCGATGATGACAATGACATTGATGACGATGGTGATAAATGACCTCACCCCCCCCCCCCCCAATCTAATTCTGTGTGACAGAGTGTCCAGGACGCACAGTTCTTGGCCAACCAGCTGCAGCTGTACTACGCCACCGACAACCCAGACAGGCTGGGCCTCCTGCGCACATTCAACCACGACCAGGACCAGTTCAAGCACATGGACGTCATCGCCATGCTGGAGAAGACCACCTTTGAGCTGCCCACAGCCCAGACCCCAGAGGGGAAGGACTCTTCGCAGAACCCGTAGATTGCAGTGGCCACGGTTTTAAACAGTTAGCGCACTGGTCTCCGGAAGCATGAAGCAGCCGTAGCCCCTTTCCTCCCTCCCCCCATAGACACACGTGTTATTTCTAGCCGTGTAACCTGTGACTTTGGATGCGAAGCCATAGCCCTTCCCCCCATAGACGCACGTGTTATTTCTAGCCGTGTAACCTGTGACTTTGGATGCGAAGCCATAGCCCTTCCCCCCATAGACGCACGTGTTATTTCTAGCCGTGTAACCTTGTGACTTTGGATGCGAAGCCATAGCCCTCCCTCCCCCATAGACGCATGTGTTATTTCTAGCCGTGTAACCTGTGACTTTGGATGCGAAGCCCTAGCCCTTCCCCCCCTCCCCCCATAGACGCATGTGTTATTTCTAGCCATGTAACCTGTGACTTTGGGTGCAGTCCTAAGGGTTGCCGCGCAGCCAATGGAGGGAAGACCCAACTGGTGCCCGCCCCCCTATTATGTGCGTAAGCCCTTTGATATTGGATCGGAAGGGAACCGGCACTCATTACAGTGGTTTCCCGTCTGTAATGGTTGATGCACAAGAGGGCCCTGCAGTTGGTAACCGGTGACCGGTTCCCATTCAGAAAGACATCATACTGATGCTTCCTTCGTTGAAGGGAACCGGCTATTTTGTATGGGGAGATGAATTGCTTCTCTACAGAATCTACAATCCGAGTCATTCCAATTGGAACATACGGAAAGATAGGGGTCTGGGCTGAATTTCACAAAGCTGTACGATGCGTCGTAACTCAACTCAACTCGCGATTATTGAACCCTTCGTCAAGTTGAAATGGGCCCTGTGGTTTTTTATGCATTGTGTTGTGATTGATCAGAAGTTACGACGGGTTTGATGAAACTGATCACTGCACTATTTGTTGTTTTTCAAAAATTAATGTGCCATTTTTGAAAATGCGGTACGCTAAACAATTGGAAACAACAAATACGTGTGAAATAAATCAGAGTACATTGTGTGTATGCGAGTCAAACCTGTTTACTTTTCGTCATGCTACATGTTGTCGTGTTGTAGGCTGAAAATGTTTTTTTTTTTTTTTTGTAACGTGGGCAATAGTGTTGCTGGGATTCAGAGGGCCCGCCGCATAGCAACATCACCGGCCCTCCGACCCTGGACGTGCCGGTGCGTAGTGGTTGATGAGCATGGAGAGAGGTTCACACTGTGAACGCCCATACCCCGAGGACCAAGTGAAACTGTCGTGTAGCCATGAAAAGAAATATTCACAGCAATTTCACCTCTTTTTTCACGCCAGATTTTCGAGTTGATTTCATGAGTGGCTCTATACCAGGCCACTTTCTGGGTGGTCAGTGGACAAGCCCACTATGGTGCGAGTTTGGTCAAGAATTCCACAGACTAGACCCCAACTGCCTGGCAGATGAGTTGGGTGGTGATCCAGCTAGAGCAACTGTAATTGGGGCGTAATTTAGGGTGTTTTTTTACTGCCTTCCAAAAAAAAAAAAAAAAAAAAAAAAAGAGGAAAAAAAAAAGCAGGAGTTCGGTCATGCTATTGCATTGGGGGTACTCATTGTGTTGCTGATTACCGGCCCTGCTGAGTACCGGTCACTTCGTGCAGAATTCGCACCAATATCCCTACACATGCAAAGAATGAGATTCCTCGCGAATGTACGTGTTAATAAATATATGGACTTACTTTATTACCCTTTCATTTAAAAGTGGTTGCACAGCCTCCGTTACTAACCGCAAAAAAAAGATTCTGAAACTTATTGTCTCGTCTAAAAAAAAGTCTGATTAAATTAATTAATACAAGACCACGACAATGTGGTTGATATTTCTAATGTACGTTATCAGGTATTATCAGGTATTGATTACATTCAGAGAAAGCATTCACCAAGTCATCTTCTCAAACATGCATTATAACACTCCTGATATGACTAGTTGTTGTGCAAACACTGTTATTTTTCATGGTGCGGGTTCATACGATGGTGTCGAATGGTGCCGCGTGCACTGATTTCACCGCAAGGAAATGGTGCTTATACCATCTTGGAAGTAGAGACGACCACAAGCAACCACGGAAAGTGTGCAGTGCCTACGCACGGCACACGGAATTGACCAACGAGCTGCCTTCTTTTTGATCTCATGCGAGGGCGCCCTACTCACGATGTCGCACTTGTAAATTTCTACTGCTGTGGTTGCGCACGTACCTCGCTCGGGTGGGAGAATCGCAGAATGCGCAAAATATTTCGGGCAGAATGTCGGCTTGATCCACAGCCGCATACAACCACCAACCATCACTGCATGCTGGTTCCAATATTACAATCTCTACAGCAGTAACTCGTGCACACTTATATCATGGAGGAATAAGAAGATTCCTCCATGCTTATATACACGCAGGCATTAGATTAATTACATGTAGATCAATAGCCGAGTCTAGTGCCTCGGGAGAAACACTGTGTTAAGCATATCAGAAAGCGTACCGATAGGCGCCAGCCTACTTTATAGAGTTAACACTAAGTACCTCTGATTTCAAAGTGGAAAGACCTACCATACACATACAGTGTATCATATATACCGGGGTATACCCCAGATAAACCCTTCATTCAATTATTGCATGGTTTGCAATTTGCATTTTCTGGCAACCTGAGCTTACACAACACAGTACGGGGTTAATACTACGTACCTTAAATAAACACCTTTGCTCGGAAAAACCTGAAGTTAAAGTGAAATAGCAAACATAATCTGACAAAACCTTATAATGCAATCTGTCTTTAAATCATACTATTTTGGAAAAAAAAACAATGGGAAAGAAAACTTTGACTGGACTGGGACTTGAACCCGGGACCTCTGGTCTTCCACAAAACCGGAGGTCTTGGGTTCAAATCCTGGCCAAAGTTTTCTTTGCCATTTTTCAAAATTACACACTAAAAACAAACATTTATACAAACACTAATTTAACAGTTAAACCAAGCACTAAATGAAGAAATAGAAGAAAAAAACAGATAGACAGACAGAAAGACATGGAAAGACAGACTACATGTAGCCACCTGTCTGACTGCGCAACCGACAAGCAGGCAAACACAACTACAACCAACAAACAAATGGAGAAACGAATGCCAAAGTAAAAAAAAAAAAACTCACCAAACCCCAAACAAACAAATCAACAGACAAGAAATATCTATATTATATGTACATTAAACTTGTACTTTTATCTTTATCTTTTATCTTTTTTTTTAACCTGAAATCCGGAAGTGTCACTTTCAACGTTTGACTTGAGTATACGGCAAAATGCTCTCTGGTTTTCATACACTAACAAACTCGTGAAATCTGCATCCCTTCAATGTGTCCACAAGAATTCTTGCATACATTTGAGGATTGGATTTTCTTTGTGCTGCTGACATTTCTAAAAGAGTTCACTTAATACATATCATGAATAAACAGTTCTGTATGAAACACTGGAGTGACCGAGTCACAACTACCTGTACCTGGGTTTTTTTGATATCATGAAGAGTACTGTGACGATGGCAACACACACTATTATGGATTCAGCACATGACTCTGTGACCTGTGACCTGAGATACCAACTGTCACACACACACACACTGGGCATAATCATTATTAAATTAACTTGGGAATTGCTGTACACATCACAAACTCTAGTTTTATACTCATGATCTCACTTCGTAATCTATACAAAAACCTGCTTCAATTTTAAAACCTTGCACGATATACTGAAATTCACAAGGAACCCTATAGTGGCTCTGGGTTAAGACTACAACATGTTAAATTCAAATATATGAGCGGAAGGTTTGCAGTGACCCCCATGTAATGCATCTCTTTTGAGATTGAGTATAAAGGCTCTAGCCCGTAACTCAACATGTCGGGCAGTGTGTACCCGGTACTCCTGTCATCAGGAAACTGGGGAGAGTACCCACGGCCCGAAACGTTGTTTCAGAACAACACTCCCGTCTCAAAAGGAGTGCTTTACATGGTGTCACGGCAAGCCTTCCTCTCAGAACCTGCTGCCACATAATTTAGGTATTTCATTTTTATTTTTCTGAATTTGTGCACAAAGTACCCATGCACATGTTTTGTCCAACACTACAGAGCGGAGGGCTACTGTACTTTTGAAGAGAACCTGGCAAACAGCTCTCACCAGGAATAGGAGTATTGGTATTTTTACATCACAAACAGAAAAGGGATTGATTAATTTCCTGTCGAATTTTAGAGGGTCGCAAATTATAAACCTACTTCCGAATTAAGTGGAACCATGTGCCCCATTGTAAAGGTAACTTTCTGCAACATTAAGGAAAGCGTTTCCACAAGAGATATGGTAAACATTAAAAATATGCTCAGCACGAAAACTACTTCCCCACACCTGCTATGCTGTTGACTGTCTAGAAAAAAATAAAACAAATAAATTGGCGTGCTTTTAGCTAACATCACGATTTTGATTAAAGCATAAATGTGGTATGGTTTACAGTAGAACGTCACTTTAACGAACCCCGAGATATACCGAACATTCGGCTACAACGAACATGCCCATTGGCTCCCGATTTTTGTGTACGAAAATGTGTGGCCGCAACTGCTATAACGAACGGCCGCTATACTGAACCAATTTTCATGGATCCCGGGATGTTCGTTATACTGGTATAGCGACGATCCACTGTAACGTTGCTCCATGAAACCATTGACCGGGAATGGTTCCAGAAACGAACAGGGTTTCAGATTTTCAGCCCACCTCAGAGAGATGAAACACGATGGAACGACGCTGGACAGCCGAAATACTTTTGTCACATTGCCCTCTGCAAGCAGATTGAGCGGAGGGAAGTTTAGGCAAAGGGTAACAAAAATGTTCCCAGTATAAGTTTTGAACAAAAACAAATCAGAACAAATGGTTCACAACTGATGTTTAAAACAAATGGTTCAGTTGCAGGCCGACGAAAAACAGAAAAAAAAAAATCAACCATTTAGTGAAGGTGTTGAGAGTAAGACTCATTTTACAAGTTATCATCACCACAAAACAAATATTTTTTTTAATTTCTAAAACATTATGATGATTAATCAGAAATCTTTGGATATTTTGTCAAGGCATGCCTATTATTGGTGCCACACTGGCAATGCTATTGATATCTGCACCGACAACCAGGTTTATATGAAACAATATTTCTACATAGCTCGCATCAAGAAAGAGAATGTCAGATTCTGGTTTAGGGTGACGAGCTCAGCGCAAAAAATGGGTCCCTTTCATGCGCGGCCTTTTTTGCACAGGGCTATTAAAAGTTGTGTTTTATGAAAACAACATCATGAAAACATTTCTATCAAATTATCTATCAAATTATTTTGCTGATTTCCGTTGATATTGCCTCATCAGTACAGTGTCCACAGTTTTACATTAGCTGACAATTGGAAAGTTGATTTTTAAATAAAAACTTTGGTTTTGTGGTACGAATCCCTGCTCATGACTTAAGACCAATGTGACACATTTTCGCAGAGAGTAAATATCGCAGAAAGTAAGCATTTTTTGAAAAAAAAAAAGAAAAAAAAAAGGGTGCAAAATGAGATAAATAAATAGGTTTGAACAAAAGGTTGCAAACTTTTCTTTTTTTAATCTATTTTTAAAAATTATCTTTGTGGGTGGAGATTAAATGCAATGAGGTCCCCATATGATTCGTCCACAGGGGTAGTGGTGCTTCAATGCCTGGAGCAGGGTGTCTGAATGCTCCTGGTCCCTCGTCTCCACGACACACTTGACCTATGAGAGAAGACAGGGTTACCAGACTTGTCACTTAACTCACTCACTCCTGCTGCAGCCATGTTTACGGACAATGCATCTGAATTAACTGATTAAAGGCCCAATACAACATTGGTATAGGTCAAAAGATTGCCACAGTTTGTGTGTTAAACCATTTAACATTCCAAAAAAGCAATTCTGCAAAGTTTTACCTCAAATGGTAATCTGAGAAAGTAGCAAAAATAATTTTAAAAGCCGTAGTGTAAGAAATAAACCTTGTGAAGATTTCTCAAAAAGTACGGCATCCCAAGTCTCGAGAAAAAATCACTTTATTTGTTTCGCCAAAAAACGAAAATGCAGTAAATCAACGTATTGTTCCGAAAAATCATTTAGGTAGATCTAGGGGTGAGACGTAAACAGTTTATTTTACCCCTTTCTCCAAAAATATAGCATTTTAGGCAGAAATATTTCAGTGAGAGGTTTCTACCATAACCATCTTCAACCTGTATAAGTTTCATGTAAATTTCTGTTTTTCGATCTTACCAATGTTGTGTAGGGGGGCTTTAAGTAAAGATGCGACAATATTTGTTTATTCGTGGGAATGACAAGACTGTTTTGCATACCTGCACGTTGAAAATTTCACTCTTCAGAAACGCTCGCTCGTGGAAAATGTCTTTGATGCTGAGGAGACAAAACAAAATGAATTATATTTACAACCCATGCATGCACACTCCTTTACTCAGCCACACAACCTGATGCACACCAGTAAGTAACCATACATAAACGAAATTCACTCAAACAAAAACACTACCCAAATACCTCCCTGTGGAATGCCTACACACAACACGGGCAATTCAAAAAGGGCAATTCATGCCCAAGAAACCACTCCAAACCAAATGGAGTTTCGGAGTGCAAGGGAAAGGGAATAGAACTGAAAAGACATCCATAACATACATGTAGAAAGAGAGAGGAACTTGGAGGACACTGAAAGACGTCTGTACTAGAATGCAGGAGTCGTGGGTCTGAATCAGGCAAAGCACTGAGCATTCAGTGTTTATCACGTCGAGCAAGGGCAAAACCTCATTGAACACTGACACTCATAAAATAGAAAAGAAAAAGGAACTTGAAAGACACTGACACTCATAACCAAAGATCTTATAGCGTGCAAAGCGCGCAAGATGGACTACTTCGAGCAAAAGGTGAAGTACGCACTGGACGCCATTTTGGTAAGCAACGAAATCTGTCGTTTGCTTTCGGCGCTCCGGAAATGAAGCGAGAGAGTAACAAACAATAAAAAAGATACAACTTTGGATGCGTGAACAGAATGTGATAACTTTTGATGTGATGTGACCACGAAATGGAGTGCGCACTTCATCCAGATGCGTGTGATCTTGCAAGAGTAGGCTATCTTGCGCGCTTCAACGCTATAAGATCTTTGCTCATAACATAGAAAGAGATAGGAACTTGACAGACACTGACACTCATAACATAGAAAAGAGAGAGGAACTTAAGACACTGACACTCACAACATAGAAAAGAGAAAGGAACTCCAAAGACACTGACACTCATAACATAGAAAAGAGAAAGGAACTTGAAAGACACTGACACTCATAACATAGAAAAGAGAAAGGAACTTGAAAGACACTGACACTCATAACATAGAAAAGAGAAAGGAACTCCAAAGACACTGACACTCATAACATAGAAAAGAGAAAGGAACTCCAAAGACACTGACACTTATAACATAGAAAAGAGAAAGGGACTCCAAAGACACTGACACTCATAACATAGAAAAGAGAAAGGAACTTGAAAGACACTGACACTCATAACATAGAAAAGAGAAAGGAACTCCAAAGACACTGACACTCATAACATAGAAAAGAGAAATGAACTTGAAAGACACTGACACTCATAACATAGAAAAGAGAAAGGAACTTGAAAGACACTGACGCTCATAACATAGAAAAGAGAAAGGAACTCCAAAGACACTGACACTCATAACATAGAAAAGAGAAAGGAACTCCAAAGACACTGACACTCATAACATAGAAAAGAGAAAGGAACTCCAAAGACACTGACACTCATAACATAGAAAAGAGAAAGGAACTCCAAAGACACTGACACTCATAACATAGAAAAGAGAAAGGAACTCCAAAGACACTGACACTCATAACATAGAAAAGAGAAAGGAACTCCAAAGACACTGACACTCATAACATAGAAAAGAGAAAGGAACTTGAAAGACACTGACACTCATAACATAGAAAAGAGAAAGGAACTTGAAAGACACTGACACTCATAACATAGAAAAGAGAAAGGAACTCCACAGACACTGACACTCATAACATAGAAAAGAGAAAGGAACTTGAAAGACACTGACACTCATAACATAGAAAAGAGAAAGGAACTTGAAAGACACTGACACTCATAACATAGAAAAGAGAGAGGAACTTAAGACACTGACACTCATAACATAGAAAAGAGAAAGGAACTCCAAAGACACTGACACTCATAGCATAGAAAAGAGAAAGGAACTCCAAAGACACTGACACTCATAACATAGAAAAGAGAAAGGAACTCCAAAGACACTGACACTCATAACATAGAAAAGAGAAAGGAACTTGAAAGACACTGACACTCATAACATAGAAAAGAGAAAGGAACTTGAAAGACACTGACACTCATAACATAGAAAAGAGAAAGGAACTTGAAAGACACTGACACTCATAACATAGAAAAGAGAAAGGAACTCCAAAGACACTGACACTCATAACATAGAAAAGAGAAAGGAACTCCAAAGACACTGACACTCATAACATAGAAAAGAGAAAGGAACTTGAAAGACACTGACACTCATAACATAGAAAAGAGAGAGGAACTTAAGACACTGACACTCACAACATAGAAAAGAGAAAGGAACTCCAAAGACACTGACACTCATAACATAGAAAAGAGAAAGGAACTCCAAAGACACTGACACTCATAACATAGAAAAGAGAAAGGAACTCCAAAGACACTGACACTCATAACATAGAAAAGAGAAAGGAACTCCAAAGACACTGACACTCATAACATAGAAAAGAGAAAGGAACTTGAAAGACACACACTCATAACATAGAAAAGAGAAAAACCTTGACACTGTTACACCTATACAGTATACACTCTGATCTACAGACCTGATGCCGAGGGAGCTGATGATGTTGGCCAGCTCGGTGATGCCGCCCGGCCGGTCGCTGACCGTCACCACGAAGCGAGCCAGACGGCCGTCTGCCGCCAGGCCGCGCTCCAAGACCCGCCCCAGCACCGTGGTGTCGATGTTGCCCCCGCACAGCGGCACGGCCACCCTATCATCAAAAAACAAGGCAAAGGCAACGAGGGGCTTACTAATAGTCTGGTGGTGGGGGGGGGGGTCCAATCTCACAGAGCTGCTTGCATTACTTTTCCTCCACAATCCTCCGGGGGTAATGGAGGATTGAGGAGGATTGAGGCAGGTATGAAAATTCCCAGTTGGAGGATTGTGGAAGGGTGTAAAATTTGTACAGGAGGATTGTGGAGGATTGAGGCAGGTATGAAAATTCCCAGTTGGAGGATTGTGGAAGGTTGTAAAATTTGTACAGGAGGATTGTGGAGGATTGAGGCAGGTATGAAAATTCCCAGTTGGAGGATTGTGGAAGGTTGTAAAATTTGTACAGGAGGATTGTGGAGGATTGAGGAAGGTATGAACATTTCCAGTTGGAGGATTGTGGAGGATTGAGGAAGGTTGTAAAATCTGTACTGGAGGATTGTGGAGGATTGAGGCAGGTATGAAAATTTCCAGTTGGAGGATTGAGGAGGATTGAGGAAGGTTGTAAAATCTGTACTGGAGGATTGTGGAGGATTGAGGCAGGTATGAACATTTCCAGTTGGAGGATTGTGGAGGATTGAGGAAGGTTGTAAAATGTGTACTGGAGGATTGTAGAGGATTGAGGAAGGTTGTAAAATTTACACTGGAGGATTGTGGAGGATATGAAAAGCTGTGGAACTTTGACAAAGGCACGTACCATGGAGCTACCTACTTATAGCTCCATGCATGTACTGTCTTGCTAGTATGCACTTTGCTTTCACATGGTCAACTGTAATAATATACAAAGGATCCATTTACATGTACTTAGCTGTGGAGGATTGAGGCAGTGAGTGGGGTACATGTACATGCACAAACTCATATTGAAGGATTGTGGAGAATTGAGGCAGTGGGGATCTTGCACAAACTCACATTAGAGGATTGTGGAGGATTGAGGAGGGTTCCAGGCACATAGCACTAGGGGGTTAGGGTTAATATCCTCTCGGGGCTTAGTGGCCCAGCAGTAGTATAGGGAATGGGGGTTCTGGCGCACTTTTTTGTGGGAAGCCCCCCGAGCCCCATAGGACCTCCCAGCCGTACATAAGAAATTGCCCTATTGCGTATGTAGGCCGTTTCGCGTACATAAACAATTGGCAAAACCTTATGTAGGCCGAAACCCCTTCGCGTACATACATAATTGGCAAAACCTTATGTAGGCTGAGGCCGTTTCGCGTACATACATAATTGGCAAAACCTTATGTAGGCCGAAACCGTTTCGCGTACATAAGAAATTGGAGTAATTCTGCATGCACCTCGGCCCCCCCTCCCCCAGCCCCGCCAGATGAAGCCCCCAGAGAGCCCCCAAGGTCCCCAGCACCCCCCACCACCCCGCCCGACACCTCCGTCAAGCCCCCTGAGCCCCATAGGACCTCCCAGCCCCAGTTCTGATTATATATAATATATATATATATAGGGCCCGCCCCACCCCCCTGGCGGGCCCCCAGACCAAGGGTAACCACTATACACTAATCGATACCCTATTTAGATACATGCTCGCCCCACGGCGCCCAAAACAACTCCCAGCTACACAACAAATGGGAAACAGTAACCGCAGACAAGGCTTGTGCCGCGGCTACCAGTCCAAGCCCCTCCCACCCCTTGGAGGGCCAAAAACGGTCACGCCGGAAGTTCAAAAAAAACTTGTCACGCTACTAGAAATCTGTCACGGTGAAAGATTTCTGTCACGGTGAAAGATTTCTGTCCCGGTGAAAGATTTCTATCCCGGCGAAAGATTTCTATCCCGGCGAAAGATTTCTCTCCCAGCGAAAGATTTTTGTTTGATACTATGCATGCCTATCATTCACCCGCCGCAGTTAAGGCTTGTGCGGATGTTTACTCGTCTAAAGTCCAAGGGCCTTATCTGATTGTGCAGAGCAGCGGCCGCCCAGGCGGCCGTGGCAGCAAGGTTGTTAACCCCAAATGGCATGAGGGCGCTTTCCGCGGTGGGTTTACCAGTCAGTTGTACGGAGGCGGACGGTCTGATGTATGAAACAGAGCGAAGCAACCGCATTCTATTTCAACGTCGCCGGGCCAGCAGCGAGCTCTCTCATGATCGAGGCTCGGGCCTGGGCTATGAGCTCGTTTTTTGTCGCCTCGCTTGATGCGGCCGCGTACACTTTGCGAGATTTTTTCTGAATATCGGCCTTCATTTGGCCATATTTCTCTATCTCGTCGAGTACGAGCTTGAACTCCTCAGGGGCGATGTGGTCATCGCGAAGCGCGTTTGAGATCACATCCGTTATGCTGTTGAGCTTGGATAGGGCGAGCACGCGAATCTCGTCGTGTTTCTTGGCTTTCACTAGGAGCCGCCGAGAGACGTACTTCCCGGCAATACCGGCCAGGCCACAAGCAACCGCAGCCGCCTCAAGTCCGACGACAACGGGTGCGGCTATGATTGTGGAGAGCAGACCCACACCCGCCGCACCCATCCCCAGACTAGATGCGATCAACGCTGTGTCAACGCCGTCAACGACGTTGATGGCTCTGCGGTATTTTTTGTACAGCTTGGCTCGTTCGTCTCTCTCGTGCTCTAGGCGGCGCTCGAGGTTGCGGATTTCGGTAAGACGGAAGCTGGACCCCCCGTCTTGCTGATCGAGCTTAGGATAAAGCGGCTCCGCCTCTGGCGGCGCTGTTGGCATCTTAGGCATTTTCTCGAATCTCAAGGACTGCTGTTACGGACTTATCACGGTTTGTTACCACCCTGCCTTCCTTGTCACGGTTCTTTACTTCTCTACCCTCTTCGTCTAAAACGCGGACGTTCAACTGATGTATGTGCGTGTTTTGTAATTTTTTGTACATAGGATTGTTAGGGGATACGTCTACAATACCCCCAGATGTTGCGGCCGGGACTATCGCAAGCAGGGTCGAGGGAGCACCATCAACGAGATTAGAGCTCGTTGAGAGTTGGTCGAGATGGATATAAAGCCACTTATGGGCACCCATGTCAATCTGTTTGTCTCCCCCATACTCCCCATAAAGCCAATCTTTTTCGTCTATACCCAGGATTCGGCGTATATTGGTACTGAATTGTATCTGGACACCTTCTGGTACACTGAGCTTGATTAGACCGGTTGCTTCGGTCAACTTAAGCATTACACCGGGAACAGCTCCCGTGATAAAACTCGATAGTTGTTCAAAGGTATACAACCCAGGCGGGATCACAATAGATCTACCACTAGTAGTTTTACCATGCTGGACAGTGCCAGGCGGGATCACAATAGATCTACCACTAATAGTTTTACCATGCTGGGCAGTGGTTATCTCAATTCTGGACGATAAACTCACGTTGTGATAGCCAACTTCATAATGGAAACCTCGGAGGGCGACATAGAGCTTGCCGTCTGTATTGTCTACAGACGATTGGAGAATCGTCGCTTCCCCCTGTTGAAGATGAGTCAGTGTGATAAACATGATGCAGTCATGGTAGACCAGGCACACAAGTTTAACTCAAAAGCGTCGTATGAAGCACTCGGGGTATACTCCCCCACCACCAAGGACCTAGAATTACAACATGTAAACATACAGGTGACTGCCGGCAGCACGGCAAACTTTAAAACTACCTTCCCAGATATCTTGTCGGCGGAGCGGTACAAGCTGCCGCTAGTAAAAAGCAATGATTTAGTAAACAAGCGGCTCTCAACCCCGATGAGCTTTTGGCAACCCCAGGTCAACTTCGCGGTGTGGTGCGCCACCGCGGGGTGCGGCGTCTCTTCGGGGGACCATCTTTACTCCGGGACCCCGATGGCGCGATCGGTCTACCGCTTCCACGTGTACTACCAGATCCGCAAGATTCTTGAAGAGATGCAAGTGCCACTCCCGCAGGACGGCGGCGCGTGGGATGCCTTCGACGTCCCCTACAACCGGAGGGCGTACGAACGAATCTGCGCGGAGTTCGGAGTCTCACCACACACCGATTGGTGGATCAAATACCCTAACCACGGACTCGGTAGAGTTTACTGGTATGTGACGCACATGGGGCCTCAACCGTTGGGGGGTGGAGCGGCGGAACACTACGACCCTAAAGTTATGACGTTCACCGAAAAGACGACGAACGAGAGGTACCAAATCCAATATATCAAACAAGACGCGCCGGATGCGGGTGTGGCCTGGAAGCAGCTAATCCCCAACAAATCCCAAGGCTTCACCCGCCCAGGAGTCGAGCGGTTGAACGCCTCTATTCGCACGTACGTCTGGGCCATCTTAGGCGCACAGTCACAAACCCGCTCGAGCATTATCGGCACCGGCACCGCATTCGACGCCCAGAGACAGTTCTTGGCGAACATCGAGGATGCGATCTCAAGCCCCGTCGATCTCCCAAGCGCAATAGCGAACTACCAGGATGTGCTTCAATACGCCCGCTCCAAGGTAAACTTCGCCTTCGGGATCGGGTTGTACATGGCCCCAAGCAACATGGATCTACAGATTGGAACCATTCAGGACTACAACAACGAGATAGTCATCGCAGGATCGGGGCAAAAATTGGGCGTCAACGATGGCATAAATGCCACGCCTTCACCCCCGCCCGTGCAGGACATGGAGGGGCCGGCTGCTAGGCCAGCGCAGCCAGATATGACTGCACCCAGCCCCGCGACGATGACGAGGGCCCAGAGGCTAGCGCAGTCAGCGAGGCCAGCCCAGTCAGATGTGGCTGCACCCGACCCCACGACGTTGAAGTGGACCCAGGGGCCTACGCAGCCAGCGAGGCCGGCGCAGCCAGATGCGCAGGCCGCAGACCACGAGGACGAAAAAACCGCCCTCGTTGTTGGAGGGGTTGTCGTAGGCCTACTCGCGCTTTGGCTTCTAAGCTAGCCACCCGCGCGCCGCCACGAGCAGCAGGCTTCCGACCGCTACGACGACGGCCCACAGGTTTTCGGCCAGCCAGCCCGTAGTTTTTGCGAGTAGGGTTAGGAGCCAGGAGACGACCGAGCCGATAATACCCGGAAGCGCGGCGGCTGCTTTACCAGCCAGGTTGCCCAGGAGCCGTCCGAGACTTTGGAGGTGCTTTTTCACCCACTCCTTTACTCCACCCCGGTCTCCGGGCGGTGGGGTTGGCGGCGCGGCGGTGGTGCCGCCGGTCAGAGCGAGGACCAGGGTGCTGATCGTCATTCCTATCGCGGTGAGAATAGACACAATCGTGACCCCCTGCTCGCGGAAGAGGATGCGCACGCGCTCGGCCAGGCTTTTGTTTTTGTCTAAGACCCTCGTTATAGTCTCACGGATTCGGCGAAACTGCGACCGGAGTTCTAGGTTGAGGGTGTCGATGCTTTCTTGGACTGCTGCAAGCTCATCTTCGGCCTTTTGAAGTTCATGCTCGATTTGGTCCGTTTCTTCTTCGGTAATTCCGGCGCGCTCAAGATCTTCGCGGTAGCCCTCGATTGCCTGCTGGAGAGCAACTTTTTTGCTCTCTTGCACCGCTCTCGTGCCACGCAAAGTTTTCAAGGCGCTGTCGAGTCCTTTAAGCTCTCTCAAGGGCAGGAGATGCTCTGGCAGGTCGCTATGATCCCATTCCAAATCGACAGGCGGATCGGGGTTAGCATTGACTGTTTCGTAAGCATCATCAATATTCTGTTCCAAACGAGCAATGGTCTCACGGAGGTCAGAATCGTCTGCTTTAACAGCCGCATCGGCCGATTCGGCGATTTTTTCTAACACCGCGACGGTCTTGGGTGTGAAGCCGCCGCGCTTCTGCTTACTGTGGTACTCCGGCAGGTCGAGATAATCCCGAATGGCTTGCGAGCCCCCCTCGCCATACTTGCCGGCGATTGTCGACAACCCCAGAAATCCTACGGGGCCTCTAGAAGTAGTTATCTGGATTTCTTTATTGCCCACTTCCCAGTAAAGCGTTTTGCCATTTTCACCGACCCTAAACTCATCGTATTTTGTTTTTTCTGTACGCCCAAGCCCGCCGTAATCGCGTTTTATCGCTTTGTAGAAAGAATCTACTAAACGTTCTCGCTGGGCTTCTCGCTCTTGCGTACGGAGGTTGCCTTTTAATCCGCCAATGCGGTCCCCGTAGTCATCTAGTGTCTGCCCATCCACCAGTCCCGGCATTAAGGTAGGATTATCGGGCAAATTAAAACTTGTTTCTGCGCCGTCATCCGCGGCGTAATCATCGCCCGTCCGCCCAATGTCAAACGGGTCCATTTCAACGTTATCATAGCCGCCTTCCGCCATGGTGCATGTACGTATTGAACAGAACCCTACTAGGGTTTAATAGCCAAGATGTCGAAGTACGGACGCAAGCTGAATCCTTTCCGAAGCCTGCGAGATCCACTCGGGGTCAAAGGCATCCGGCAGAGCGTGGTCGTAACCAACAACCCCTCTACCATCAACCAGAATGAGCAGCTCCTTGTCCGCTTCCCCAACCTCGGTGATCAGGATGTGATTGTCCCCGGAACGGCCCGGCTCGCGTTCACCATCTCTCTGACCTCGACCGACGACAACCGGACGGTGGTCCAAAATCTAGGACGGGCGATTGTGAAAAAGACCACGATCAAAATAAGCGGCAACGAGGTCGCGTCCGTAGAAGATAGCGACGTTATCAACTGCTATTCCGACCTATGGAAAACGAAGCGAGAGCGCCAGGCCCACGTCTATCAGGGCATTGATGCGAACTCAACGACGGCTAACGCGCTAAAACTGAGGGTGGGTGCCGATGACGGCGTCGGTACCGTGGCACGGGACAAGGCCATCGCGGACGCCTATGGCAACCGATTCTGCATCCCGCTGGACTTCGAATTACTCGAGTCCCATATGCCCTTCTACCAGTCCGCCCTCGGCGGCCGACTGGAGTACGAGCTGACCTTCAACGGCTACAGCCGCGTCATTAAGGCAACTGGCGACACCAATGCCAGCTACGCCATCAACAACATCTCTCTCGAGTTCGACGTCGTGAGGGAGCCGAACCTGGCCCGCCAGATACGCAGCAAGTACGCCGGCCGGCTCGCCATCCTGTACGACCGCGTACTGCGCCACCGCAAGCTCACCCTCAACAAGAGCGATTCCCTGTGGAATATCAACCTGAACGTCCCTACTCGAAGCTTGAAGGGCATACTCGCGCTGTTTGAAGATGCGGGAACGGCGACCGCGTTCGCCCGAGACACAGAATCCTTCTACAACCCCAAGATTGAAAAAGTCGAGGTCACGATTGAAGGGGTGCCGAACCAGCTGTACTCCCAGGGGATGCGGGCGTACCAGCAGTGGGATGAGGCGAAGAAATACTTCGCCGGCGGCCCTTCGGCGAAGCGCCACCCCGCGGTCGCCGCAGTCGCCAAAGACCTGGGGCTGGCCGACGTCACGGTAGGGGAATACCTCACGACCAAGTACGCGCTGTGGCTGGACATGAGAACCACCGACGACGACTCGCTGCACGGCAGCGGCCGGCGCGTAGAAAACGCGAGCGAGGGGGTCACGATCCAGATCGCCAAAAAGGTGGAGGCGGCTGGCGTATTGAACGCGTATCTGTACGTCATCATGGACGCGCAGCTAAACATCGAGAATGGCCAGTTCGTCCACGCCCTGTACTAGCCCCCACAGCGCGATCATCTGCGGACAGACCGGCTGCGGTAAAACGGTCTTCGCCCTCGACCTCCTCGAGTTGCCTCGCGATCGTGGCGGCTACCGCGACACGTTCGCGCACATCGTCATACTGTGCCCCACAATGCGGTGGAACCAAACTTATCGCGAGCGGCGCTGGGTGTGGACGGACCCCGAGGTCTGGATCGTCGACCCCGGCGAACGGCTTCAGGAATGTCTGCGCGCCTTTTACTCGCTCTTCGCCGGCGAGCTGACGCTGTACATCATCGACGATTGCTCGGCCAGTGAAGCCCTGACCAAAAAGAAGGACATGCTGTCTGAGCTCGCATTCTCGGGGCGCCATGCCTCTCAATCCGTGTGGGTCTTGACGCAGAAGTACAACGCCGTCCTTAACCACTTCGCGCCGGGACCTCCGAATCCGGAGGTCAATTGGATTGCCTTTGCAACGGGGCCCTCCGAATCCGGGCACCACTATTGTCCACATTCTAAACAAAGACTCTTTTCAGCTTAGAACAAAGCAACATGAATCAGTACAAAGACCCTTTTTGACGCACGTTGCCACATGAATTGCAAGATTAGCAGCAGTAATTGTGCAATTGTTGGACTTTTACTGTGGAGGATCGAGGGATACCGCGCTGCAGCTGAAAGCACGCGGGGGACATTGTCTTTGCATGCCACACAGCCCAACGGTCGTCGGTCTGGCAATGGAATTCCCCCCACATTCTTTACCGTAATCTGTACGCTCGTTTGTGGCCGACCAACTCGAAGATTTGACTGCCTGGAGTGGAGGCTGGAGTCTGCGGTCAGGGATTGTCAGCAGCGTACACGCACCCACACACACACGTCCGTTACGGTCCATTGACGACGCACAAAGGGCCCATTTTCGAACGGATAATCTCTTGACAAAGGCCACAACGACGTCCGAATTGTGCCAGGTTTTACTCTCTTGTACCCATAGTATACCCTTATTGATTTATTTCACAGAAATATATTGTTCCGATTGTTTTAGGAAGATTTTAAAATGATGCATTGTTCAAAAACCCCCGTATGGCGGTCATCGGCGCTGAAAAACCCCCCGGCGCGAAGTGGTTAAAGACCTGCGGTCGCAGACCAAGTGGGTCGCTCTCTTTCACTGCAAAGATGAGGATTCTTTTGAAGACTGCCTGCGAGAAAACTATGTCATCCGCACGAGAGAGGAGAGAGCGGCGCTTGGGCAGCGGCTATCTGAAACTAAACACGCCAAGCTCATACTAAGGACCGATCAGCCGGCTTCTTACCAACTATGTACTACCGCACGCTTAACGATTACATAGTAATCGTTACCTCGTACTACCGCACGCTTACCTCGTACTACCGCACGCTTAGCTCGTACTACCGCACGCTTAACGATTACATAGTAATCGTTACCTCGTAGCTTAACAGTTCCTTCGGAACGGCAACACCTTCGGTGTTTGTGGGAGCTAGCCATACAGACGGCGACGCTGGTAGCGGTTCTCGCGATTCTTGGCTTAGGGGCATACGCTTTCGTCGGGTATATTAGACTACTGCGCGTAATAACGCATGCGATTGAGTCGATCAAGATGGATTGCGATGCTTTGATCAATCAGCTGTTGGCTGAAGAAGAGGATGTATGCGAAAAAAAGGACGCGGGTGCCGAGGCTCGGAAGACCGAGCAACGGGAAGAACCAAAACGAGCCCGTCTGGCCGCGGTTGTGGCGGGTGGTATGGCTAAAAACTACCTAGGCAAACAACTAACTCTCGCGCAAGTTGATGAAATGACCGATGATGAGGTTTTCAAATACCACAGCCGCTATGAGGCGCGACTTGGAGCTTCGATGGTAAAAACGCTCGGGGCTTCCGCGCTGCAGATGTATGCGCTGGCAGCGGGCACATTTCTACCCATCCCCCACGAAAATCAACCCCAGCTGGTCTCAGACCTCGACGAAGACCCCTTTGTTAAGCATGCGCTGACGACCGCTTGCTGCGAGCTGTACAATCGCTATGGGATGTACCTAGCTCCGCTGACGGCGGCGATGACCACGGCTAAGCACTGTCAATTTGGAGATCGGGAAACCCCTGCAAATACGACCACGGAGGATGGAGCTGCAAACGATATCGACGGCGGAAGCCCCAACGACCGAGAAGGTGACGGTGTCGGACACGACGGCGACGCAACGTAGCAAGAACCCGAAAAACGTCGAGGCTGGTCGGAAAGGCGCGGCGGCCCGAAAAGCGAAATACGAAAAACTATTCGAAGATAATCAGAAGGCCAAAGAGAATCTCCGAGACTTGGAGCTTCGGGAGGCCAAGTCCACCGAGCGGAGCGCCGCTGAGCCCACCGAGCAGAGCGCCGCTGGAGCGGCGGCTGCGTGGCAACCGTACGCGGTCCTCGCGGTAGTCGCCGCTGTAGCTGTTGGCGGAGCGCTGCATGCACGCCCCGCCTCGACGGTCGTCCCGACGGCGCGACCCACGCCCGCGGTATTAGAGAAACGAAACCCCTTCCTTATGCAGTAACAATGTCTACTCCCAGTACAGACGGTAAGCAGCTCGCCAATTTGGCGTACCACTCCGCCGTGGTGGGCGGCCTTGCAATCGGGTACGCCACCCTGAGCAAAAAAATCCTGAAGGGGGCTCGCCCGAAATTGGACTTCGAGCTGTATGATGCGGGCATGGTCATTCTGGACGTGGGCCTAGCCATGGCCACTCAAGATATGCTCGTGAAGCAGGGGATACTCCCCGCAGACATATTGAAGTAACAAGCCTCCCCTGTATACTGACGTGCGCGCTAACAGTTCCTTCGGAACGCAACAAGATGGCCTCTATAGTGATGCTCGTGGGTGGAGCTCTCGTGAACGCACTCGCGTTCTCGGGGTCGAACTTTCTCTTCTCGGCGTTGCGCGCTCCAGGTGCCGACGAGGAACGCGAACGACATGACAAGGCTGTGGAGCAGCTCCAAGCCGCGCAAGCCGGATGGTCGCGCAAGCGGACCGAGCGCCTGGACTGGATCAATGAAGAACTGCGCCGCCGGGGGCACGCCGTGCGCACCTTCCGCGATGTTAATGAAGCCGCCCGCCAGTACAATCTCGCCACCGGCGGCGATTCGCCCGTTGAATTAGAACCAGAACCCAAGCTCTCAGATTTCTACGTATCATCGCCCGAGCAACGAGATCGCGAAGTCGCCTTTGTGATCATGGGGCTGGGAGCCACTTCGTTCGTAGCCTATATGCTCACCAAGTGACTGAATTAAAAAAAAAAAACTTTTTCTGAGCCCATATATATATATATATACACAATGTGCCTTTCCGAAGAGCTGTACTTCGCGATGGTAGAGGTGGGCATCTGCGCCCGCCGCCATAAAATTCCCGGCCCTCTGGCTCACACCATGATCGATATTGCGCAAAAGTCCCTTGTCCTCTGGCGGCGCGACGAAAAGGCTGCTATGCGTTTCGCGACAATGGTGCTGTCTGGCTCATCCAACCTGCGGGCGATGACTGGGCGGCTTCCAGAGCCTGTCTGCAACGCCTGTTGGAGACTGATTAGGTTGCTGGAATATCTCGCAAGCCATGACCACGTCACGCCAGTCCGCTCGTCTGGCGGTAAAGCAGACGGCAAAACTGTCCGACATCTACTACAGCCCCCGCGGCTACTGGAAGGGACTAGCGGCGATCAAACACCTCTCGGCTGCAGCTAAGATCTCTGAAGAGGCCGCCCGGGCCTGGTTGAAGAAGCAGGCCATCTGGCAGATCTATCTGCCCGCTCCGAGGCAGATACCGCGACCAAAATTTGATGTCGCCGTCCCCAACGAGGTTCACCAGGCTGACCTCCTCTTCCTTCCGCACGATAAGGTAGGACGGCGAACGTACAAGTACGCCTTAACCGTGGTCGATGTCGCGTCGCGTTACAAGGAGGCTGAGCCCCTGGCCACGAAAGAAGCTAAAGAAGTTGCCGATGCCTTGTCCCGCATATACAAGCGCGGGCCTCTCAAATGGCCGAGGCTTCTACAGGTCGACCCGGGGCGCGAGTTTATGGGTGAGGTTTCCCGGTTGCTGGCTAAGCACAGAGTTTCTATCAGGCGCGGGCGTGTGGACATCCACCGGGACCAGGGAGTCGTGGAGCGCTTTAACCGGACCCTGGCTGAGCGGCTCTTCGGGCACCAATATGCGAAAGAGATGAAGCTTTCGGAGGGTCAAAGGTCAACTGAATGGGTGGTTCGGCTACCTGCAGTCGTGTCGGCCTTGAATAGGGAGGTGACCCGGTTGACTGGTAAAAAGCCGTCTGAGGCTATCAAGGCTAAAACAGTGACACAAAAGCCCTCCTCAACTGTTCCAGGCCGTCCTGTTGGTCTTCATGAGCAAAAGCTCCCTTCAGGTGTTGGTGTTCGCTATCTATACCAGCCTGGCGAGCTGGAGGGCGGCCGACGCCGCGCGACTGACCCTGTATGGTCTTTAACCATTCACCGGCTCGGACGCTCGGTGACCAAGCCCGGCGAGCCTGTGCTCTACTATTTGCAAGGCAATGACGACGTGTCGGGTGGGCCTCAACGGGGGTTCGTCCGCGAGGAACTTCTTGTGGTGCCACCCGATACGCAACTCCCACCTGATGGGGTCCTCAGGCGTTGAACAGTTCATCAATGTACGCGCCCACTGGAAGGGCATCTTTGTGTCCATAGGCCAGCGTGTCCACCCCGTTTGCATCTATCCAGCGCTTGGAGTCAAAGGGTGAGAGCGATACCTTGTTCAGGTGCTGCCCATAGATGCGATGGCGCTCAGACCGCAGCACATCCATGCCGTGGCGAAAGGTCTTTTTGCTGAAGAGGGCCTCTTTATACTGCTCGTGGCGGATATGCTTCTTCACGATCGACTTTTTCACGCCCTTGGCCTTCTTTATGTTTTTGCCATCCGCCTCCAGGATCGAGTACATTTTGGGGCGCAGCCCAACGTATTCGGCGATAGGGCGCCCGGCGCACTCGTCTTTCATCTTACCCAAGACCTTCTTGTTCGTGTCGCTGCGTAGAGGGTGCTCCTCGGGGTAGCCGGACGTGTCGTAGAGATGCGCATGCTCCGCCATGTCTCGGTACACGTCCTCGGTTTGGAGCTCGAGAAGAAGGCTATCCGTGTCGGTGTAAAGGAGCTGGCAGCACTCTCCATACTGGCCCTTCATCTGGTTGTAGTAGAAGTCGTACATGAGGTGTTTGGAGAGGTCCAGGATACTCATCCCAACGAACACCGGGCGATTGAGGACCAACCTGCTCTTGTGGACCTGGATAGCCGCAAGGTCGTCATCAAAGATGTTTGCCCGTGCGAAGGCTGGGCTGGCGATAAGGCGCCTGAGTCTGTCCTTTTCATTAGCCCTGACGAGTTTCACGTTGACCCGCTTGCGGAGGTTCTCCATGGTTTTGCCGAAGACGCTGTTATTCATCAGCTTGTAGAGATCCTTCTCGAAGTCGCTGGTTGCTTTTTTCCGGAGCTCAGTGTTCATCTTGATGTAGGGCTCCATCCAGGGGCTTTGATTGAAGGACAGAGCCCTGTGAACATTTTTCAGGCGCATGCCCATAGACAGGTAGAGCTGCAGGTTGCGGTAGTGGAGCACGTAGCGTTCCTTATTGCGAAGGTTGGGGACCAGCTTCTCAACCTCAGTAGGCGCCACCCCGACACCAAGAAGGCTGTGCTGATACTCCGACATCCACTCTTTCTGGACCACCGTGCGCTCCGGAGCCAGCGGATATGCATTGTGTGCATCGTGCAGCTCTTCCGGGTACTCGAGATCCACCTCCAGGATGTAGCCACTGGGACTCTCTGCCGGGTGCAACGCTATGCTTTTAGCGAGCCCATCGCAGTCCTCTACCCACCGAAAGCCACCTGTAGGCAGGGGCTGGCTCATCGCCCAGCCATATAGGTTGTTAGCGTCGAGGTAGAGGATGTGGCTACGTTCTTTGGAGGAGTCATATCCCTCGACCAGGGGGTTGTTCGCTTTCGCGTACCTCCTCGAGACCATAGAGATCCCGCCGCGCATCCCCTTCTCAATGAAGAGGTGCTGGTCGTAGTCCGTCAGCAGGTCTAGCTCTATTCTCGTTTTCTTGAGCAATGCGTCCCAGGAGAGACCGGGGCTCGTGTAGTAGTTGGCGGGATCTAGGCCGTATTGTTTCATGCAGGTCTTCCGGAAGGTCTCAAAGACGTCCGCCAGGAGTAGGACGTCGGTGCGACAATATAGACCGCTGTAGTCCCCCAGGCTGTGGCACCCGAAGGCCTCCCAGACCTTTCGGGCATGGGCATAGTCATCGTCGCTGATGTGCTCGTCGGTGAGCTTGCTGTAGAAAGCCTCTTTCGGGGGAAGTTTGGGCTCGGCGAAGCGATCCCAGGTGTCCATGTACTCATAGGGGTACACACCTTTGCGCGTCAAGAGCTGGCGCTTGTGCTGGTCCGGCTCGTAGTGGGCCGTGATCTGGAAGGCCTCAGGCTGGTTTGCCGCCACCAGCTTGTCAAGGGAAGCTAGCAGGAACTGCGCGCTGTCTATGAACCTCAGCTGGCCAAGGCTGAACGAGATGTATTTCTCTGTGTTGTTGGGGATGCAGCTTACCTGACCTTCGACCTTCGAGATAGCCTGCATCAGCAGGTGGGAGTCGTACCCCCTGAGGTTGTGGAACACCGCGGGGATGGTGGTGGTCTTTGGGCTTAGCCTTAGCTTAAGGTTGCAGGCGTTATGGGCTGCCCCTCGATATTTACCTGTAATGTGACAGTGGTCACGCACAGAGTCACCCTCGAGAGGTTTGTCACACACATGGCAGGTAGTCGCGTTGTTATAAGACTCCCAGTCCTCTCGAGTCATTCGCATAGCTTCGGGGCTGGCCAGCACCGCCTTTATCTTCCGCTCCTCTTCCTGAAGCGCTTTGAGGAAGTGCTCCGCCGCATTGGGCCCGCGGTATTCCACGGGTGATTGTGTCTGGCCGTCACAACGGACAACTATGTAACAGTAGCTACATGCCTCATGCTGTTGTGTCTTCCTGGTGTTGCTCTTCGTTGGGCTGAGCTCGGGGCCCTCGACTTTGATTGTGAGGGCCTCAAAGTCGGCGTAGATGATGAAAGGGGCTGGCAGCTGTTTTTGGTGGTTCTGAAAGGCTAACTTGTTCTTTCCTTCCTCCGGCATCTCCACTCTAATGGCGGTCTGCCCGTTACCGCGGCACTCTGGCTTGTGGGCCTCCAGCAGGTCTTCTCTGGTGTAGCCGTGAAGACAACGCTCACAGAAGTGCTTGCGCTCCTGGTGCTTGCTCTGGTCGTAGAGAAGACGGTTGAGGTTCTTGATCCAGGTGTAGTGGAATTTGCCGGCCTTTTCAATCAGCAGCAGGTTGATCCTTGGCATATCTTGTGGTTGCTTGCTGAGGCGGTGGACGGTGATGCCCTTGTCCCAGCCAAAGACGTTGATGGCTAGGTTGTTCTGGCGCTCGACCTTACCGATTTGAGATATGGGTGTGGGGGCATTGATGTCGGTGAAGTCTAGACCGTCTGCAGTGGGGTATTTACTTGGTCTCTGGGGGTCTTTCACAACTTGAAACAAGGCTGACCGAAGGGCCCATCGCAGGCAATGGTCGTCCTTGTTCTTCACATTCACCACTGCCTTCTTGTTTTTCACTGCCGCTGGTAGTGGGATGTATGAACCACCTCTCAGTGGCTGATATCTGGCAATGTCTAGCCAAAGGGTCTGTACCTGATCTACCACCCATCCAGATCCCCTTTGGATCCACTTCTCAAGCAACTCGAGGATCCTTGGGAAGGCTTGGTGGAGAGCCTCTCCGATTTCAGTCTGCTGCAGAACAGCCTCCTGCTTGTGACGCAGCACCGGGTCTGTATACTCCTCACTGCCATCGGGGTTGTCCTTCCGAAGCTGTACTTTGAGTGCAAGCTGAAATTTTACACCATTCAGGGCTCTGACCTCTTCTACAACTTTCTTATGAATGAGGGGTTCAACTTTATCAAGGAAAGCCCTGGGGTCAGCACCCTGTGGATGCCCTTTAGGCACATCCATCTGCCAGCCCCTCAAGAATTTTCCGATTACCCAGGGGGTTCGTCTGAAGGTGAGTTCGTCCGTCTTTTCTTTATTCTCTGCAAACAAGTCCAGGATCTCATCCTGATAGTCCTTCGCAGACCTCAGGACCTTGTGGCGGGGGATGGGGTCAAATTCCTCCTCAATTGCCTTTCTCTTGGCGGCCTTCTTTTTGCGTGGTGCAGGGGAAGGCCGATATTTTCGAGGCTGTAGGGGCTTCAATAAGCGCCCTTTCACAGCTTTGGGAATGGACTCATCCAGAATGTTTCGGACCACATCATGGAGAGTCGAATCGGGCATCTCTGCCAGTATCTGCTCTATGTATGCATCCATTACAGTGTTGATATACCATATGCACCTATTACAGTGTTAATACATCATATGCGAGTATTTGTTTAATAGGAAAATAGAGTGTTGTATAAAGCGCGCTGCTTAGCGTAATCCTATGAACGGGCATGCCCGTTGCTTCTGCGCCATCATGAGAAGCTCATACATAAGCGCTGAGTGAAGGCGCTTCGCCTGAGCCTCAGCCCGGTGAAGGGTCTTTTGTGTACGGTCAGCGCCGCAGGCCTTGGAACACAGCTGACTCTCTGCCTTCGTTCCCTTCCCACATTGTCGGCAGGGTTGTGGCTCTGATCCTGGCTTCCTGCGTAACTGGGCCCGGTGTACGCCGCACAAGTTATTGACACACTGTTTCCCGCAGCGCTCGGTGCGCCCAACGACCAGCCACTCACATCGATTGTACTCTATCATACTGTCGCTTATACCTAAGGCGAGCATGTATCTAAATAGGGTATCGATTAGTGTATAGTGGTTACCCTTGGTCTGGGGGCCCGCCAGGGGGGTGGGGCGGGCCCTATATATATATATATTATATATAATCAGAACTGGGGCTGGGAGGTCCTATGGGGCTCAGGGGGCTTGACGGAGGTGTCGGGCGGGGTGGTGGGGGGTGCTGGGGACCTTGGGGGCTCTCTGGGGGCTTCATCTGGCGGGGCTGGGGGAGGGGGGGGCCGAGGTGCATGCAGAATTACTCCAATTTCTTATGTACGCGAAACGGTTTCGGCCTACATAAGGTTTTGCCAATTATGTATGTACGCGAAACGGCCTCAGCCTACATAAGGTTTTGCCAATTATGTATGTACGCGAAGGGGTTTCGGCCTACATAAGGTTTTGCCAATTGTTTATGTACGCGAAACGGCCTACATACGCAATAGGGCAATTTCTTATGTACGGCTGGGAGGTCCTATGGGGCTCGGGGGGCTTCCCACAAAAAAGTGCGCCAGAACCCCCATTCCCTATACTACTCCAGCGTCCCCCTGTCTCTGGCCATACTTTTTTTTAAGCAAAAAAAGAAGGGCTAGTGCAACTGCATGGACAGTCATTGAGGCATGTCGGACGGACTTTACTTCGCGTGATGGACTTACTTCTTGCCTTTAAGCTCGGGCAGTTTGCCGCCCAGGAGCGCAGCTAGTGCCGAAGCACCAGCGCCTTCTACCACCGCTTTCTCCATCTCAATCAGCCTCAGGATGGACAAGGCCAACAGATCCTCACTGCAAGAATAAAAGGGAAATGGAAATAGAAAGGAAATAAGAAAGGAAAAAGAAAGGAAAAAAGAAAGGAAAAAAGAAAGGAAAAAAAGAAAGGACAATAGAAAGGAAAATAAAGGAAGAAGGAAAGGAAAAGGAGAGGAAAAAAGAAAGGAATATGAAAGAAAAAAGAAAGGAAAGAAAGGAAAAAGAGAGGAAAATAAAGGAAAAAAGAAAAAAAGAAAGGAAAAAAGAACAGAAATACTAGATTTTTAGAGATTTCAGCGCAGACCAGTACATTAAGCCAGAGGTCTCTGGTTCAAGTCCCAGTCCAGTCAAATTTTCTTTGCTGCTTTTGTGAGATTTTCTGGTTCATGTCTGTTCAACCAGACAACAGAGGTCTCGGTTTCAAGCCCTGGTCCAGACAAATTTTCCTGAACTTTCTGGAACTTGGAGGGCCTGATGTCTCAATCATACACGTAGTGGGACCTTCCCAAGACCGGAGACGTACATGTACATGTACATGCTCATACACTTTCAACTTCATTCATTCAATCAAGGGGAACATCTACACTGTACACTACACGTACCGTACTTCCAAATCACAGATAAAGAAAATACACAAATGCATAAGGAAGCAGTAAAAAATTAAATAACTACACCTATCACATGAGACATACACAAAAGCGGCTGTAAAACATACTAGAAGTAGTGACATAGAGGAAAATCCTGGAAAGCTGGGCTACCATTAATAATGAGCACAGGACTGGAGAGTCACACTTACCTAACCACCACCATCTTATCTACGTAATGCCTGGCTGTTGCGAAGGCATTGACACCAACTGTTGGAACAGCAAGACCTGAGGAAATGCAACACGAGACAAAATCTCAAATGTGTGCTTTTCACAAGTGCTTGATTATCCATCTCAATCACCATTATTAATACCATCACTACCCTCACCACTGACTTTCACCACCACTATCATCACCATCAGGACCATTCATCACCACCATCTTCAAACCCATCTCTACTCTCATATCTCCCACCACTATTACCACCACCACCATCATCATCATCACCACCACCACCATCATCACCACCACCACCACCACCATCATCACCATCATCACCACCACCACCATCACCATCACCACCATCACCATCATCGCCACCATCACACCATCATCACTACCACCACCACCAACCTTTACCACCACCACCACCACCACCATCATCACCACCACCACCACCACCACCATCACCATCACCACCACCACCACCATCACCATCATCACCACCACTACCACCATCACACCATCATCACTACCACCACCACCAACCTTTACCACCACCACCATCACCACCATCACCACCCTCAAAGTACCACTAAAACACCCCCCTCGAGTCGGCCTCGACCTCAACTCAAAGCCAACCTCCTCACCAACGACCCTCACCACCACGACCTCTGACCTACCGTCGGCCAAGGAGGGCCCGGACTTGGTCCAGATGGGGTGACCCGCATCCATGGCTGCAGTAAAGCTGGGGCACGCTTCGGCCTCCACCCCCTGCAAATGGTTTCCAAAACAGATGGATTGATTGATATATAAGCACATTAAAAACAGATTTACAACAGCTGGTAAGTTTGCATCTGAAGGAGAGCTAGGGGCGCGATCCCTGCAGAATATACGGTAGTTACTGGTTGAATTGCTTCTGACTGGCGCCCCCACCCCGGCAAAGACAAGTTGACTGTTTGAGAAGGCCGTCATTGATAGCTCAGACGGTAAGAGCTCTGGCAAAACCAGAGGTCTTGGGTTCAAACCCCGGTCCAGTCAAACTTTTCTTCGCCATTTTTCAAATTTGTTTTTTTCAAAAGTTCCCAGTCAGTTTTCCCTTTAATTGTTTGAATATATTTATACGTACACAGATAGATCTATCAAACAGTCCAAGAGACAAACATATCAAAAAAGAAAATTTAAAAAAATGGGGAAAAAAAATTCAATTTCAAATTCAGAAATACTTGCAGTAACAAAGACTGTCATTACTGGTGGCATACATGTAGGTCACTTTCTCGATGCAAATGCTGGACTACACTCATGTCCGCTTCAAAGATGAGTAAAATTCCCAGCGCACTGGGACAAAGTTTTCAGCGGTCGTTGAAATCGAAGGCAAAGCTGCTGGTTAACCACACTCGCAGGGATTCGTATTTCAGAAACCCAGTTTAAAGCGAAAGGGTTTGTTCCGGAAATTTCCTAATCGGGGGAAGAGGGAGAGGGAAGTCTCGAACCACCACTACGGACTCCCCGAGGCATCTACAGTACAGACAGAAACCAAGTAGAGAAAGACATCGCCGAGAAAAACACGCCACCAAGAAGCTTGGGAAGTTCCTGGTTGGACAAACTTTTTCCCTATGTTTGTTTTCTCGACCGGACTTTCTGAAAGTTTTACAAAAAGGAAAACAGAAAGGAGGGGGAGGACACTTCACCAGGAAGTATTTTTTATTTATTTTTTTCAAATTTGGGCTTTATTCTTGCTCTCACAAGTTTGAATATGATCGCATGCTCGCTGCCCACTGGAAAGACAATAGCCACTGTCAGCTGCACATGAGGGAATGCTATCCTCTTCTGTGACCGTTTCATGACTCGAAATTTAAGCTGCATTTCCACTAGAATAAAATTTAACCGAGACGATGGTTAAATTTCCAATGGTCAAATTTGACCGTCGTTTCCACTTGGTCTTTTGAGTCGGTCAATTTAACCGAGACGATGGTTAAAGTAACCGAGCTGGCAATATAACGGCTCATGAAGGTCAAGTGTCGGCCGGACACACAATGAACGTGTGTACATTTAGCGCGCGATACGGATCAGACTCTGTGCACAGTGCATATATGTGTTACGTCTTAGGCCGGATGTGTTTTTTTACCGAGTCGCGTTTAACCGAGTGGTGCATTTCCACTGGACTAATCGGCTTGGTTAAACTTACCTGGTAACTTTTACTGGGCAGAGGTTGGCCGGTAAAAGTAACCATTCGGCTCGGTTAAATTAACCGAGAGGAAATTTAACTGGGCCGTTTCCACTGGACTCAAAATGGGAAAAGTAACCATAGTCTCGGTAACTTTGACCAAAATAAGTCCAGTGGAAATGCGGCTTTAGGCTTCGGCTCGGGCTCAGGCTTCGTCTCCGTCTGACAAGACCTAAAAATCCAGGTTGTGGTTTGTTTCCAAATTTGAAGTTTTGTTGGCTTGATAGGTACAGGGTATTCCCCAAGAAACTGGGGCCAAAACGCTTGTTTTTAGATGCCTGTGATATTATAACAAGTCACGGTAAGATAAATATGACCGAAGCCTAAGGCCGAGCCTAAGCCTTCATTTCAAAAACGGTGTTGGGTGGGGAGTGGGAGGCAGGGAGACTTACGATGATCGTGGTTCGCGGCGAGAGGCTTTTCACGGCCAGCGCTACACCGGCGATGAGACCGGCCCCTCCCACCGGAATGACAACGGCGTCCAGGTCGGGGACCTGCTCAACAATCTCCAGGCCCATGGTCCCCTGTCCAGATATGATGTGGGGATTGTCGTATCTAGGGGTAGAATGACGCAAACATAAGTAAAAATAACTTTCTCTTTTCTTTAAATACAGAATGGAATTTCATTTGGGGCTCCTGGACCTTCTGCTGAAATGAAGTCCGCCAATTTCCCCATGGTTAACTTTAAAAACAGAAAATCGAGGAGCCTATGTGAGCTACATTTTGATTTGTGTTCCTGCAACCTCTCCGTCAATATCACTTTGCATGTGCTGAATTTGCTATTGTATTTTTTGTGTTCATTTAGTCTCTAGCAGGATTTTGGACCTTGGCAAGTCCGCAAATGTTCCCATGGTAAACTTTAAAAACAGAAAATCAAGAAGCCTATGTGAGCCACAATTTGATTTGTGTTCCTGCACCCTCTCCATCAGTATCACTTTGCATGTGCTAAAGTTGCTATTGTTTTTTGTGTGTGTTTATTTGTTTCTAGCACGATTTTGGACCTTGGCTAGTCGTAGACCTCACAGTTCAAACCAAAGATCCAATAGCGCAAAGCGCGCACGAAAGTCCACTCTTGCGAGATCACACGCATCCGGATGAAGTACGCACTGGACGCCATTTTAGTAAGCAAAGTCGCGTGTGCTCCGTCGCATGGTTACATCACACCACAAGTTATCACATTCTGTTCACGCATCCATTGCTGTATCTTTGTCACTGTTTGTGGCTTTCCCGCTTCACTTCCGGAGCACCGAAAGCAAACGAGAGAGGAATTCTAACTGTCTAATGCTTACTAAAATGGCCGCCTAGCAACTTCACATTTTGCGCTGAGTACGGTAGGCTATCTTGTGGGCTATAGGGTCTTTGGTTCAACGCAGTGGCTGTTGTTACGGCAGTCGTCCGTGTGGTTCCCTCACTTGATCGTATTTCCTCAGCATTGCAGGCTGGTTGAACCAGTCTATTAGCTGATAGTCTGGTTCCAAGAGCTAAACATCCTGACAAATACTATGAAGTCAGGGAGCCACACGGACGACTGCCGTAACAACAGCCACTGCGTTGGTTCAAACCCTGGGCTACGGCCCAATCTACCGTACACGTCTGTGGGGGTTCAGCTATGGCTATGGCCACTAATGGCTTGCACAGACTCATGTAGAAGGCAAAGCCGCAAGGAAACCTTTTGGGGCCGCTCTGGAAGACACTTTGGGAGCCGTTCAGTAGAGCGCAGACAATGGCAGCTCATTTGGACAAAATACTGCGCAGGGCCTTTTTTTTTGGAAAATGAACCAAAATGTGACACACGTGTCCAGACGTAGTGAAAAAAGGAATTACAATAAAAAAAAAAAAATCCTTGTGAAATGTTATTCCTATAGATCTATAACGCATGTGAGTTCAAGAAATTAATATTCCAGCTCTTTAGAATTCACAGGCTTTGCAAGATGATAATTCTCAATCATTTAAAAATCATATCTGATCAATCATATTTGACCTTTAACCCTAGAGAACAACCTCAGAATAACAAGCAAAATGTTCACCCGATAAAATTGAACATATGTGACCCGGCACAACGACATGAGGAATATCCCACCAAAACACTTTTTGAGTAAACAACGCCTGCAGTTAAAATATCTTCACAATTCGATTACAAATCAATTTCCTCTCTTTTGTATTTTCGGAAATTTTAAGTATTAGAGGATATTATATTTTGATATTATTTGGAAGCTAATTGTATTCTCTTTCACATCATTAGAAAACCTCAAAATCTCAAAAGTGGGGTTATTCCTCATTATGCTGTGCCAGGTCACATATACAAGCTATAAGTAGAGTGCAAATTGATCCATGCTGATGTGCGCGGATTCAGGACATACCCGTTGATATACATCAGGCCTTTGTTCTTGCCTATCCTCAGTGCATAGGTCTTGGACTGCAAAGAAATTGTTTTAAAGACCAGATGAGCGCGGATGTCGAAACACATCCACAGGGAAACAAGGACTTAAAGCCCCTACACACCATTGGTAAATGTATTAGAAATGCATCCATACTTTGTCTAATCCAGCATATGCATGAAGTAACACACCTGCGAAAGTTTCAGCACAATCTGTCAACCAAGTCGCGGGAAAATGGTGAAAAACTGGCTCATTTTTTCATCAAACTGTGTCAGCTTCCAGGATCATAAAATGCACCTAGCAGAATTTTCAATAGCGCCATAATGCATATAAACCGGGAAAACTGCGAGAAAATGGACCATGTTGGATTGGTGCATTTGGGGTTTAAGGCTGGTAAGCATATTTTGTTTTTTTTCTTCAAAAAGTTATTTTAAGACAACCGTTGGAAATTCATACAAATTTCCACTTCTCATGAAAATGGCAGCATTCCCAGCACTAAAAGTTATCAGGATGTCTGATACTGGTATTCACTTCCACTTGAGTAAGTTACTTTAACAAAATTTGTCAGGTCGAAATTTGGATTTGTGCAAATGGTATGTAGCGGCTTTAATAGGGACCCACATGTCCATACATGTACATGTACTCTGAAAGAATACGAAGACTGTGCATGTACATTCTCCTTGATGCAAGCATCATGTTATATCAATACTCTTTAATTTCTCGACTTGAAAAAGTCCCACGCTCTCAAGTGTGAGGAAATTGTGAGTTGTTTCTGTTTTGAAGCAAACAGGATGAGGTTGGCCAGGTAGAGTAAGTCTTGACCCTTTCTCTTTTGCTTTCACCAGGATCTTCTCAAATTGCAACAAGGATCCTCTCAGATTTCCTCTCCTTTCCTCCTCTGACCACAGTCTCAAACTTTGCTTTCCCATGAGTGTGTGTTGCATCGTTTCGGTTGTCATACATACATGTACATGTACGTACAGCTTTTTCCCAAAAGTTGTTTGTGTAGAGAGTACCGATGTAACAAATCTTCCTGCTTGTGAAGCACATGATTGACTGACTGACTGTCTGACAGATTGGTTAATTTACTATTGGTTGATTGAATGCCTGGATGACTGGATGATTGAATGATTGAATGATTGAATAATATGAATGATTAAAGGATGAAATAATGAAATATTTCAATGATTGAATGAACAAATTGGTTGATTGATTGATTTGTTCAAATTGATTGGTCAAAGTTGACTGGTCAAGTGATTGACTGATTAACCGATTGACAGGCTGACTGACTGATCAGCCGGTTGGTTGATTGTTTAAATGAAAGACTGACTCACTGAAAAAACCTAATTGATTGATCAATCAATCGCTCCGGTAATCGGATTGCATGGTTGACTGAGCGACCACAAAAATCAATCGCTCGGGTAATCGGTTGGCACGGTTGACTGAGCGACAACACTGCAGGACTGCACAGTCACCCACCTCGCCCAGATCCTGTCCGTGGATGATGACGTTGGCGCCGTTCTGCTTGCAGCGATTGATCTTCATGATGGGGGCAATGATAGGCATGACCACAGTGACCGGTATGCCGAGGCTCTGCGCATGGTAGGACAGTGCCAGGGCGTGGTTACCAGCTGATGCAGCAATGACACCTTTCTGCTTTTGCTCCTGAGAATACGCACAACACATACAAAAAAACACATCCCGAGTTACCCAAGCGGTCAAGCTTTGTTTTTCAACAAATGGGAATACAGAAATGTTGCATGTTGTTGTTACATGTATCTATACGATTTGAAGGTTTCACATGGTGGAGGTACCGAATGGATGCTTTGCAGTGACACCATGCAACACATCTCTTTTGAGACGGAGTGTGGCTCTGAAAAGAGTTACCGGCTCTTTTCAGAGCCAAACACTGTCTCAAAACGGATGCGCTATGAGGTGTCACCGCAAACCTTCCACTTAATGTTGCAAGCTGTTTAATGACTTGAATACCCCAAATGAGCATCTCCAAAAATAAACAGGGTAAGACTTTAGTTAATCCTAGACGTGAGGCCCATTTCATTATAGAGGCAAGATTGAATGCCATGCTGTGAATGAACTGCACTGTAATTGTCATAAATTCAACAACACAAAGTTGGAGTGATACGTACGTCGGAGAGAGTCAACAAGGTGTTCCGTGCTCCGCGCTCTTTGAAGCTGTGTAAGGGAAACCAGAAAGATAATTTTTCAATAGAGTCAAAATTTGGGAGTCACTGGCACATAAGATAGCCCAATCTGTCACTTTCTCACAAAGAATTTCAGCCCTTGTGCCATCTGCTGGGGGATCACTAGCCCTAGCTGTAGCCCTTGTGCCATTCGTTGGGGGATCACTAGCCCGAGCTGTAGCCCTTGTGCAATCCGTCGGGGGATCACTAGCCCTAGCTGTAGCCCTTGTGCCATCCGTTGGGGATCACTAGCCCTAGCTGTAGCCCTTGTGCCATCCATTGGGGGATCACTAGCCCTAGCTGTAGCCCTCGTGCCATCTGTTAGGGGATCACTAGCCCTAGCTGTAGCCCTTGTGCAATCCGTTGGGGGGATCACTAGCCCTAGCTGTAGCCCTTGTGCCATCCGTTGGGGGATCACAAGCCCTAGCTGTAGCCCTTGTGCCATCCGTTGGGGGATCACTAGCCCTAGCTGTAGCCCTTGTGCCATCCGTTGGAGGATCACTAGCCCTAGCTGTAGTCCTTGCGCCATCCGTTGGGGGATCACTAGCCCTAGCTGTAGCCCTTCATTCATTGGGGGACCAGGCTGACTGTGGGAATCTGACTGAGAGTTGGGACTCACCTGCCAGTGGTCTGAAGGAAGTCCTTCTTGAAGTACAGGTCCATGCCGACGATGCTGGAAATCTGGGATCTCTGGAAGGGAGAGTACAGGACCATTGATGTACATGTATATGGCATGCTTAAGTTAAAACAAGAAGAACAAGATGATCTCTGGAAACCTTTCTGAAAATCGTAAAATAATGTTTGTGAAACAAAACTGAATCGTTCTGCTTACTGCTTTTGAGAAGGGTCCTGAACCTCAAGAAAATAGCACTTTTGTCGTTTCAGACACTAAGCATTTTAAGAGACACTTCACAGAAATATATTGTTCCGATTGTTTTAGCAAGATTTGAAAATGATCTATAATAGGCATTGTTCAAAAACCCCCGTATGGCGGTCATGGGCAGTTGTAAAACCACCCGACGCGAAGTGAATAATAAGAGCCACGAAATTGGGCCCTGATGAGGCGTTCTTCTTTCGCCCCACCTGACACGGCGTCCGCTGGATCCCGCTCTTGATTTTGTACGCCGCGGCGCTGATGTCCTGGAACTTGACAACCACGGGGTTGTCCGGGTCGCAGGTCTCGTCCTTCAGCTCCTCCTCCTCCCCGCCGTCGTCGGCCAGCCCGTTCTGGGAGCCCATCTTCATCACGATCTCCCCCGGCCCGTCCGCCTCATCGGGCGTCTTTGGTATCAGGTCCTGGAGCGACATTTATTTTTGAGGGGGTGGGCACTGCGCCTCTTTCGGCAGGGGGGAGGGGGAGGGGGAGGACCTTGCGTACACGGGAGGGGAGAGAAGGCGCGTCACCAGACCGCGAAACCTCGGACGGACCACGGGACGGGGGGACCGACCCAAAGGCTGCAACAGAGAGAGAGAGAGAGAGAGTGAGAGATAGAGGGAGAGAGAGAGATAGTGTGTAGTTAAATGGTTAAATGCTTCTAACTGGTGTCCCCACCTCAGCAGCGATAAATTAACTACATGTATCTAGTATTTGCGTCTGGGAAGACCACCATCTAAAGGCTGGATAGCTCAGAAGAGCACTGGCATTTAAGACCAGAGTTCTTGAGGTTCAAGTCCTGTTTCCAGTCAAAGTTTTCTTTGCTATTCCCCCCCCCCCCCCACCCTTCAAAATAATGAAGAAGTGTCTAGAAGTTACCGTACACGCAATCCAATAGGAACTGGCTGCAGCCGCTTGTTGACGACTTCCATAGACTCGTGTGTACTTTCAAGCCGTAGCCAATGAATTCGGACGCAGGCTTTAATAAGGGCTAGAGTTAACATGTACAGTAATGTGGCCTGCAAGCATTCAGATCTCCTTTCAATCAGGGCTGAATCATGAATACAAGTACAATTCACTGGAGAGTAAACTGGAAAACAGGGCACCATGGATTTAAACCTGATATAATGTACATGTACATTACCCGGTACCTGTACTTGTACCGGTAGTGTATACGTACAAAATGTAGCCTACATGTACCATGGAGGAATCCTCCATGCATGTACATACTACATAGTAAAAGAACCAGTAAAGCCTATTACTATGTAATTATTAAAAATGTCTGGGCTGAAAAATGCCTGGCTTACAACCCACAGCGACAGGGTTTTAGGCCCATTAATAATAAACTTGGATAAATATTCAAAAAAGCCACCGGCAGATCAACTGTACAGACATTCTGAAAATTCTGATTGGTTCTATTTTACATGCACACTAATGCATCTTTGGGTGGATAGATTATAGGCTTGTGCTGGGATGTACATGTACATGTATACAACAGGTGCATGAATGTTCCCCACACTTTGGGAATAGTAAATGAGATTTAGTGCACAGATCAATAGAAAAAAATGGCCGGGAAATGTCAAACAATTTGAAACATCAGCAAAGGAAATTCTAGATTGGACTAAGACTTTAAACCTGAGACCTAAATGGCCTCGCCGGCATTCCGGTAAGTTCAGCCAGATGTTCTGTGCTCGAGTCCCAGAATAGTCCCCAGTCAAATTGTCTTTATAAAAAATGTTTAAATGAACTCTGATTTCCAGAATGGCTATAGATACAAATGGGGCCATCATATGGCTGAGTTTGAGATTACACATACTGTACGTATACCTGTACGTATGCAAGTCCTACCATAATCAAATGAAATGATTTTGCATTTTCTGGAGTGCAGACTCAGGCAATCCTTTTATGAACAAACTGCACTTTGAGATGACAAACCTAAAGCTAAAGTTCATGTATTTTCACATCACTTTTCAAAAAATCTGCTCAATGCAGCCCTGCTGGCTGAATTACCTATCTAACAGTTTACAAGCAGGACCTTTCTCAAAGGCAGAGTGACAAGGACAACACAGATACATGTACATGAAGGAAGGGGGAAGAGAGTGAACAGGACACGGATGAGATTTCTCATGTCCTTGTCACTCTGCCTTTGAGAAAGGTCCTGCTAGGATCGACACGTCAGGCCCACTAAATTTTAAAGTTTACCAAAAAAATCAAACAAAATAATACAGGGCATCAAAAATTTACAAAGAGGGCTTTGATTGCTCAAGTTCTTCTCAGTTCCGTCGTTCATCGGGTCTACGTCTCTTCTTGGAACACTCGCAGGCAAAAAAAACCCAACAAAACATGTGATTGGGAAAAAATAGTTTCAACTCAGGGGGGGGGGGGGGGGGTGTAATTCAGACCACAACAGTACTGATATCCTCTTCTTGCCTCACAACTAGCCAGCTAATGTACACGTATGTACATGTACATGTAGGTCAGTTACATGTACATGTAGATAGTACAATGTACATGTACATGTACATGTACATACATGTACATGTACATGTACAATGTCTGTTTTGACATGGAGGAATCCATGGTTTGTCATTTGGCCAAAGGGCCATGCACTACCGGTACATGCAGAGATGTATACACAATTCAACCCATGCATTAGATACAATACCAGTAGACGCGCTACATGTACATTGATCAATTACTCACCACCTTTAAAAATGTATTCAGAGCTCTATTCAGCAGAAGGCCGGCACAGTTTGGTGACTGTTCACTGTACTTTGCACACCAGAGAGAGTGAAAATATAATGCAGTACTGTCAGACTGTACATGTCACGTTTACGGTATTATAGGCCTAAACTAGTTATTACTGTTAGTCATGAGTTCACAGGAGGGTGCCCTATTTATTGTTTGTGTGTGGGCTGCATGTGTGTGTAGTCTTGTGGGCATGGCATGGGCTGGACTGGTATGCTAGACTGCCATTGGCCTTCCTGTGGTATGTCACATGACACAGGCCAGTTGGCCCAATGCCAAAGGAAGTGACAACAGTCTGCTGCAGTACACTAGCGCGCTTTCTCCGCAAGGTGCTGTGGTACATGTACATTACACACAGTGAATGTGAGTGGGTGGGCTGTGAGGACTATGAAATGTCAGTTATTACATGTATTGTACAGTGGCATTAGCAGTGGCATTAGCAGTGGCCTTTGTGACAGATGTGTTCAGACATACACATTCTGCATGAACCTCCCAAAAACCGATGCCAAAGAATCCTAGTTCTTGGAATTTGACTGGAATAAAATCATGTACACATACATACAAGCATGGATGTACAGTACATGTACATGTACAGTGTACACCGAGTCTAGCCTACACACTGACACATGTACTGTACACTGTACATGTAGGCCTATATACAGCACATGTGTATGGTATGGAAATGTTTACACAAGTTTTACAGTACCTAAACCAGCTTTGAGCATGGCTTTGAGAAAGCTGTGTACAGTATACAGTAGCATCAAAATGTCATCTGACTCTCCAATTTCCTGCCTTCTCAACCTCAAACAGCTTCAAAGCTCAAAACATCAGGTCTCATCAGGGATTCTCGTTTTTGAAACAAGATACGGATGAAGGGAAGTCGTGGTAATGTGGTGTCGAATAATCAGTTTGGATTCTGGGGTCAACGTGTACTGTACATGTACATGTAGGTCACTCAGCATGGAGTATAAATCATGGAGATACAAGTACAGTACATGTAGCTATGTATACGGTACGTACACTGTGTGCAGTCCTAGAAACTTGTGGTAAGGAGGGAGTGCATGGCCTGAAATGTACATGTATACATGTACGTGCCAATGATTGATGGTGGCTTGGAGGTTGAAGGCCCTTTTGTCGCGGGTCATCGTTGTACAATACTGTACATGTAATACATCCATGTAGGCCTACTGTGTACTAGTACACCCAAGGAGGTCCATGTACTGTACATGTACATATGTACATGTACATGTACATGTAAATGTACGGTATTAGGCGAGCTGTACATCAATGTACTGTACAGTACATGTGCACAAACATGTACCCTAGCTGTACATGTAAATGTACGGTATTAGGCGAGATGTACATCAATGTACTGTACAGTACATGTGCACAAACATGTACCCTCTACGTACATGTACATGTATTAGGCGAGCTGTACATGTACATCAATGTACTGTACAGTACATGTGCACAAACATGTACCCTAGCTGTACATGTAAATGTACGGTATTAGGCGAGTTGTACATCAATGTACTGTACAGTACATGTGCACAACATGTACCCTGTACGTACATGTACATGTATTAGGCGAGCTGTACATCAATGTACTGTACAGTACATGTGCACAAACATGTACCCTGTACGTACATGTACATGTATAAGGCGAGCTGTACATCAATGTACTGTACAGTACATGTGCACAAACATGTACCCTGTACGTACATGTACATGCATGAACCGGTACGGGACATACACATAATATAGGCCTAATATCTGTGTGTACAGTTTTTTTTACAATTTACTAGGCCTACCTACATGTATACCCACAATGCTAACTTGAACTGTCCCCTGCACCCTGACCGCTGCCATGTGTGTTCATAATCCTGTCAACAGTTTGTCCTGTGTGTTCATAATCCTACCAACAGTTTCAATTCAGTGACCATCAAGGCCACGAAGGCAGCTGTCTGTATAGCCTTTGAAACTGTGAGCAACCTCCCACGGTACGCAATTCATATTTATATATATATTCATATTTATTTTTCGGGATACATGTGTAGGGCCTATAGTACAGCATTCACATCAGAGCACACTCAAGAAAGAATAAAGTGGAAAACAGAAATAAATCAATAAAGAAAAAACAAACAAACAAACAAACAACAACAGTCACAATAACAGAAACAACATCCAATTAACTCCTGCAGGATTGCCCAGAAGAAACTAGTTTCTGTCAGGGGGCTCTTCAAACTAATTGGATGACACTCGTGACAGAAAAAAAAAATATCAGGCCTAGATACATGGAAAAAGAATGACAAATTCAGCCCCAAATTCATTGTTTTCCTTTTGGAGAAGAAGAGTGAATCTTTGGGTTCACCGGTTAGTGCAATACGATGGTCAATAACTATGAACATGTACATGCACATCCCAGGAATAATAATGCAAAAAATGTGGAAAACTGCTTACTAGCCCTTTTCACACAACAGGGCAAATCATGTTACTTGTAATTTGTAAAGGATATGTACATGTATGTACTTCACAACTGTGTACACATTAGTCCACGTAAGACAACTCTGGTTACCGTACACTCATCAGACAAATTTAGTTTTGTGTGTTTGGCTCGCCATAAGCACAGTACGATCGGATACTAAGCATTTCTTAGTAACCCAACCTATATTACGTAATTACTCATACCCATAGCTATCCATGCGTTCCCATATAAATTGCATACTGTATGTCCTGACCTATGTATCCTCATTCAGGTGAACTCACACACACCAAGTCCATACCTTTGCTCCTTCACGAAATTCCAACCTCAAATTTGTTTCTGCGTTTGGTTCTATGTTCCATTATCCCATGCTGTAATAAATAGTCTTAAAACTCAAAACAGTGCCAAATGTCCTTCTTATGGCATTCCATTAATTAATACTTAACTGTTTCTCATGCGTATGATTCTACATAGTGTAGGCCTATTAGATTTACTGTTTACTAAAGTGTTTTGTCAATGCCATACATGTAGGCTTACAGTGTACACTCTCTCGTTTTCCCCACCCATCCTTGATGTCTCCTGATGTGACACTAGATGCATTTAAAAGCTACATGTGTATATATAGGGCCTGTCCCAAATACAGTAAACGCGATTAATTGGATCGCGATTCAAATAAATGCAATTAGTGGGATTTGAATCGCAATTTGAACTACATATACACTGTACATTATAAGTAAGACTTTTCCACACACATGATGTGTGTGGGAATAATCCCCTGAATTGCACCGTTAGTTTTTTTTTCTTTATCCCAAAATGCACCGTTTTGGCTGTGATTGACAGGAAACGCCGTGCTTGTTTACGTGTCTCCCTGCTGGCATGGCATGGGCCACTCTCAAGGACACTCCCACCATTTGACCACACCCACCATTTGACCGCACCCACCATTTGACCACACCCACCATTTGACCACACCCACCATTTGACCACACCCACCATTTGACCACACCCACCATTTGACCACACCCACCATTTGACCACACCCACCATTTGACCACACCCACCATTTGACCACAACTGCTAACCACAATGGGCAATTCTTTTGGCCCGTGTGAACGCAAGCCCAAAAAATTCCCCCGGTTTTTGAATCGGGATTATTTAGACAGTGGAAACGACCCTATTGTCCCCTCATCACTCCTGCGACTTGGCTGCAGATTGTGTAAATTGTTTGTCAGCCATCGAGGGTCCGTGGTGCTTTCATCCTTGGGGTGGGGGTGGGGGTAGGTGCTTACAAAAAAATCACAACATCTCTCTCTCCTCATGATGGGTAAACAACCACGTGCATGACTGTACATGTACAGTGTAGGTGTACACAATGTAACTTATTTGATTCAATTTCAATTCAAAAGAGAAAGGGACATTCCTGAAACGGGACAAAATATAAATTATAAGATAAACAAAGATATAATCAAAACAGTTTCAATCATAATCTTCCAAAGTAGTCAAAAAAATATATAAAAAAAAATTCCCAAATATTCAAAATTTATTTGTAAGAACCTGACCGAACCAGTCTCTATAGCCACAGTATATTTCAAAATAAAATAGATTTCATCTAAAACAGAACAAATAAATGGGAATGAATACCTGCCTAGTACTACTACTACTAGTACTAGTAGTAGTAGTATTATTAGTACTAGTACTACCATGGAGGAAGAAGGGGTAGGCCTACTACTACTAGTACTAGTACTAGTAGTACTAGTAGTAGCCTATAACGGTATTACTAGTATTATCATGGAGGAATTCCTCCATGGTATTGTTAATAATCGGCAGGTCGGGATCTTTAGCAAATGGTTGGTTTAGGTCTTGTTCCTTGTTCTTGTTCCTATAAACAGGGCCCACACCCTCGATCGGTACCCGTCGTAGTGGATCCAGGGGGGTAGCGATGGACTTTGGCCTTTGGCAGTTTTGGGTCGTGTTGGCTGTTCATGTTATTGTTAATTCAGGGGACTGCCCGTCACAGGCAGGATCTAGGAGTAGGACGGGCTCGGTCAGGGAGAAAAATATGATGGGCCTAGTCCCACTTACTGGGCAGCTACTAGGAGCTCCCTTTAAACGAGTTTTGAGATTGTCTGTCGCACGAGCGCGACAGACAATCTCAAAACTCGTTTTAAGGGGAGCTCCTAGCGGCCCAGTAAGTGGGACTATGATGGGCCGTGGTCTACTTTGTCTGATTTTTTATTGTGGACTAAACCACAAGGCACAATCCTTTCAGCACTGCACAAGAATGGTTGAATTCTCGGCGGGGAAATCAACATTGTCCCTTACACTAGTTACACCATGCAGTTACACTATTGTATTAGCATCAACTGCATTTTGAAAGAAAAAATAGGACGATTTTTTCTTTAAGCCGGCAATCAGCAAGGAATTCCAGTGTACGAAAAGCTGAAAATCTTACCTAGTTGGAGATGACTTGATGTTGTTCTTCCTCGGCCAAATTGGAGTGGGGAATCGAGGCAATATTTGTGGGGGGGATCAAAATTTGGGGTCTGCTGCTTTCTGGCCCTCAATAAACGTGCAGTATTTCTAGCAGTAGCACTGACCTCAATGCACTGACGGTACCGGTGTCTGGCGTAGTCGATGATCGTACACACAATCCCAGGTGACGTCGTGACGTCACCGTGTTTCCAACTACACCGCGATGCACTACACACCCCTGCGTCATCGTCACCGACGGCGTCCGTACTCCAGACTACTGCCGCGCTCGGGAGGTGGGTGGAAGCGGGTGCGAGACCGGAACCAGATAAGTCCGGACCGTTGTTGACAATTTCCAGCGCTGTGATTGGTCAGTGGGGACGACGCCCACAAAATTGCATCATCCCGACACACTGGGATGATGTAGGCTGGTTCCCGTCCCCTACATGGTCTCCAGACGTCTCACGTCCTCCGAATGTAGGAGGACGTGAGACGTCTGGAGACCATGTAGGGGACGGGAACAAGCCTAGGGATGATGTAGCTCGGATGAACACGAGAGGGCGCACTTGTAAACGAACTGCTTTCCAAAGGGTGCAGAACACTAAATAGAGCTCCCATTGAACACTGTACAAAAACACTCACTTTCAAAGCCAATTATCCCATGCCCAAAAGTCTCTCAGTTCTTGTAGCTATACTTAAAATTGTAGTTTGGACCTTCTTCTCTCAGATTCTTTTCAATTTTAGTGCTCTTAGCCGATTAGATTTTTTGCTAATTACCCCCAGAAAAAAACACCCCCAAAATGTGTAGCCATCCAAGCCGAATTTCTGCAAAGATTTTGGGATGGACCCCTCCACTTCCACAGCCAAATAGGGCCACATTTAAAGCCAGATATGGTCCAAATTACATACCAAATTGAAGAGTGTACCCCAAGGTTGTCTTAAGCTGCACTTGTTCTACAATGTATCAGTTCTTTAGCCTCCAAAGACCCCTTATTAAAAAAAAAGTTGTGGGTACACACTTTATGATAATCAGCTCGGCGGAGTCATCTTGGACGGATTTTGTGTGCTGCACCCCAAAATAATTATTAAATCTCGTCCTTAATGCTACAGTACATACTTGGCAAAACAGCCTTTCCTCGAATAAGAAGAAATATATATAATTACATTGATAATTTTTGAAGGGTAGTTTAATGTGCTGAGTAGGAAAAATGTATCATGTTCAAGTTGCTAGCAGGACCTTTCTCTGCCTTTGAGAATAGGTCCGGCCTGCTAAGATCGAAACGTCAGGCCCACTAAACTTTGCATGGTAGGTGAATCAATATAGGGAGGTTTGCGGTGACACCATGTAGAGGTGTGGCTCTGACAAAGAACCTGACTGGTAACTCGAAGTTTCTTCCACCACCGAGTCCAAGACATTCTCCTGATGACGGCCAGAGCATACTGGTCGAAACGTCGAGTTACCACTCAGGTTCTTTTCAGAACCACACCTCTTCCTTTAAGGGACCTGATACATGGTGTCACCGCAAACATTCCTATATCCACTAAATTTTGAAATTTGCATTTTGGTAATTTAAGCCTAGTAAGCAGTTTGCAACATTTTGGTATATCACTTTAAGTTCAAGTTGCACTTAAAAAGAAATCAACACTGGAATTATTTTTTCGACCCGATACAAAAAATTATGTCTGATGCTGCTCCAATGGCATTTCTGCCTTGGTTCCCCAAGATCGTCCCAAGGCTCGCATCGTACCACGCGCTTCTCTTTATGCGGGAACCTAAAGCCAATACTAAGCGGTACTCCTCTAGCTTCTTCCCGCACACTGCATGGTGCACTATGGAAGTCTCTATCTACAACCTGTGTCCTCCTTTCTTATATGTGACCCGGCACAGCGACATGAGAAATATCCCACCAAAAAACTTTTCGAGTAAACAACGCCTAAAGTCAAAGTATCTTCTCAATTCGATAAAAAAAACAATTTCCCCCCCCCCCCCCCGTAAAGTTAATGTATTGGAGGAAATTTTGATATCATTTGAAAGCTAATGGTACAATCTTTCACATCATTAGAAAATCTCAAAATCTCAAAAGTGGGAATTATTCCTCATTATGCTGTGCCGGGTCAGATATCTTGTCTCAATCTAACGAAACATAAACGTTCATCTTTCTTCCTCCTGATCTAGTATTCTCCTGGTTCTTCTCCTTATTCCTTTCTTTTACTTGAGTGGCCTTTTGAGGCCTTGTGTCGGGCGACTTTCATAAAAAAAAAGTATCAGGGATGTCGGTAAACAAAAATACACAACTAATTAAAAACACAACAGATAGGACTCTCTTCATTCAATATGGAGTTACTTTATGTACAGATTAACATGGTCACGGAATTCATGTTATAAAGGACCTCTATGTTCAATTTAAAAAGAGAGAAAATGTTTTGTGAATTTTGTGACTTCCCAAACAACTCACAGTACATGAAAAATACTTGTCCTAAAAAAAATGGTGATCACTTAAAAAAAAAGAAGTGTTTTTACTGCAGTCAGATGTACATGTCTTATTCAATGCCGTACCAACTTCTGTTAGCTAAATAGAGTTTCTCCTGAATAGCCCTGAGTCACTATGATTAATTGAGGATTGCTTGGATTATGTCAGCTGCAAATTAATTGGCATCACAACATTGACACCAAAAGACAGACGCTGTGCCTGCAATTGATCGATTACACGTTGCAGCATGAAGAAATTGTCCATAAGTTTGTGCACACATGATGGGGGGCCATCAATTTCAGCATTAATTCATTTCAATAAGGTCTGTATGCAGGGTTGCCTCAAGTAGTGGATCCCAACGTTTGTGCACAGCTGAATGGCCCATAGGTTTGTATACAAATGAGTAGCACTTAGTTTGGTATACAAATAAATAGCCCATAGGTTTGCATACAAATGATTAACCCATAGGTTTGTATACAAATGACCAGCCCATAAATTTGTGTACAACTGATAGGCCTTAGGTCCGTGTACAAAATGATCGGCAAATAGGTTGTGCACAAAATGATCGGCGCATAGGTTTGTGTACAAATGGTTAGCCTGCAGGCTTGTGTACAAATCATTGGCCCTTAGGTTTGTGTACTAATAAATAGCCCATAGGCCCCAAAGCTTTCTTGGCAAACAACTTGTCTGTAGGCTCGTGTACAAAGTAGTCCCTACACAATTCAGCACAATTTGCCAACACCACGCCTTGTGCAACCTTCCAATCCATGGTTCATGTTTTTAAACATTCTCTACCTGATGGTGTCAATATGACATATATCCAGAATTAAAAAAAAAAAAAAAAAAAAAACAGTTCACAAATTCTCTGACGTAAACAATGTATATCCACAATATTTCCATGGGCCCATTCTCATTGAAATTATTTCCAATTATTAAATTTTTTTTTTTAAGTTAAGCAAAAAAAAAAAAAAAAAAAAATCCCACACGTATTTATAATACCACTGAGGAAATATAAAAATGACAAAATGAAAGTTAAATCTCAGTTTCGGCAATTCATGTTCGCCAACAAGAGAAGATGTACATCTTAAAAAATACGACAGACGGCCAATTCTGTTAACCAATCATCACCAATAAACCGATTTCAAGACCACTGCTCACATGCCATCGCGTGACTTAAACTGGCTATTTTTTCTCTCTCATTTGGCGCAGAGCAGCGATGGAAATGAACAGAGAAGAATGTGGACAATACGATAGTCTTCTTTGCTCGTTTCCCAATTCTGTTAAAAAAATGCTCGCTATATAAGTCACCTGATGGCATGTAAACAGTGGTTGCGCAAACGGTCTACTCTTGTCCAGTATTGGGTATAAAAAAGATTATTCCTTTGAAGTTCATTAAAATTGAAACAGCGAGAAAGTTTGCAGCGACAGCCTTGAGACGGGGACATGGTGGAGCATGGTTCTTACCAGGTACCTGAAAGTACACTGGAACGTTGCTATAACAAACATACTGGGATCCCTGAAATTTGTGCGGTATGGTGGTCGTTCGTTATAGCAGCTGCGGCCACATATCTTGTACACACAAATCGGCAGCCAAAAGGGCATGTTTGTTATAGCCGAATGTTTGGTATATCGGCGTCCGTTGTCGCGACGTTCCACTGTACAAGCTGGGTTGGCCGGCCTTGCCTGTTCCCAGGGCCTACCAACCTCGCTGTTCATAAGATTCCAGGCTAAAGTAGCCACAAAAAGCGTTCTAATGCGAAAGAGTTCTTCCCTAGAGATATTCGGCAGTTACTGGTTGAATGCTTCTGACTGGCGCCCCCATCCCCACAAAGACTAGTTGACTATTAGGGAAGGCCACCATCTAAGAGCTGGATAGCTCAGATGGAAGAGCACTGGTATGTTATTCCAGAGGTCTCGGGTTCAAGTCCCGGTCCAGTCAAAGTTTTCTTTGCCGATTTTCCCTTTCCCCCCCCCTAATAATAGCAGTTGATTTGGCCAACAGAGGGCGCTATAAAAATGTTCATCAATGGTCTAGTACTTTCACTCAATTGTCTAAAAATGAGTGCAGCTTGAGAAAGTCTCATGACTACCGGTAACAGCGCTGGTACGCAAAACCAGAGGTCTCGGTGATTATTTGTTCTGGGCCATTTTTTTAATTTGTTTAAAAGTGCCCAGTAAGTTTTTCCGGTATTTGTTTGACTTAGGTGACAAAACGGCGTTAGTTGCTTGTACAGCACACCCTTGGACAAATAGCCGTGAAGCGGATCAGTGTCCTGGATTAGTAGGGGGAGGATAATCTTAGTCTAGTCTGGATTAGAGGGGATTATTTAGACTGGATATCCCTAGGCGTCCCACGCTCGATCCTCTCCGGAGACAATTTCAGTTTGTGTGCATCAGCCAAGTCCAGGCATGATGTAGGCTATGTTGTCTAAGGTTGTGGCCTGCAACAAGGAGACAACAGACATAACATTTGTTACGATTATTACCATGTTTATATTGGAATATTCTTATTACACAATGAGGCGAGGGCAGGGGCAGAGGCAGGGGAAGAGGCAGGGGTAGAGGCAGAGGCAGATGCAGATGCAGTGGTAGAGGCAGAGGCAGAGGCAGATGCAGATGCAGTGGTAGAGGCAGAGGCAGAGGCAGGGGCAGAGGCAAAGTCAGAGGCAGATGCAGTGGCAGGGACAGAGGCAGAGGCAAAGTCAGAGGCAGGGGCAGTGGCAGAGGTAGAGACAGGCTGAGGCAGGGGAAGAGGCAGAGGCAGGGGCATGGGCAGAAGCAGTGGCAGAGGCAGAGGCAATGTCAGAGGCAGGGGCAGTGGCAGGGGCAGAGGCAGAGACAGGCTGAGGCAGAGGAAGAGTCAGAGGCAGAGTCAGAGGCAGGAGCAGAGGGTGGGGTAGGGGCAGGGGCAGAGGCAGGGGCAGAGGGGAAGGGGTAGAGGCAAGGGCAGAGGGGAAGGGGTAGAGGCAGGGGCAGGAGCAGAGGGGAAGGGGTAGAGGCAGGGGCAGAGGGGAAGGGGTAGAGGCAGGGACAGGGGCAGGGGCAGAGGGGAAGGGGTAGAGGCAGGGGCAGGGGCAGAGGGGAAGGGGTAGAGGCAGGGGCAGGAGCAGAGGGGAAGGGGTAGAGGCAGGGGCAGGGGCAGAGGGGAAGGGGTAGAGGCAGGGGCAGGGGCAGAGGGGAAGGGGTAGAGGCAGGGACAGGGGCAGGGGCAGAGGGGAAGGGGTAGAGGCAGGGGCAGGGGCAGAGGGGAAGGGGTAGAGGCAGGGAGGAAGGGGCAGGAGCAGAGGGGAAGGGGTAGAGGCAGGGAGGAACGGGCAGAGGCAGAGGCCAAGGATCGTGCAGGGTTAAATGATGATGCCAGGAACTGCACCAAATCTGTGGTCGGAATACAACAAACATGTGTGGACCCGATCGGTGGAAGAACGAGAGTCTCCCGGCTTTCAGTCTGGTGACTCACCACTGTCTCCTTGCTGATGCTGTTGAGCTGGGGTACCTGACTTGTCAGGGACATGAGAGGGGCCAGTGCACACAGTGTGGAGTCCAGGAGGACGGACAGGCTGCCGTGAACTTCCATCTGACCCTGGAAGGGAGGGGGGCAAAGGTCAAAGGGCACTGAGACTAAGCTCCAACACATTTTTTGGAAGGTTCTTAATAGTGGTGTGCATGCTCCCTTAGATTTCACATGCCTGACGGATTTCAGCTTTACTTTGGTCGTTTTGAGGGTTTGGGTTTGGACACTGTCTACTGAGACCTTTTCTTGGGGGAAGGGTTGTACAAGATTCTGACAACCGAATGGATCTGTGTACTTTCTTGTGGGTGGGGGTTGTACATGATTCTGCCTACCAAATGGATCTGTGTCTTTTCTTTTTGGGGGTTGTACACGATTCTGCCTACCAAATGGATCTGTGTCCTTTCTTTTTGGGGGTGTACAAGATTCTGCCTACCAAATGGATCTGTGTCCTTTCTTTTTGGGGGTTGTACACGATTCTGCCTACCAAATGGATCTGTGTCCTTTCTTTTTGGGGGTTGTACATGATTCTGTCTACCAAATGGATCTGTGTCCTTTCTTTTTGGGGGTGTACAAGATTCTGCCTACCAAATGGATCAGTGTCCTTTCTTTTTGGGGTCGTACATGATTCTGTCTACCAAATGGATCAGTGTCCTTTCTTTTTGGGGGCTGTACATGATTCTGCCTACCAAATGGATCTGTGTCCTTTCTTTTTGGGGGTGTACAAGATTCTGCCTACCAAATGGATCAGTGTCCTTTCTTTTTGGGGTCGTACATGATTCTGTCTACCAAATGGATCAGTGTCCTTTCTTTTTGGGGGCTGTACATGATTCTGCCTACCAAATGGATCTGTGTCCTTTCTTTTTGGGGGTTGTACATGATTCTGCCTACCAAACGGATCTGTGTCCTTTCTTTATGGGGGTTGTACACGATTCTGCCTACCTAACGGATCTGTGTCCTTTTTTTTGGGGGGGGGTTGTACATGATTCTGTCCACCAAATGGATCTGTGTCCTTTCTTTTTGGGGGTTGTACACGATTCTGCCTACCAAATGGATCTGTGTCCTTTCTTTTTGGGGTTGTACATGATTCTGCCTACCAAGTTAATGTGTCCTTTCTTTTGGGGGTTGTACATGATTCTGTCTACCAAATGGTAGGGGGGTCAGAGATCCTAACCAAAACATATCTCCAGCTTTTCCAGAGGGGGTGCGGTTCTCTTGGGTTGAAAGGGGAGGGGATTTGTTCTAACCAACAGGGCGGAGGGGGGGGGGGCCTACCACGTGGTTCTGCAGTCTGTCGCCGACCAAGCTGAGCGACTCGCCCAGGAGCTTGAGGTGGGCGGCGCAGTCGATGGGCTCCGTCCGGGCAGCAAAGGGCCGGGCGGGGCTGCCCCGGGGCGAGCGGCTGCCCCCGCTGCCGGCCAGGCTGCCCGCCCCGCCCCCGCCGCCGCCGGCGCCCCGGCCTGAGCCCTGGGCCGGTGCCCGGTGCTTCTGCTTGGACAGGCTGGGCACGTTCTTGTGCTTGACACTCTGCAGGCGCTGCTTGCTGTACCAGCCGGCCTTCTCCTTGTCCGGGAGCTGCTGCCACAGGGTGCCCATCATGCGGCTGATGCCCGAGAAATCTGGGTGGGGAGGGTGGGGGAGGGAGGGCGTGAGGGGGGAGGGAGTGGGTTGGGCGAGGTCGTGTAACAATACTGTGTAACTTCCGCGAAATGCGTGAAAAAGCTATTGTGCAGCTCACACAATGAGATATTGCTTTTTTTTAACTTCTATGCTATGCTTTTGAATTCTTAATTTCAATTGCGGTATTAATTCGTACTTTTCAATGTGGCTCTGTACAGACTGATGAGATGTATAAGTGGCGGTCTTTAAACATTACAAATTATTCTTAAAATTGAGTGGGCCTGACGTTTCGATCCTAGCAGGACCTTTCTCCAAGGCAGAGTTTGAGAAAGGTCCTGCTAGGATCGAAACGTCAGGCCCACTTAATCTTAAGATTTGCATTTTGGTAATTTTAGTCAGTAAGCAGTTAGCAACATGTTTGTATATCACATTAGATATTATTACTATTATTATTATCATTATATGTGACCCGGCACAGCACAACGAGGAATAATCCCCACTTTTGGGATTTTGAGATTTTCTAATGATGTGAAAGAGTATACTAATAGCTTCCAAAATTATTTCTGTGTGAACTTTGTTGTAAATAGTACAAGGGGACTTTGCTCATTCGTTTGGTACCAGACACAATATAGCAGCATTCTAACTCCTCGAAAGCGGCCATTCAAAAAAGCAGGAACTTTACATTTTCATGAAAACAGTACACAAACACTCCCCGAAATCCTCGTTTTTTAAACATTTAGAGACGGATTTCGGAAAAATCCTTTGGACATAATATCCTCCAATACATTAACTTTCTGAAAATACTAAAAAAAATATTTTTTTTTTATCGAATTGAGAAGATACGTTGACTTCAGGTGTTGTTTACTCGAAAAGTGTTTTGGTGGGATATTCCTCATGTCGCTGTGCCGGGTCACATATGGCGTGAGTGGAGTTACGCCATCGTGAAATCGGCCGCGGGTTTTTGGGGGGCAGATTGCGAGGGTGGGTGACCTACCTAGGCCTGGGTACTGGGCGACCACACTGCGCCTGGTCTGCCTACACCAGAGCATGTAGGCTGTAAGTGGCTTCTTCTCCTGCTGAAAAAAAGGAGGAAAGGAGACGAGGGAGGATAAATATCATGTAAGCAGTTTGCAAAACCCCTGTGCATTGTCTATGGGCTTTGGGGGAGAAGAAGAAGAAGAAAAAAAACAACAGATATAGCTTTTCCGCTTCCCTGGAAGCGGCGGAAAAGCTAAATAATGTACACGTACAGGCCTGGGTACAATACTTGATTCGATTGCTTTACCTTGACTGTCCCCTTCTTGGTTTTCATCTTCTTCTTCTTCTTCTTCTTGTCCCGGTCGCTCTTCTTGCCCGACTTCTTGCTCTCCTTCTTCGACTTCTTTCCGGCGGGGACGGCGGCGGGGACAGCGGCGGGGACGGCGGCAGGGACCGAGGCCGGCGGCAGGAATCCCTTGAGCCCCGCCAACTCGGCCAGGTCGGGCTGCTGGAGCAGCGACGCCGGCTCCGTCCCCTCGCCGCCCGCCATGAAGAAGCTCTCGTCGTCCAGGCCGTGGTGGGAGGGCGGCGAGAGCGCGCCTGCCGCCGCCGTCGCCTGCGGCCGGCCCGAGTCCGACGGCAACGCCGGGCTGTCAAACTGGCCGAACATGTGGGAGGCCGTGACCGGGTCCAGACCCACGCTGCTGCGGCCGGGCTTCTTCTTGCCGCCGCCGCCGCCGCCGGTGGTGATGAACTTGGCCCGGGACTTCTTGGCTTCTTTGCTCTTCAGCTTCTTCAGCTTGTGGGAGGAGGAGGAGGCGGAGGAGGCGGAGGAGACGGCGGCTTCTTCGGCTGCGGGCATCGGCGGCCGATTCGGCGGCTGCTCCGACTGCGGCGGCTGCTGCTTCTTCTTTTTCGGCGCCTTGACAGATGTGGGCTTCCTGGATGAGCCTTTCGTCTCCGCGACGAAAAGCTCCCGGAAGGACTCGACGGACGAGAGGAGGTCGAAGCCGCCGGCCGGCTGGTCACCGCCGCTGCCGCTGCTGCTCTTGGACTTCTTCCTCCTCTGCTTGTCCGCCTCCTTGCCACCGCGGGAGCCCTGGGCCGCCGGCCGGCCCCCGTCCGTGGGGCCCCGGGCGAGGGTCTTGGCCGGTTTGCCCGCGCCCGCCGAGGGGAGGGGCGCTGCGACGCCCGCGGGTGGCGGGGCCGCCCTGGGCGCCCTGGGCGCCTCGTCGCCGGAGGTCTTCCGCCTCTTGCCGCCCTTGCCGGCGTCCCTCGGGCACCCCGGCTCCCGCTGGGGCTCGTCCTCGGGAGCCCGCTTCCGCTTCTTGGTCTGGGCGGGCGGTGGTGCCGCCGGTGCCGCCGGCGCCGCTGGCTCTTTGGGTAAGGGCTTGGCCCGAGCCTCTTTGTCCTTGGCCGCCCGCTTCGCCTCCTTGTCCTTGGCCGGCGGCCTCCGGTCGCCCTGTCCGGTCCGGGTGCCGCCCGCCTCCGCCACGGGGGGGCCAGCGGGCTTCTCCTTGGAGGAGAGGATCAGCTTGAGCCGGAGGCCGCTCTCCTCCTTGACCGAGACGCTGGTGGCATCCTCCTGGGTGGCGGCGGTGGTGGCCGGGGCATCCGGCTGGTGGGAGGACCTCTTGCCGTGCCGGCCTCGGCTCCCCGCCGCCTCGGGCCGGTGCAGGGCCTTGATCTTGATGGTCTGCGGCCGGCGTCCCTCGCTCACCACGTGGAGGAGTTTGCCGCTCTCCTCCCCGGCCCGCTCCGGCGCCGGCGCTGCCTCCCCTTCTTCCTCCTCCCTCTCCTGCCCGCCGTCCTCCCCCTCCCCCTCCTTCTGCGACGGGCCCGGCCGGCCGGCCTTCGACCTGGGCCTGGCCGGGGCCGAGGTGATGGTCCAGGAGTCCTGGGCGTCCTTCCGCCCGCCCTTGGTGTGGTGCAGGGAGATCACGCCCAGCCGCTGCGGCTCCGAGGGCTTCGCGTGACCCTCGGCCTCCGCCAGCTTCGCCGATTTCCTCCTGTTGCGGCTCGGACGGCCACTTGGGGTCTCTGGACAAGAGAACAACAGCTGGTTAGCCCTACGGTCTGCCTGAATTATTGTGCGGTCAACGCACTCCAAGGTCAAACAAGCCAGAGATCAGCCCAGTCTGGAGTCAACACACTCTAGGGTCAAACAAGCCAGAGGTCAAACCAGTTTGAGGTCAACACACTCTTAGGGTCAAACAAGCCAGAGGTCAATCCAGTCTGGGGGTCAACACACTCTAGGGTCAAACATAGGTCAAACAAGTCTAGAGTTAACACACTCCAAGGTCAAACAACCTAGAGATCAATCCAGTCTGGGGATCAACACACTCTAGGGTCAAACATAGGTCAAACCAGTCTGGGGGTTAACACACTCCAAGGTCAAACAACCTAGAGATCAACCCAGTCTCGGGTCAACACACTCCGGGGTCAAACAGCCTAGAGGTCAAACCAGTTTGGGGTCGACACGCTCTTCAGGTCAAACGGGCCAGAGGTCGTGCCAGGGAGTAGGGACTGCCTTACCTTGCTGAGGGGTTTCCTCGTCCTCCGATGTGCTCTTGAGGTCATGCTTGGAGGGCTTGGGGGTCTCCTGCGGGGGAAACTCGGAGGAAGCTGCCGCGTGCTTTCTCTTCCTGCTCCGTCCGGACATTCTGGCCTCTCACTCAGTCAATCACACAGCGGACTGGGGGCAGGAGAACGGCCAATTTCAGATTATAACTCTGCATCAACTGGCATGTTAATTGTTGTTGGGACCAGTAGACTGCCTTACTCTTTGTCCTTGGATAGATTTCAGTTCAAGACCGACACCGTAAACAGACCACAAATGAATTCTTATATTATGTTAATAATAATAAGCCTTTTCGTTTTTTCTCTCAAAAACTAGAGAGGAGTTAAAAAATGAAACTCGCACAGAATTTTTGTCTAGATACCAGCAACAAAATGCATTTTTTTTCGTGAGAATGTTGTGTTGGTAGTTTCGGGACATGCATGCAGCTATTAATTGTGGTTGTTCATAACTTCCTTAGCTTCATGAATGCGCAGCATTTGCCATCCAGTCACCAAAGGAATCTCCACTGATTTCTACAAAACTACCAACACAACAGTCCAACCGAAAAATACATTTTGTTGCTGGTATCTAGACGAAAATTCTGTGTGAATTTCATTTCTGAACTCCATCTGGTTTTTGAGAAAAGAACAAATTAAACAGATCACGGACATGAGTGCTCTGCCATAGAGTTGTGCGATAAAAGTACAGTCAGTTTGTCATCTATACCCATGATGCTTTGCAAACGTCAATAAGGTTTTTATTGTTAGGTATTATCAAAAACTAAAATCTCTCTTTATTCTCATTTCTGATGAAATGGATTTTCCAAATCTCGAGTTTCGATCCAGTTTCGTGTAAATCTGTCAATCAATAAATAGGCCCGGCCTAAGAGTAAGACTACATGTACAGTAAGTGAATAACTAACAAACTGGTTGAATACTGATTATTGACTGCACAGGTTTGCACATAAATCATAATCATAATAATCAACACAGTGGCTGTTGTTATGGCAGTCGTCCGTGTGGTTCCCTGACTTTACAGTATTTGTCAGGATGTTTAGCTCTTGGAACCAGACTATCACTCAGCTAACAGACTGGTTCAACCAGCCTGCAATGCTGACGAAATACAATCAAGTCAGGGAACCACACGGACGACTGCCGTAACAACAGCCACTGCGAATAATTAATGCAACTTAGGCCAATGCAATGGCAATGTCAATGAAAACTGAAAAAATATGGAGATAGAAATCTGTTTCTTCCTTCATAGAAATATATACAATTAAAAAATAGGCACAATGTTCCACAATAAACTCAAGAAGCCGATATCGACGCTGCGCGCACAAAGGCAACATCCAAGGGCCATGCAATGTCACGGAGGTCAACAAACACAATTTGAATTTGACAATTTATGACTTACTCATTTTTTACGGGTCTACATTTGACATTTTTTGGTCTTTGTCTACGTGCTGCAACCGCTAACAACGCGCATCCGTATACTTACAGATGGATTTCTACATGATACAAGGTTCCTTGGCGTGTGGAAGTACGACGAGCCCGGTGAACCTGGAGGATAAAAATTCAAAGCTTTGTCAAATTTGCGAGCGAGCGATGCGCTCTTTTCGTGTTGCCGCCATGTTGTTTTAATGAAGGGCGCCACCAATAGCTGACATTAGTCCAATTGGGTAAGATTAATAATAGGCTGGTTCCCGTCCCCTACATGGTCTCCAGACGTCTCACGTCCTCCGGAGGACGTGAGACGTCTGGAGACCATGTAGGGGACGGGAACCAGCCTAGAATAATAATGGCGGTCAAAAGTTTACCGAAGTGGAGACGCTTGGTCGCGGTACCGACGTTGCCACGTGAAACGTACGGGCTCCAAAATTTATTAGTGCCACTGGATTTGGATATAATTATGTGACCCGGCACAGCGACATGAGAAATATCCCACCAAAACACTTTTCGAGTATACAACGCCTAAAGTCAAAGTATCTTCTCAATTCAATTAAACCCTTTTTTATTTATTTTTTTTTATTTTCGGAAAGTTAATGTATTGGAGGAAATTTTGATATCATTTGAAAGCTTATGGTACACTCTTTCACATCATTAGAAAATCTCAAAATCTTAATAGGGGGGGTTATTCCCCATTATGATGTGCCGGGTCACATTATGTACCACCATTCTCGGAAAGTTCAGTTCTCCTGCCTGGGGGCGCTCTTCATGGTACAAGCGCCTGCAACTCGTCGATCTGAATGGTCGAAAAACGATTGAACAAAATTAATTAAATCAAATTAAATTTGATTCAACATTGGTAAGATCGAACAACAGAAATGTTCACAGATTTACATGAAACTTATACAGTTTGAAGATGGTTATATTAGAAACCTCACACTGAAATATTTCTGCCTAAAATGTTGTATTTTGGGAGAAAAGAGTAAAAATAATAGTTTACGTCTCACCGAGATTTAAACTATTTTTCGGTACAGTACGGCGTTGAATGCTCCATTTTCGCGAAACAAATGAAGCGGTTTTCACGATTTTCTCGAGACTCGGTTGGCGGATTGAGCTGAAATTTTCACTGGTGTGCTATTTCATGCATTATGTTGGATCAGACAACGTATGGATGTTATTCTTTGACCTCGACCAATGTTGTGTAGGGGCTTTAACGTTGGGTACTATAGTACTGTAGGCTTTCCCTGTCAAATTCAGCAAAAAGAATGTTCATTAATTTTTAGTCAAAGTTCATTCAGATTCTCACAGGTCTGTCTTATCTGTGAAACATTCGGGTTTCTTTTGTCCCCTTGCGGCCTTTCACATTCTATTTCGTTTTCTTGCATTCGAGATTATTTGCTTTACCACCACTATAGGCGTTCTATTCGACGTTTATAGACATTCAAGACCACACTGTCTTCCACCTTTCAAAAGTATTATTTTTTCGGTCGTCTGACGATCGGGGCAATCAAATTAAACGCCACGGACGCGTACGTGGTCTTTTGTCTGCGCGTGCGTTTCTTTTTCGTTTTCAGTATAACTCTATTTGGCACTTCATATATTATGTATATGTGACATGGCACAACGACGTGAGAAATATCCCAACGAAACACTTTTCGAGTAAACAACGCCTGAAGTTAAAGTATCTTCACAATTCGATTAAAAATGTTTGTTTTTTTGTATTTTCGGAAGTATTAGAGGATATCATATCCAAAGGATTTTTCCGAAATCCGTCTCTAAATGTTGAAAAACAACATTTCCGTTGCCAAGGGGTTTTGATTTCTGTAACACTTTATTTAGCACGTACGTGCGCTACACTAACCGACTGAGAAAAATTTCAGAAATCTTTACTGAACGGAAATAATTTTGATATCGTTTGAAAGCTAATGGTATACTCTTTCACATCATTAGAAAATCTCAAAATCTCAAAAGAGGGGGTTATTCCTCATTATGCTGTGCCGGGTCACATATTTTAGATGTTACGTGTGTTAGCCGAGTATTCTGGGGTATATTTTTTTGGGGTGAAAGTGAGTTGTTCTTCATGATACACATTACACACTTTCAGATAACCTTATCATTCGTGGACAGTACTTTGAATTAAGTGTAGGCAGCGTTTCTGGTTTTCGCTCTCATTTCGTGTTTAAACTTTAACCGATAAATGATTATTAATGTTATTGGCAAACACAAAGGGGTAATTTGGTAGGCCTATCTCGTTGTTACAATTTCCTGTGAGGGACCAAAGGGCGCCATTTTTGCGTAAGCCTACAAAGTCGATGCACCCATAGAAATAAATTTTCAAGAACGACCATCTCTTATAATAGACAAAAATACGAGTCAACACATGCACACACCCATCATAGCAATGAATCTAAATTTACATGTGTGATAAGTGAATGCTTATTCACCAAAGGGAATATTTTTAAGGCCTTGGACTATTTTGAATGCACGACTGGACAGTCTGAATCTGAAAGACCATATGTGACCCGGCACAGCGACATGAGGAATATCCCACCAAAACACTTTTCGAGTAAACAACGCCTAAAGTCAAATTCTCAATTCGATTAAAAACCATTTTTCGGAATTTTCGGAAAGTTAATGTTGGTATTTTCGTTGGTATTTTCGGAAAGTTAATGTATTGGAGGAAATTTTGATATCATTTGAAAGCTTATGGTACACTCTTTCACATCATTAGAAAATCTCAAAATCTCAAAAGTGGGGGTTATTCCTCATTATGCTGTGCCGGGTCACATATTCGTGGGAAAAAATGCTTAAAAAAAAACGAATTCGAGTGACTTGATTCAAATTCAAACGCCCATAGGGACGAGCATTCATGTTGAAACGAATTTAATCGGGCCCCCTTGCTTAATTGAATGCTTCTTTGCTGAAAAACTGTGGGCGGGCGGCGTGCATGCAATATGATTTATTGGCTAGCTGCCTCCCCTGGCGGTATGATTGCATTCAATTACTGTTCGGGCATCGCCGTTCAGACAGCCAAGGCGTGGAGGAAAACGAAAAAAAAAAAAGGGGAAAAAAAATCCAGAATTTCGAGCGAGCCCTCGTTAGCGGAGGCGGCGACAAGGCCAAATCCGGACAAAAGAACTGCAGCTCGCTGCCACACCTGGGACCGAGATCTCTCCCCGGCTGCTCCTCGTAATGACATTAATTTAGATTCTGAGAAAAATCCGAGTGAGTAAGTCCACGCCGAAGACAAGCGCACCTCGTTAGATGCAGTCACGCTGAAGAAGAAAAATACAGTCTTTTTTTTTGGGGGGGGGGGTTAAATCCCCTACACTACTGGTACATTGGTAAGATCGAAAAACAGAAATGTTCACAGATTTACATGAAACTTATACAGTTTGAAGATGGTTATAGTAGAAACCTCTCACTGAAATATTTCTGGCTAAAATGTTGTATTTTGGGAGAAACGAGTTTAAAGAAATAGTTTACGTCTCACCGAGATCTATTTTTCGGAACAGTACGGCGTTGGATGCTTGCATTTTCGCGAAACAAATGAAGCGGTTTTCACGATTTTCTCGAGACTCGGTTGGCGGATTGAGCCGACATTTCCACAGGCGTGCTATTTCATGCATATGTTGGATCAGACAACGTATGGATGCTGTTCTTTGAACTCGACCAATGGTTTGTAGGGGCTTTAATAACCCTTTGTTATAAAAAAACCTTTGTTTTTCTCCCGAAAGTGACCTCGCCATGCAGTCGTTCTCCTGTGAAATTGATTTGGGGGTCTGGGTTTGAGTGCGATTCATTCGTGAGGGCGGCACCCACCGGTATATAGATCTCGGTGGAGTCGACGTATTTCTGTGCTACCCGGTGGGCCCCTTCTATACGAATCCACGAACGAGGCTACGGCTCAGGCTTCGTCTCCGTCTGACAAAACACGTGAACAGAAATCAATACGCGCGTTGCGGTTTGTCGGCCGATTTCGGGAAGGTTGATAGACTCCGTTACAGAGTATTATTATTGAAAACATCCAGGAGGGTAATGACTAACACCATCATGCGGCTTTCTGATAATCCTTCTTTTGTGTTCACTCCTCCACACTTCTCTCTTTGATCTTTCCCCCTCTTCTCACTAATCCCTACCCTACTCCTTGCCCTTCCCTTTGATCTCACCCTACTAGCTTTACTGCTTGTCCTTTGTTTCTCATCCGTGTCCTATTCACTCTCTTCCCCCTTCCTTCGTGTACATGCATCTGTGTTGACCTTGTCACTCTGCCTTTGAGAAAGGTCCTGCTAGGATCGAAACGTCAGGCCCACTAAATTTTGAGATTTGCATTTTGGTAGGCTAATTTTAGTCAGTAAATAAGCAGTTTGCAACATGACACGTGACATTAAAACGGCTAAGCCGGAAATGTGATCGAACCGTAAGCCAGAATCTAGGCCTGCATTTCATGAACGGCCTCAATATCCGGCGAGCGAGTAGTTATGTAAATTATTTAATTAACGGCGGACGGGTGTTTGTCCCGCCACCCCCTTCTTTTAAGGGTTGTCTGGTAACGACCTCATCTTAATTAACCCCCCCCCTCTCATCTAAATTACTCCCACCTCTCTTCGTCGATCGCCCGTGCGTGCAACACACGTGCGAGCGCTTCATGTAAAATTGTTCCATACCATACACTGTGCGATCTATGTGTGCATACCAAAGATCTTATAGCGCGCAAAGGGCGCAAGATGGACTACTCCGAGCAAAAGATGAAGTACGCACTGGACGCCATTTTAGTAAGCAACGGAATCTGTAGTTTGCTTTCGGTGCTCTAGAAATGAAACGAGAGAGTAACAAACAGTAAAAAGGTTACAACACATGGAACAGAATGTGATAACTTTTGATGTGATGTGACCACGAAATGGAGAGAATGTGTGCGACTTTACTCATGGCGCCAAGTGCGTACTTAAGATCATCCGGACGCGTGTGATCTCGCAAGAGTAGGCTATCTAAGATCTAGGCTAAGATCTTTGGTGCAAACCATTGTTAATCTCCATAATTGTGGAGATCAATGCATGGTGACGACAGACGACCGCACCATTACATGTAGTGACACACCACTCGACATCGACGATTCCATTGACAAACATGACGACTCTAACTTAAAAGATAAGTCGTATACAACAATTTCAAAATTTAGTGGGCCTGAGTTTTCGATCCTAGCAGGACCTTTCTCAAAGGTCCTGCTATAGGATCGAAATGTCAGGCCCACAAAATGTTGAGATTAAAAAATAAAGTCGTTTAAAAGTAGAAACTCTACCTTGAAAAGTGGTCCCTCATCTCGCCTGGATCTTCATAATCCGCACTATTCTTTTCGAAATAGGTGGAAGCTGATTTCTGGCAGTGTATTTCTCTTGTTCGAGGAGCACAGAGGGACTGCGCAGTGTTTGGCCGACATCTTGGAAATCTAGCGCCCATAGCCTCGCTTTCAGTTCGACGTATACAATTTGCATAAATATCACGAAAGGCTTATAACAATATAACCCCCTCCCTCCCCGCCAGTCCGTCCCCGGCCCCCCAGCTCCACCATTTCCGGATGTTTGCCGTCTGGTCGAACACACGGCAAGCCCCCGCTTTTGCGATCAAAAAGACACAAGACGCTTCCAGACTCTTAATTTAGCCGGTGTGGATTCAACCTCGCGAGTCCGCAAACACGAGGCGAGGGTAATCATTTCTCAGCATGGACGGAGGGACGGGGTGGCTGTCTTCCATACATCGGCACGGGGTTCTTCAGGAGCGTCACATTGTACACTATCTATCTATCTATCCGTCCGAAGCGGATAGGAATTACGTCAAGAACAAAGAAGATTATGTTTTCCTGTTGTGTCCATGCACCTTTCTTTGCCTCGGATCCGGCTGAGGTGGATTTCGCAAAGCCTTATACGCGATGCGTCGTAACTCATATTTTCGACTGATAACCCATCGTAAGTTGCGATAGGCCGTATGGTTTTTGCACAAGCCATGGCCTCAATGACGGACTAGACTACGCAGCCAGTGGGTATATGTTCGGCGTCTATCACACGGGCCAGCCAGTCCTTTTCCAAAACCCGGCTATAGGCTCAGGCTCCGGCTTTGTCTCCCAGTCTTTCGTCCATTTTAAAGTACACACCAGCCAACACACCAACCAACACACCAACCAACACACCAATCGACACACCAACCAACACACCGACCAACACACCAACCAACTCACCAACCAACACACCAACCAACACACCAACCAACACACCAACCAACACACCAACCAACACACCAAGCAACACACCAAGCAACACACCAATCAACACACCAATCAACACACCAATCAACACACTAATTAACAAACCAATCAACACACCAACAACACACCAACCAACACACCAACCAACATGCCAACCAACACACCAACCAACACGCCAATCAACACACCAAATTTACACACCAACCAACACACCAACCAACACACCAATCTACACACCAACCAACACACCAACCAACTCACCAATCAACACACCAACCAACACACCAACCAACACACCAACCAACTCACCAATCAACACACCAACCAACACACCAACCAACATGCCAACCAACACACCAACCAACACACCAATCTACAGTCCTACACACTAACCAACGCACCAACCAACCAACTTAGCACTCGGTGTTTATCAGGCCTATATTATAGTAATATACAAAAATGTTGCAAACTGCTTACTGACTAAAATGACCAAAATGCAAATCTTAAAATTTAGTGGGCCTGACTTTTCGATCCTAGCAGGAACCTTTCTCAAAGGCAGAGTGACAAGGACAACACAGATAAATGTACACGAAGGAAGGGGGAAGAAGAGTGAATAGGACACGGATGAGAAACAAAGGCCTATATTTTAAGTAAACGAAATAGGCTAGCTATACGCCACGGCAGTACAATCCGCACGCAGAGGTCCGCACTCGTAAGGGGCGCCGTTTGCGGAGGCCTCACATTCATAATGAGCCGGGTTGTCACGTGGGGCGGTGACGTGACCGCGCGCAGCCAGCGGCCAATGAGAGAGGAGTGGGCGTGGTCTTCACCGTCTCGTCGCCGGGCGATGACGACGGCCGGAGGTGCAATTTCTGTCGCGCGTGATCTCGCCGTTCTTGGCGCGCTCTGGTCCGGTTGGTCTGTGGCGATCTCGGGTATATAACAGCGGCGCTGTGTGGGGGCACGACACCGAGACACCTTTTTGAAAACGAAGAGACCGAGAGGCCGTGCCGCGGAAGGCGCGATCGATGAGGTTTCGTGGAGCTCGACTTCTGACGAAGCCGCTGGCCCGAGTTTGAAACCGAAGGCAGCCGCTCGCGGTTGGTTCCGTCCAGAAGGGGTTCGGTGGTATGGGAGGAGATCTGTGACGTGAAATCGTCGCCAAAGTCTGTGGGTCGGCGAGTTAAGCGGGAATAGATTCTGTGATGTGAAAGTCCCTCTCCCCCTTCGCCACCGATCACGCGATGGCTTTCCCGACGAGCGCCCGGACTCTGAGGGCGTTGCTGGTCTTATTGGTCAGCGCGATGGCTTTGGGGCAAAGTCCCACGGGCTCTCGTCAAAATTCTACGACCCCTCCTATCTCCATCTCCACCTCCACCTCCACCTCCACCTCCACCTCCACCGCCACCGCCACCGCCACCGCCACCACCACCACCACAGACAGCGAAGACCACGACCCCACGACGGGACCATCGGTGACCTGGGAGCCGTTCGGGTCAGCGGTGTTGCCCACGGCCGGCGAGACAGGAGCCGGGGGGAGCCGCACCTCCGCGCCCACTGGCCGGCAGCCAGCGGCCGTTCCCGTCTACCTCGGCGGCTTCTTCAGCTTCGGGGGCGGCTGGGAGGGCAGCGGGATGCTGCCCGCCTGCGAGATGGCCCTGGACCACATCAACGGCCGGGTGGACATCCTGCCAGGCTACGATCTCCGCATGGTCTGGAACGACACCCAGGTATGGCAGTACTGTCTATAGCGCACCAGCGTATAATTATACCGACGCCCCAAACCCGTACGCCAAACAACACGTCTGCTAACACACCATGTAACCGAATACACCACACCAGGCAACACACCAGACAACACACCAGACAACACACCAACCAACACACCAGACAACACACCAGACAACACAACAGGCAACACACCAGACAACACACCAGACAACACACGAAACAACACACCAACTAACACGCCAACCAACACACCGACAAACACACCAACCAACACACCAATCAACACATCAACCAACACACCAATCAACACACCAATCAACACACCAATCAACACACCAACCAACACCCCAACCAACACACCAACCAACACACCAGGCAACACACCAACCAACACACCAACCAACACACCAACCAACACACCAGGCAACACAGCAACCAACACACCAACCAACTCACCAATCAACACCCCAACCAACACACCAACCAATACACCAACCAGCACACCAATCAACACATCAATCAACACACCAACCAACACACCAATCAACACACCAATCAACACACCAACCAACACACCAACCAACACACAACCAACCCACCAACCTACACACCAACCAACACACCAACCAACACGCCAACCAACACACCAACCAACACACCAACCAACACACCAACCAACTCACTAACCAACACACCAACCAACTCACCAACCAACACACCAACCTACACACCAACCAACACACCAACCAACACACCAACCAACACACCAACCAACATGCCAACCATATCTTGTCTACTGGGCGGTAAAGCAGTGATCGCAACGTATTTACCGACAAGTGACCATCCGATTAAAATTTTCACTGACCCAATTCAATTATAGATTCTTTATCTTCGTTATAACGTGTCGTACAATTTGAGACGGAAGCCACAGAAAGCCTCAGTTTTCGTAGGAGCGATTCAGTGTGTAGCCCTTATGGCCGTTGCAGTTTTCTCGACCTATTTGGGTGCAGTGTATGTGGCCGAATCGAATGCCAGCTATTACGTGCCACGTAACCAACACACCAACCAACACACCAACCAACACACCAACCAACACCAACCAACACACCAACCAACACACCAACCAACACACCAACCAACACACCAACCAACACACCAACCAACACACCAACCAACATGCCAACCATATCTTGTCTACTGGGCGGTAAAGCAGTGATCGCAACGTATTTACCGACAAGTGACCATCCGATTAAAATTTTCACTGACCCAATTCAATTATAGATTCTTTATCTTCGTTATAACGTGTCGTACAATTTGAGACGGAAGCCACAGAAAGCCTCAGTTTTCGTAGGAGCGATTCAGTGTGTAGCCCTTATGGCCGTTGCAGTTTCCCCGACCTATTTGGATGCAGTGTATGTGGCCGAATCGAATGCCAGCTATTACGTGCCACGTAACCAACACACCAACCAACGCACCAACCAACACACCAACCAACACCAACCAACACACCAACCAACACACCAACCAACACACCAACCAACACACCAACCAACACACCAACCAACACACCAACCAACATGCCAACCATATCTCGTCTACTGGGCGGTAAAGCAGTGATCGCAACGTATTTACCGGACAAGTGACCATCCGATTAAAATTTTCACTGACCCAATTCAATAGATTCTTTATCTTCCTTATAACGTGTCGTACAATACGAGACGGAAGCCACAGAAAGCCTCAGTTTTCGTAGGAGCGATTCAGTGTGTAGCCCTTATGGCCGTTGCAGTTTTCTCGACCTATTTGGGTGCAGTTTATGTGGCCGAATCGAATGCCAGCTATTACGTGCCACGCGCATAAGCACGTGCAGAGTTGAGCCTATAGAACAAACAAATTGAGCTCTATAATTTATTTCCGTTCGGAACTGCGTGAAAACGCCATAATCATGCTGATTACGAAACGCCCCGCTGGGGACGCGCCATGAGTTGGGGCTGACAATTTGAAACCATTATTCAACCGTCCATCCAGCATGCTCGGTTGCCAAAAACAAACTACAACACCCAACACAGGGTATGTTCAGATGAGGGGACTGGCTTGGGTGTTAGTTTGTGGTTGCCAGTCTTTCTCAGCAGGAGTCCGAGTAGCTGACTGCCTAATTCAAAAATCACCTTACGTTGAATTGTGATACCACTGACACCCGATGACTACTCAACCAACAGGGGCCACCGGCACCAGACGTGTGTGATGGGGACTGGGTAAGCCTTGTCCAAACAACAACGCAATGGGTAGTAGGTCGTGGACTGGGGAGTAGTCCCACTCCTTAGTAGGAATGAAATCGACCGACTGAACCCCTCCGTGAAAAGAAAAACTTTGCCCAAACGACAACTTTTGTCATTCGGCTTTAATCTCCAGGTTAGTCCCCCGTACGGACTACCCCGCAGATGGAATCGTTGCGCGGCCAACTCTTTTGCCCTCATCTTGCTCTCGATCAGAGCGATTGCGTTCGGTGCGATCATTGTGCGATCTCTCCGCGGTCCTCCGGAGCGACAGTTATTAAGAGGCGGCCGCTGATGAGCGAGGCTCAGCGAGCACACCACAACCCTCCGCCTAATCTCGCCTTTTCTTTAAGGAGTCGCCAGCTGCGACAATCGGCTCTGCTGCCGATGTTGCCGTTTATCTGTTCCGAGATAAGAAAGTGTTCCGTGTGGACAGATATTCGTCCGTTTTACCCTCTGATTAAAAAAAAAATTATAAAAAATTGAAGACGTAATTTTAGGACGGCAATGTCCCCTGACTCACATTCGTGACGTCGATTTCGTGACGTCAGTAACAGTGAGATCAGCCGCAGTGTACGTGCACAACCCGTCCCATCGGTGGGATAGAACATAGAGCCACAGAAACGTACAAATGTGACCCGGCACATCATAATGAGGAATAACCCCCACTTTTGAGATTTTGAGATTTTCTTATGATGTGAAAGAGTGTACCATTAGCTTTTAAATGATATCATAATTTCCTCAAATACATTAACTTTCCGAGAAAAAAAAGAAAAAAAAGAAAATTGGTTTTTATTCGAATTGAGAAGATACTTTGACTTTAGGCGTTGTTTACTCGAAAAGTGTTTTAGTGGGATATTCCTCATGTCGCTGTGCCGGGTCACATAATTATGGTCTTTCAGATTCAGACTGTCCAGTCGTGCATTCAAAATAGTCCAAGGCCTTAAAAATATTCCCTTTGGTGAATAAGCATTCACTTATCACACATGTAAATTTAGATTCATTGCTATGATGGGTGTGTGCATGTGTTGACTCGTATTTGTGTCTATTATAAAAGATGGACTTTCTTGAAAATTTATTTCTATGGGTGCATCGACTTTGTATCTGGCTATACAATACCTTTACGTATGATCTTACCATCTTAGCTATTATGCTATAATTGTTTATCTTAATAGGCTTATACATGATCTTCTTGACGTTTGATTTCAAGCAAACTATTGGGGAAAAATTGGATGAAAAAACATGGGATGATCTAATGCATGTATACATATGGTCGTATATCTTAACTCTTACTAACCTCCCAGTGCACTTTACACTAAATGTGCACAGTTTGTAGATGGTCATGATATAATCCTCATGTTGAAATCTGAATGTCGGGGATGTTGTACTTTCCAAGAAATATCCACTCACTGCGAAAACCGTGACGTTTTGTTTTTGCCTTATTCTAATTTCTCAGATCACCATTTGAACTAAAACCTTCGCAGGATTTTTCTTTTGGAATGTTTAATGGTTTAACACACATAGTGTGGTGATCCTTTGACTTTTACCAATGTTGTATGGGGCCTTTAACCAGGGACGGAATTTCATGCTTCATGCAGATTTTCACGCTTAAGCAGGTCTATGAAATCGGGCCCATGTTGCCAGCCAAAGTTCCAATTGTATTTCACGCTGATCACCCAATATTGGAATACAAGCCATGTTCAAGAAGCATCAATTGAAACACAATTGACAAACTCCTTTTAAAGCCCCTACACAACATTGGTCGAGGCCAATAGCGTCCAAACGTTGTCTGATCCAACATATGCATGCAATAGCACACCTGTGAAAAGTTCGGCTCAATCCACCAACCGAGTCTCGAGAAAATAGTGAAAAACTGCTTCATCTGTTTCGCGAAAAAAACAGTATTCAACGAAATTTTCTGAAAAAGTTTAGATCTCGGTGAGACGTAAACGATTCATTTTACTCCTTTCTCCCAAAATACAAAATTATAGGCACAAATATTTCAGTGCGAATTTTCTACTATAACCGTCTTCAAACTGTACAAGTTTCACGTAAATCTGTGAACATTTTTTTTTTTCGATCTTACCAATGTTGTATTGGGGCTTTTCATCATGGCAAGGAATTTCGTGCTTACATCAAACAGATTTTCGCGCTTTCAGCAGCCCTCTGAAAATTGGCCCTGTTTGTATCGGGCCCGTCGTGACATAACAGCCCTCGTTAGTTTTCCAAACTCCGATGCGGCCTTATATTCAACCTGATTAGACTCTCCGGTCCAGCTCATTATAAGATCCCTAGATACACGCTTATAAATGAAAAAAATATGGCCCGCCCGCTATAAGGATGCTCGAAAACGTGAAACTGAACAGCGCCGTGGCCCTGTTTTGCGTCACGACAGCCCCTGAAACGCACGACCCCATAGGGGAATGCTGTTGAGCTGTTGATTGGTCAACACAACGGAATCACAGCTGGACAAGACGCGACGGTAATTGCATTTCCGACTAAAAAAGGGCCAAAAACTAGAATATTCTTCTGCCTCTGGTCGTCCGAAATTGGTCGGCCTTTGCTGTCTCTATTAGTCTTTGACCAAGCATGGCCCCTTATAGAGCTGTTCAGCCTTTGCTGTCTCTATTAGTCTTTGACCAAGCATGGCCCCTTATAGAGCTGTTCATCCTTTGCTGTCTCTATTAGTCTTTGACCAAGCACGGCCCCTTATAGAGCTGTTCATCCTTTGCTGTCTCTATTAGTCTTTGACCAAGCACGGCCCCTTATAGAGCTGTTCATCCTTTGCTGTCTCTATTAGTCTTTGACCAAGCACGGCCCCTTATAGAGCTGTTCATCCTTTGCTGTCTCTATTAGTCTTTGACCAAGCACGGCCCCTTATAGAGCTGTTCATCCTTTGCTGTCTCTATTAGTCTTTGACCAAGCACGGCCCCTTATAGAGCTGTTCAGCCTTTGCTGTCTCTATTAGTCTTTGACCAAGCACGGCCCCTTATAGAGCTGTTCATCCTTTGCTGTCTCTATTAGTCTTTGACCAAGCACGGCCCCTTATAGAGCTGTTCAGCCTTTGCTGTCTCTATTAGTCTTTGACCAAACACGGCCCCTTATAGAGCTGTTCAGCCTTTGCTGTCTCTATTAGTCTTTGACCAAACACGGCCCCTTATAGAGCTGTTCATCCTTTGCTGTCTCTATTAGTCTTTGACCAAGCATGGCCCCTTATAGAGCTGTTCATCCTTTGCTGTCTCTATTAGTCTTTGACCAAGCACGGCCCCTTATAGAGCTGTTCATCCTTTGCTGTCTCTATTAGTCTTTGACCAAGCATGGCCCCTTATAGAGCTGTTCATCCTTTGCTGTCTCTATTAGTCTTTGACCAAGCATGGCCCCTTATAGAGCTGTTCATCCTTTGATGTCTCTATTAGTCTTTGACCAAGCACGGCCCCTTATAGAGCTGTTCATCCTTTGCTGTCTCTATTAGTCTTTGACCAAGCATGGCCCCTTATAGAGCTGTTCATCCTTTGCTGTCTCTATTAGTCTTTGACCAAGCATGGCCCCTTATAGAGCTGTTCATCCTTTGCTGTCTCTATTTGTCTTTGACCAAGCAGGGCCCCTTATAGAGCTGTTCATCCTTTGCTGTCTCTATTAGTCTTTGACCAAGCACGGCCCCTTACAGAGCTGTTCATCCTTTGCTGTCTCTATTAGTCTTTGACCAAGCATGGCCCCTTATAGAGCTGTTCATCCTTTGCTGTCTCTATTAGTCTTTGACCAAGCACAGCCCCTTATAGAGCTGTTCATCCTTTGCTGTCTCTATTAGTCTTTGACCAAGCATGGCCCCTTATAGAGCTGTTCATCCTTTGCTGTCTCTATTAGTCTTTGACCAAGCACAGCCCCTTATAGAGCTGTTCATCCTTTGCTGTCTCTATTAGTCTTTGACCAAGCACGGCCCCTTATAGAGCTGTTCATCCTTTGGTGTCTCTATTAGTCTTTGACCAAGCACGGCCCCTTATAGAGCTGTTCATCCTTTGCTGTCTCTATTAGTCTTTGACCAAGCACGGCCCCTTATAGAGCTGTTCATCCTTTGGTGTCTCTATTAGTCTTTGACCAAGCACGGCCCCTTATAGAGCTGTTCATCCTTTGCTGTCTCTATTAGTCTTTGACCAAGCACGGCCCCTTACAGAGCTGTTCATCCTTTGCTGTCTCTATTAGTCTTTGACCAAGCACAGCCCCTTAGAACTGTTCATCCTTTGCTGTCTCTATTAGTCCACCCAATACACCCAAAACAGCCCTCGTTATTATAAGGATCATTTGCAAATCTCAAAATTTAGTGGGCCTGACGTTTCGATCCTAGCAGGACCTTTCTCAAAGGCAGAGTGACAAGGACAAAACAGATACAGTCATGTACAAGAAGGAAGGGGGAAGAGAGTGAATAGGACCCGGATGAGAAACAAAGGACAAAGAGGAAAGCTGGTAGGGTGAGATCAAAAGGTAAAGGCAACAAGATGACCAATCTCTGACTCCACTAAGAAAAAGAAGCTTGCGAATTATGTCTGTACACTCACAGCAGCCAATTCCAAGAAAAGTTGCGTAAGTTACGCAACGTACAAATGTTGCGTAAGTCTTGCGCCACAATGACTCTTTTGTGCATGCACTATTCAGAAAAGGCAGCAAAATGTTGCGTAAGTTACGCAACAAAATGTTGCGTATGCAACATTTGTGACCCGGCACAACGACACGAGGAACATCCCACCAAAACACTTTTTAAGTAAACAACGCCCGAAGTCAAAGTATCTTCAAAATTTGATTACAAATCAATTTTCTTTTGTTTGTATTTTCGGAAATTTTAAGTATTAGAGGATATTATATTTTGATATCATTTGAAAGCTAATGGTATACTCTTTCACATCATTAGAAAACCTCAAAATTTAAAAAGTGGGGTTATTCCTCATTATGCTGTGCCGGGTCACAAATGTCTTTGATACCTCGTTGCTAAACTGAACGATGAGACAAACAGCCTGCTTGCTCGTTGAACATGTCCTGACTCTCATTATGCTGTGCCGGGTCACATTTGAAGTTTCGTGAAATCGGCGGCAGCAGATCCCTTGATAACGGCAGAAATTATGACGTTGACTGCCTTTTCTAAACATTCTCGTTGATCGCTGTTTTTGTTGTTGTTGTTGTTGTTGTTGTGGATTGTGCACCACGCAGTGCGAGCCGGGATTGGGCACGCGCGTCTTCTTCGATCAGCTGCACCGGGCACCGGTCAAGATGATGCTGCTCGGTGCTCCCTGTTCCCCCGCCTCCCAGATCATGTCCGGCACCGCCGACTACTGGAACCTTATTGTCGTGAGTATGCCGCACCGTACGCGCGATTTCTTTCTTTTTTCTTTTCCCAGGACGGGAAAGAGACCATCAGTAGCATAAAGGCGCGCTATTGGTTGCATTTTGTCAACGCGTGGTGAATTATTCATGAAATCATTCCACTTACCCACGACCGATGTTGTGTAGGGGCTTTAAAGCTATTCAGAGCTACAAAAACTGTGCGAATATACAACCGTCAGAAATGCCAAAAGAGCAATTTTTATTTCGTGTTTACATAAGACAGACATAATAACACTGACAATGTATGTTTGAAGTTATTACTAAAACTGTTGCAAACTGCTCACTGACTAAGATTACCTGCAATACATGAATCTCAAAAGTTAAAGGGCCTGACGTTTCGATCCTAGCAGGACTTTTCTTATAGGTTAAGAGAAAGGCCCTTTGAGAAAGGTCCTCTTACTTTTGAGACAATGTGTTTTAATAATTTGTTTCTACAAATGCATTAGTGACCCGGCACAACGACATGAGGAATATCCCACCAAAACACTTTTTGAGTAAACAACGCCTGAAGTTAAAGTATTTTCACAATTCGATTACAAATCAATTTTCTTTTTTTTGTATTTTCGGAAATTTTAACTATTAGAGGATATTATATTTTGATATCATTTGAAAGCTAATGGTATACTCTTTCACATCATTAGACAACCTCAAAATCTCAAAAGTGGGGTTATTCCTTATTATGCTGTGCCAGGTCACATTTTTGGTCCGTTTTAACCTATTTTTGATAACTTTTTGGTACAGTGGAAAAATCGTTCCTTTTTGCTCCCTTTTACCCTCTGAGAAAAATTCTTCCAAGGATCGAAAGGTCTGGAACTCTGTTCTTATCTCTCTCGCCAGAACCAAGATGCCAACTGCTCACTGACTAAGATGACCCGCAATACATAAATCTCAAAAGTTAGAGGGCCTAACGTTTCCATCCTAGCAGGACCTTTCATCAGATGCATGAATCCAAGTTATAAAAAAGTAAAATTAAATATGTGACCCGGCACAACAACACGAGGAATATCCCACCAAAACACTTGTTGAGTAAACAACGGAAATTTTAAGTATTCGAGGATATTATATTTTGATATCATTTGAAAGCTAATGGTATACTCTTTCACATCATTAGAAAACCTCAAAATCTCAAAAGTGGGGTTACTCCTCATTATGCTGTGCCGGGTCACATATTACTTCAATCTGCTATTCTCACCACGTAAACCTTCAAATCGCAGTGCATATACTTGTAAATAATTATTATACTGGTTTCCACGACTCCCTCGCTGGTTCCCCTCCCTCCTTTCCTCTCCTCTCTCCTCCCCCTCCCTCCCTCCCGTCCAGATGTCCCCCTCGGCCGCCTCGCCGGGCCTGTCCAACCGCCAGATGTACCCGCGCTTCTTCCGCACCTACATGCCGGACGCCATGTTCAATCCCGCCAGAATCCGTCTGATGCGAGAGTTCGGCTGGCGGCGGGTGGCCACCATCCACGAGAACCACGAGGTCTTCTCGCTGGTACGCGCATGCTCACTATATACGTCCGTCTCATCATCCCCCTCCACCGTCTTCCATCCCAGTCACGTTGTTCACTCAAACCTCTGACCGACCACGGCTCTTTGTTCATAGGAGCTATACTTCAGCGCACAAATGTGACCCGGTGTCATGCCAAATAGTGTCCCCTGCCAAATAGTGTCCACTCATTAGCATACTGATCGCTGATTGGTCCAAAACGTATGACATTCAACCACCGTGGTTGGGGTATGGTTGCGCACTACACACGCATTGTGTATCGTTGCTGGCCTAACACACGCAACGTTGGGCACTTTGGTACCGTTGGACCCTAACTGTAAGTATGCTAATGAGCGGACAGTATTTGGCAGGGACACTTTTTGGCAGGACACCGGCACAGCGACATGAAGAATATCCCACCAAAACACTTTTCCGGTAAACAACGCCTGAAGTCAAAGTATCTTCTCCATTTGAAAAAAAACAAGGATTTCGGGGGAGTGTTTTTGTACTGTTTTCATGAAAATGTAAAGTTCCTGCCTTTTTGAATGGCCGCTTTCGAGGAGTTAGACTGGTGCTGCTATATAGTGTCTGGTGCCAAATGAACGAGCGAAGTCCCCTTGTACTATTAACAACAAAGCCTTGTTTTCGCGCGTTTTTCCAGGCATGGGCCGGATGTGGTCGCTGTAAACCGCAGGATCAGATCCCGCATTGCGTCCACACTTGCATGTTGATCTCGCATGCGGGATCAGACCCGGGTCTGATCCTTCCCAAAAGGAGGATCAGATCCCGGGATCTTATCATGATCGCACAAGCGTTCACACTTGCTTGATCGCCCTTTGATCGCCCTTTGATCGCCCTCGCGGGATCTGATCCTCATTGCGGGATCAAGTGTGAACGCAGTGTTCGACTCATCCATGCTCTTTCCCAAGGTCCCCAATATTGTTTTACTCTTCTCCCGGGTAACTGTCGTAAGTCTTTAAACTCGCAACTCTGGGGGAATAAGGCAAGAACCACTGATAGACGGCACGGCCCAAGGACCTAAAATAACGGCTCAGCTTCGCTTACCCCAAAAGCCAGATTATAATTATGAAAACTCCAGGGATTCCTTGCAGATCTGTGCGAATGGGTAAACCACGAAAAGCCAAAATACCGTTTCAGATTCATACAGTCATGATTTGATTGTGGGCCGAGATTTGGACCCGCTCTCTTAATACGTCTATGCGTTTTGCTTTTGACGTAGGCTTTATCTTTCATTTCGACTTCCGCTCTTGGGGTTCATTGTATATTCTGCGTATTCATTGTCCAGCTGCCATATCAAGAGATTTTTGCTACCGGAGGGAAGCGTTTTTTCACCCCTTAGAGACCCTGTTTATGGACAGGCGTATTTTTATTCGCATAGCATTCTCTTCCATGTCGTATTTTGCGTTCTTGTTTTCTTTGTTGTATTCGCAGGCCATTGACAATCTGCTGACGTTGCTCAAAGACGCAAACATCACCATCATTTCTTCGGAGAGCTTTTCAGAGGATCCGAAAAATCAGGTGGAGAACTTAAAGGTGAGAGTAACCTGGTCAGTACGCTGTGGGGATATACAACCGTCAGAAATGCCAAAAGAGCAATTTTTATTTCGTGTTTACATAAGACAGACATAATAACACTGACAATGTATGTTTGAAGTTATTACTAAAACTGTTGCAAACTGCTCACTGACTAAGATTACCTGCAATACATGAATCTCAAAAGTTAGAGGGCCTGACGTTTCCATCCTAGCAGGACCTTTCTTATAGGTTAAGAGAAAGGCCCTTTGAGAAAGGTCCTCTTACTTTTGAGACAATGTGTTTTAATAATTTGTTTCTACAAATGCATTTGTGACCCGGCACAACGACATGAGGAATATCCCACCAAAACACTTTTTGAGTAAACAACGCCTGAAGTTAAAGTATTTTCACAATTCGATTACAAATCAATTTTCTGTATTTTCGTATTTTCGGAAATTTTAACTATTAGAGGATATTATATTTTGATATCATTTGAAAGCTAATGGTATACTCTTTCACATCATTAGAAAACATCAAAATCTCAAAAGTGGGGTTATCCCTCATTATGCTGTGCCGGGTCACATTTTTGGTCCGTTTTAACCTATTTTTGATAACTTTTTGGTACAGTGGAAGAATCGTTCCTTTTTGCTCGCTCTTTACCTCTGAGAAAAGTTCTTCCAAGGATCGAAAGGTCTGGAACTCTATTCTTACCTCTCTCGCCAGAACCAAGATGCCAAGATCATCATCGGCAATATGTACGCCCGGGCGGCAAGGCGGGTGTTCTGTGAGGTGCGTGGGTGCATTGGAGAAACCAAAAAGCCACGTGCGCCACTATTGGCGGTACAGCTTTCACCATCTGGCTTTCATCTGGGTTAAAGCCCCTACTCAACATTGATCGGGGTCAAAGAATAGCATGCACACGTTGTCTGATCCAACATATGCATGAAGTACCACAACTGTGAAAATTTTAGCTCAATCCGCCAACCGAGTCCCGAGAAAATCGTGAAAACCGCGTCATTTGTTTCGCGAAAATGCAGCATTCAACGCCGTACAGTTCCGAAAAATAGATTAGATCTCGGTGAGACGTAAACTATTTCTTTTACTCATTTCTCCCAAAATACAACATTTTAGGCAGAAATATTTCTGTGCGAGGTTTCTACTATAACCATCTTCAAACTGTATAAGTTTCATGTTAATCTGTGAACATTTCTGTTTTTCGATCTTACCAATGTTGTGTATGGGCTTTAACGTTGATATTTTTTCTTTTGATATATGTCATAGGCCGTTTTCGAAATGAAGGCTTAGGCTCGGGCTAAGGCTTCGGTTATATTTATCTTACTCGTTAAAATATCACAGGCATATAAAAACGAGCGTTTGGCCTCAGTTTCCTGGTGAATATTTTGTACCTATCATGCCACCAAACCTTCAAATTCGGAAACAAAACACAACGTGGTTTTTCGGGTTTTGTCAGACGGAGACGAAGTCTGAGCCCGAGCCTAAAGCCTTATCCCCAAAACGACATATAGGGGCCTATGTATGCATATCTGTACTTACTCTAACCTCACCCAAATCACAGTTGAGTCAGAGGTGAATAATTATACGGTAAAAAACAGACATTGTTTGGTACATAGCCTAGAGATATGGAGGAATATATACAGAGAGTAGGACGGTCAAGAAACAAAGATACACTCGCCGGTTACAAATCGATCTTTGTTCTCGTCGCCTTCTTTCGGGCGCGATTTTGAACGCGAGATGCTGCCCTCTATTGTCGACAGGCGTACATCCAGGGCATGACGGGCGCCGAACACGTGTGGATGCTGATCGGCTGGTACAAGGACAAGTGGTGGCTGGAGGAGGACGAGCACGTGCGCTGCACCGCCGCGGAGATGGAGGAGGCCGTGGAGGGCGCTCTTTACATCTCCACCGAGGGCCTTCCGCTCAGCACGTCCACAGAGAAGACAGTGGCAGGCATTGTGAGTGGCCTACCTAATCGTGCCTATTTATAGGCAAAGCGCGTGGAGTCCAATGCGAGGCCTACTTGACTCTTGGTGGCAGCAGACACGAGTATAGATGACTGGTGCCCCGATTTATATACACGTTCTCATAGTAAAGCTTTGAATCCTTATCCCTGGTTCCCCCCCACGACAAACACGACAGTCCCTTTGCGCAATGCGCATGTCTTTGCCTACTTCCCCGTATGCTTTATTTCCCGTCAGAACAAAAATATGACCCCGATCATTCGCTTGCTAAGCCTCCATTTACATACACTGTTTTGCATCGTGTACAATGGTCTGTGCCAAGCAATTCAGGCGCGCTGCAGACTGCTAACTGACTAGAAATAACCCAGACCGCCCGGTGCTCATAGTTTTACAGAGCCCGACGTTTCGGTCCTACCAGGCCCTTGTATGCCCAACGGCAGAATGAGAACGGCCCTCTAGTGTTGGGGAATGGTCCTGCTTGGATCGAAACCTTATACGCTCACTAAAACATTCAAGCCCATGCAAATTCAGGCAACATCATGGATGATGTATGCCTGCTAGCCATTACCCAATTAACCAAAAGAATGGCTTTTGCAATATGGGAATGAGCCCGGGTCGGATCTGAATCGGATCTGAGTTCCTGTGGTGGATTTCATCATCACCCATCGTAACTTACGATGAGCGTTGACCAGGAACCAAGGAGACTATGACCGTTTCCGAAATGAAGGCTTAGGCTCGGGCTTAGGCTTCGGTCATGATATTTGTCTTACTCAATATAATATCACAGACATCTAAAACTAAGGGTTTGGACCCAGTTTCTTGGTGAATACTCTGTACCTATCAAGCCAACAATCCTTCATATTCGGAAACAAAACCCGACCTGGATTTTCAGGTTTTGTCAGACGGAGACGAAACCTGAGCTCGAGCCTAAGCCTTAATTTCGAAAACGGCCGTATAAGTACAACATACGATGGGTTATTAATGGCAAGTCGAGTTGAGCTCCATAGAAACTATTATTACGATTGATACGGGCTGTTTCGTTCCGTTCCCTGACCCCAGACCCCGGCAGAGTACGCGGCGTCCTACGAGGAGCGCATGCGGCGGCCAGAGAACCTCAACTACCACTGGAACAGCCTGGGCTCCTTCGTGTACGACGCCACCTGGGCCCTGGCCCTCACTCTGAACGAGTCCATCCAAGTGCTCAAGACCAAGAGGTAGAGACCCAATGGACCTTTCCCATGAAATATGCAAATAAGAGCTGGCGCATGCGCTTTAATAAATTGGTGGGCAAACGAGTTCGCGTTGCGTGCAGGTTTGGAAATACGCGCGCAGGAGATGCTGAATAGCCAATGACCGCACGCCAAACTGTTAGTGAGAAGGAACGCGCGCACGCCCGTGGAAAACTATGATTGGTTGGCAGCCCGCTTGCCCACCAATTTAGTTAAGCGCATGCGCTAGGTCTAATTTGCATATTTCATGGGAAAGGTCCATTTCACAGAGCCGCTTAAACGCCAAAATTTGCTTAAGCGTGAAAAATCTTCCTCAAAAGAATCAGGTTGCCAGCCAAAATTCCGCTTGTATTGCACGTGAAGCAACCAATAGTAGAATATGAGTCAAGTACAACAAGCACCAAGTGAAATTATGGTTGGCAATCTCGTTTTAACCAGGGGAGAAATTTCCTGCTTAGCATATGTTCACGCTTAAGCAGCTCTATGAAATTGGCCCCTGGACCCAATTTCACTGGGCCACTTAAGCGTGAAAATCTGCTAAGCGTAAAAAGCATTCCCCTTGTAAACAGCATAACAAAGCGTGTTACGATGCGATGACCATTGCTCCTGACTTGTATTCCACTTCAATCTCTACTCAGCATGAAACAAAAGTGAAGTTTGATTTGGCAAAGTGATCTTATGAATCATGAATCATTTTGTGATTTGTACGCTTAAAGCCCCTACACAACAATATTGGTCGAGGTCAAAGAATAGCATCCATGCGTTGTCTGATCCAACATATGCATGGAATAGCACACCTGTGAAAATTTCACCTCAATCCGCCAACCGATTCGTCTCTAGAAAATTGTGAAAACCGCTTCATTTGTTTCGCGAAAATGCAGCATTCAATGCCGTACTGTTCCGAAATAATAGTTTAGATCTCGGTGAGACGTAAACGATTTCTATTACTCTTTTCTCCCAAAATACAGCATTTTAGGCAGAAATATTTCAGTGCGAGATTTCTACTATAACCATCTTCAAACTGTATAAGTTTCATGTAAATCTGTGAACATTTCTGTTTTTCGATCTTACCAAAATGTTGTGTAGGGGCTTTAAGCGGCTCTATGAAATTGGCCCCCGCTTTGGATACCATTGTCAAAATAAGGTCTCCACTGCAGCACTGCAAAGGAAATTGGGCAATTCATATATTAGCTGTATAGGCTTTTGAGTCCAAAAACATACTGGGTATCATTCTTGGCCGCAGTTCCACACCCCATTCGTTAGATTGGATCGGTCACATTTTAATCACAATCTTCCAGTATTTCCGACAGAACCTTTGAAATGCGGATCTCAATTATCTGATTTCCCACGAGGCTACAGGTGTGTTGTTTGTACAGTCGGCCATTTGCGGGATTTGCAATGCAGTCTCCCATTGACCTTCACTGTCATAAATGAAGTACAAGCACTTCAATCAGCAAAGATTGTGGATTTCGCTCACAATAGCAATCGGCTGGCAACCGCCTGGAGGCATTCTGGTTCGCGTAAAGAGGCTGACCTGAAGGCTAACGGCAAGCTCTCTGAGGATTGCAAATTGAATGCAGCATCCCCATAGTTTATTTTCCCATTCCGGTCGTTTCAATGGTCGGCCTTGGCCAGGCACGCAGTGGGCCTATTCATCCAAAGGAACCCTTCCCCGTGAAATGTGGAGATATTACTAACACGGACAAACGGCAGGAGGGAGGGACGGATATGTAATCATACAGACAGACAAAGAAGACAATGGAGACAGACAGACAGACAGTCACATAGACAAACGGACATACACACATACATACAGGCAGACAAACATACAGACAGATAGACATACAGACAGACAGACAGACAGACAGACAGACAGACAGACAGACAGACAGACAGACAGACAGACGGATGGATGGAAAATTCGTTCACGTTTCAGCGTCATTGTCTTATGCCTCAAACACGAAATTACCCCACGCATGCGCTGTTGTTGCGTTACGTGAAAAAGAGAAATTGCGATTTTTTTTTTTTAGTTTGGAAGGCCATAATGTGATTTGTTATATAGCGTTGCGGCCTTGCCCTGGCCCAGTTTTTCAAAACCGATTGTCTGAATCAGAGATCGAGACACAGAATTTCCTTTGACTCAGCATTCCATGTTATAGTGGGACTGCATCACTGTACGTGTCTTCTATGCCAACAGACTGCTTCCATTCCGATCGCTCGCCGAGTTCATTTTGGACCTTCGCAGTTACTGGCACGCGGCTTCCCGCTTGTCAAAAGCGAAACAGCTTGAGCAGCTGGAGGCAATCTGACTCATCTAATTTGGGGGTGTTCTTTTTAGCTCTCCTGAATTCTGATTAGACGATGTCGTTCTTTTTCTGTGGTTCTTTTTTTCGAGCAGGTTCTCCGATGGACGCGAGCGGCGCCTTGAGGACTTCACCTACGAAGACAGAGAGATGTCGAATATCTTCTTCTCACTGCTGAATGGGACGGAGTTTCTTGGCGTTTCTGTAAGTAACCAACCCAACCCAACCCAACCCAACCCAGCCCAACCCAACCCAGCTCAGCCCAACCCAATCCAACCCAACCCAACCCAACCCAACCCAACCCAACCCAACCCAACCCAACCCAACTCAACCCAACCCAACCCAAGCCAGCCCAACCCAACCCAACCCAACCCAACCCAAACCAACCCAACCCAACCCAACCAAACCCAACCCAACCCAACCCAACCCAACCCAACCCAACCCAACACAACCCAAACCAAACCAACCCAACCCAACCCAAACCAACCCAACCCAACCCAACCCAACCCAACCCAACCCAACCCAACCCAACCCAACCCAACACAACCCAAACCAAACCAACCCAACCCAACCCAACCCAACCCAACCCAACCCAACCCAACCCAACCCAACCCAACCCAACCCAACCCAACCCAACCCAACCCAACCCAACCCAACCCAACCCAACCAACCCAACCCAACCCAACCCAACCCAACCCAACCCAACCCAACCCAACCCAACCCAACCCAACCCACCTAATGTAGGTCCGTGTGTTGTTGGTTTTCCCAGGGACCAGTGGCATTCAAACATGGCGATCGCGTTGGCATTACTCAAATCGAGCAACTGCAAGGTAAGCCACTTCTGGTACCAAAGACTTATTGCAAATGCTATACGCAACATTGATTATGCACAAGAAAATATCCACTACTTCGTATAGCTTGCACAGTCTTTGTGACCTTTTTGAACTTTGTGACCTTTTTGACCTTTAGGATCTTCCTCGAAGGCGTATTAAGAACTTTTTTAATTCGTGCTTGGGCCCTTCTCAAGGGCAAATTAAGACCTTTCTCATAGTGTTGCTAGGACCCTTTTCTCAGGCGTATTAGGACCTCTCTCAGGGCGTAGTAGGACCTTTAAATTCGTAAAGATGTATTAGGTATTTTCTCAAAGGGGTATTAGGACTCTTTTCAAATGCGCAATAGTACAATTTGCAAAGGCGCATTAGTGCATTTCTCAAAGGCGCATTAGGACCCTTCTCAAAGGCATATTCGGATCTTTCTCAAATGCTCATTGGAACCATTCTCAAAGGCGTATACTAGGATCTTTCTCACAGATGTAGGCCTACTAGGTGCTTTATCACAGGGATATCAGGACATTTCTCAAAGGCGCATTCAAACCATTCTCACAAAGGTATTAGGTCCTTTTTCACAGGCATAATTATTAGAGCCTCTTTCAAAGGAGTATTGGGACCATTCTCAAAGGGGTTTTTAGGACCTTTCTCAAAGACGTATTAGGAGCTCTTTCAAAGGCGTATTTTGGAGCTTTCTCAAACGGGATATCAGGACATTTCTCAAAGACGTATTAGGACCTCTTTCAAAGGCGTATTTTGGACCTTTCTCAAACGGGATATCAGGACATTTCTCAAAGACGTATTAGGACCTCTTTCAAAGGCGTATTTTGGACCATTCTCAAACGGGATACCAGGACATTTCTCAAAGGCACGACCTTTCCCTGAGGCCTATTTTCTGGCCCAGCTAGCGTCGAAACGCAAGGCCCCTCCACTTTCTGGACAGACGGTTCGCATATTAATATAGATATGGTCATGATTTTGATGGCACTCATATGATCCAAGGGGACTGCGCCGACGAGGAATGGCGGCTGTACGGGCCCACGTGCTTCCGACCGGTGTCCGACCAGCCTCTCCCGTGGGCGGGGGCTCGCGCCTACTGCCAAGCTATCCGGCCGGGCGCTTTCCTGGCTTACATGGACAGCCCGGGCGAGCACGAGTTCGTCTTGAACCTCACCAATACACAGAGCCAATTTTCTCACAACGAGTGGTACGTTTTGTGGCGTCGATTTTGTTGTCTGGAATTCACTGTCGATAGTAACAGGGCCAAAATGTCGGTTAAAAAACTGTTCAGGTTATTTTTTCCCGTTGTATTCCGAGAAGTGATGGATTTGTGATTGATTTCAACACAGCAGTTGGGCTTTTTTAAAGCCCCTACACAACATTGGTCGAGGTCAAAGAATAGCATCCATACTTTGTCTGATCCAACATTACGTTATGCATGAAATAACACACTTGACAATGTGAACATTTCAGCTCAATCCGCCAACCGAGTCTCGAGAAAATCGTGAAAAACCGCTTCATTTGTTTCGCGAAAATGCAGCATTCAACGCCGTACTGTTCCGAAAAATAGTTCTCGGTGAGACGTAAACGATTTCTTTTACTCTTTTCTCCCAAAATACAGCATTTTATGCAGAAATATTTCAGTGCGAGGTTTCTACCATAACCATCTTCAAACTGTATAAGTTTCATGTATACCTGTGAATATTTCTGTTTTTCGATCTTACCAATGTTGTGTAGGGACTTTAAATGATCTATAATGTTACCGAATGATACCATGACCCACTTTGGTCGAATTACAGGCCATTCTTTTGCCAAATACACTTTAGCATAGGCCTAGGTATTCGTCCTACACTAGGTATTCTTCTTTCTATAATCCGAGAAGAGAAAAAGAAGACATCGAAAGTTACAAGCGGCAAGTTGGCGGCTTAAAATAATGGTCTGAAATGTGCGCATTCTCCCCGAGAAAGTGTAGCCTATCCCCATCGCTAACTTTACCACAGTCGATTATTACCAATGTGGTCTCAGATGGAAGTTTGATTTTTTTTTAAACACCTTATTATTCATATATATTAATCATATTTCCGGCCTGAAGTTAAACTTGGGCCGTTTTCGAAATGAAGGCTTAGGCTCGGGCTCGGGCTTCGTCTCCGTCTGACAAAACCTGAAAATCCAGGTCGTGACTTGTTTCCGAATTTGAAGGTTTGTTGGCTTGATAGGTACAGGGTATTCCCCAAGAAACTGGGGCCAAACTCTTGTTTTTATATGCCTGTGATTTTATAACGAGTAAGATAAATATGACCGAAGCCTAAGCCCGAGCCTAAGCCTTCATTTCGAAAACGGCCATAGATTCGATAATTATGACGACTAAAGGCTTGATACTTTGACATTTCTCACTAACGGAGTCCCGTTCGGTTACCAACGATAGGCTCGTGAGTCTCCCGCACGACGGCGGCGGGGACCAGCCGTCGCCCTGGCTACCCGGGGGCAGTTCGGCGAAGCCCTACGACGCATGCGTGCTCATTAACGCCAGTGGGGATGGGAGCTTACACGCGGCGGACTGTCACGTGGCCTTGCCGTTCGTCTGTCGCATTCATGCAGGTACAACCCCGCCTTCGGTCGCTGAGCAGTGACACCGCTTCAATGCTAATACCAAGGGTTATTGTAGAAAACAAATTATTCGGCCTCAACATTTTGCGTTGAGGAGAATGCAGATTCTAGGAGTACATTCTCCTCCACGCAAACATCATAATCAATATCTATGATGCAACCACGGTACCCGCCGCAACACATATTCGAAATATCTCTCTTTCTTATAGAAATTCATGTCTCCCTGTGATCCCTTCCCTACTGCTTGCCCTCTCTTTGATCTCACCCTGGTCTGTCTGCCAGTTTCCCTCCTTTGATCCCTTTCCTACTGCCTGGCCTTCCCTTTGATCTCGCCCTGGTCTGTCTACCAGCGTTCCTCCTTTGATCCCTTCCCTACTGCTTGCCCTTCCCTTTGATCTCGCCCTTGTCTGTCTGCCAGCTTTCCTCCTTTGATCCCTTCCCTACTGCTTGCCCTTCCCTTTGATCTCACCCTGGTCTGTCTGCCAGCTTTCCTCCTTTGATCCCTTCCCTACTGCTTGCCCTCTCTTTGATCTCACCCTGGTCTGTCTGCCAGCTTTCCTCCTTTGATCCCTTCCCTACTGCTTGCCCTCTCCTTGATCTCACCCTGGTCTATCTGCCAGCTTTCCTCCTGTGATCCCTTCCCTACTGCTTGCCCTTCCCTTTGATCTCGCCCTGGTCTGTCTGCCAGCTTTCCTCCTTTGATCCCTTCCCCACTGCTTGCCCTTCCCTTTGATCTCACCCTGGTCTGTCTACCAGCGTTCCTTCTTTGATCCCTTCCCTACTGCTTGCCCTTCCCTTCGATCTCGCCCTGGTCTGTCTGCCAGCGTTCCTCATTTGATCCATTCCCTACTGCCTGCCCTTCCCTTTGATCTCGCCCTGGTCTGTCTACCAGCGTTCCTCCTTTGATCCCTTCCCTACTGCTTGCCCTTCCCTTTGATCTCGCCCTGGTCTGTCTACCAGCGTTCCTCCTTTGATCCCTTCCCTACTGCTTGCCCTTCCCTTTGATCTCACCCTGGTCTGTCTGCCAGCTTTCCTCCTTTGATCCCTTCCCTACTGCTTGCCCTTCCCTTTGATCTCTCCCTGGTCTGTCTACCAGCTTTCCTCCTTTGATCCCTTCCCTACTGCTTGCCCTTCCCTTTGATCTCACCCTGGTCTGTCTGCCAGCTTTCCTCCTTTGATCCCTTCCCTACTGCTTGCCCTTCCCTTTGATCTCACCCTGGTCTGTCTGCCAGCTTTCCTCCTTTGCCCAGCCCTGTCGTCAACATGTCATTAATGTACATTTTCAGTCACATTTGCTATTCAAGGCATTCTCCTGATGACGGCCAGATAATACTGGCAGTAACGTCGAGTTACCACTCAGGTTCTTTTCAGATCCACACCTCTTCTATAAGAGACCTTACACATGGTGTCGCCGCAAACCTTCCTATATTTATTCACCCAGCATGCAAATTTAAAAATTAATAGGAGTGCCCGACCTTTTGATCCTGGCACGACCTTTTTTCAAAGACCTTCGCGAAAAGTTTTCCACCTACGCGCAGCCAAATCAATCTTTAAATGTTTCTTTTTTCTCGAGAGGACATAATTAAATTATGACTTTTCTTTCTTCTCTGTTTCTCGACCCCTCGCCCAGAGTTCGTGGAGAAGCCGATAGCCTTCTACAGCGCGCTGAACGACGACCTCGAATGGCGAGGGAACATTATCTGGCCAGGTAAACTGTGTATTCAAACTCACGCGTATATACCCTCAATTGAACAGCGCCGTCCGATCGCTGTTAATAATAACCACGCGTATTGATTGACACAAACAAATAATACAAATGAATGTTCGCGAGGACGCTGCAATTACCGTCGAATGCCGTAGCCTTCTGTAAGGAGAGGAGATAGGAGATTAGTAGGAGAGCAGTAATTGCGGAAGCAATTTGCAGACAATGCCAATGATTCGCCTCCCGTGTGCAGCACAGAGGCCGACCGCTTCATCCCCTGTCATTTTTTATTACCCTCTTACCGATGAATGGTCTGTGACGACTGGATGACGAGTCTGGCCTCACCGGCTGATTGCTTCGACGGTGCCGCGTCTTCCTCGACTGCTCCGGCTATTTTTTTTCTTCTTTTTTATTATCTTCGACCGGCAATCATAAAAAGAGAAAATGATCGTCAACAAAAACGGCTCATTGGCAGCCGCTTGGATGCAGCGATTGTGATATTTTAAAATTCAATTTGGACGCTGTTTTCATTTTTTTTCGGCGGAGTTTTTAATTCACATCCAGCATGACGATAACAATTATCGTTTGGAGGTCTGGGGTTTCACTATCGCTTCGTCGCTAGCGCCGTCGCATGTCGGGTGTTCTTAGATTTGATTAGTGCAGTACTGTTGATATCGACTTTGGCACTCAACAAAGTGCCTATTAGCCATTTGCCAGCAGTGATAATGATTACAAAGCATTTCTGATCTCAGCTTCTTTCAATTATTTCGCTCTTGTTTTTGCCTAATATCCCGTTCATTTTTACCTCCGCCTCCTCTCCTTCTCCCCTCTCCCCTGCCTCTGCCTCCTCTCTCTCTGCTTCTCTGTGACTTTCTCCGCCTCTCTGTCTCTCTTTGTCTTTCTTTGCGTGCGTCTCTCTGATCCTGCTTCCCCCTGTCTCTCTGTCTCTGTCTCTGTCTGTACGTTCTGTCTCGCACTGTCACTCTCTGTCTTCCACTGCCTCTGTCTGTACCCTTGTTTCTCTGTCTCTCTCGTTCTCTCCACGTCTCTCACTATCGTTATTTGTGTATATCTCTGTCTTTCTCTCTCTCTCTGACTCGGTCTCTCTATGTATTATTATGTCTCTCTTCCTCATTTTTCTCTCTCTGTATCTCTCTCTGTATTTCTGCCGCTTTGTCTAACCGTCTCGCTGTCTCTCTGTCTTTCTGCCTCACTGTGTCCCTCTGTCTTACCCTGTCTCTCTATCTCGCTCTGTCTGTCAATCTGTCTCTGTCTCACTCTGTGTCTATGTTTCGCAATGTCTCTCTGTCTCTCTCTGTCTTTCCGTCTCTCTCTGTGTCTCTTTGTCTCCCTGTCTCGCTATGTCTCTCTATCTCACTCTGTCCCTCTGTCAATCTTGTCCCTCTGTCTCTGTCTCTCTGTCTCATGCTGTGTCACTCTGTCTCACTATGTCTCTCCGTCTCTCTGTCTCTTTGTCTGCCTGTCTCACTATGTCTCTCTTTTTTGACCTGTCTCTCCGTCTCACTCTGTTCCTCTGTCTCACTCTGTCTCTCTGTCTCTCTGTCTCATTATGTCCCTCTGTCTCACTCTGTCTCTCTGTCTCATTATGACCCTCTGTCTCACTCTGTCTCTCTGTCTCGCTCTGTCTCTCTGTCTCACTCTGTTCCTCTGTCTCTCTGTCTCTCTCTCTCTGTCTGTCTCTGTCTCCCGTCTCGCTATATCCCTCTGTCTCCCTGTGTCTCTGTCTCTCCACCCCTCGTTTTGTCCCCCTGGCTGTTCCATTTTGGTGACAGGCGGGAGTCCTCCTCTAGATCGCACACCTGAGGTGATCACGGAGATCGTCCGGGAGTACCAGGGCGTGTCGCCTTTCCTCTTCTTCTGCTTCTTCGGAGGTGCCTGCTTCTGCGTCCTCGGCTCCACTTTCTTCCTGCTCTTCAACATCAAATACCGCCGGCAGAGGTATACGCGCCTCCCTCCAAATCTTTCACCTCAGCATCGCCCACTGCCGTGACTCGCTTTCGAGTGATTCTAAAGCGAACCCAAGTTTCGAAGAAATGAAACTGACTGAAAATCTTTAAACCGTTTTTGAAGGAAAAAAAAAGCATATGAAACTTTGACCGGATGAAGTCCAGTATTAAAATTATCCTCCCAATTTACCACCATACACATGGTGATACATATGGTGTCACCGCAAACCAATTAATAATAATTGTTTCCACCATGCAAACCTTCAAGTCTTGTCTAATTTACCACCACTCGTGCAATTCTCCCGTTGTTAGTCTCCCATATCCCGCATGGCAGAGAGGGGACACCGTAGTCGGAACCATTATTCCGCTTTGTGAATCTTTTCTTTCCTTCTTGTCCTCGGATTCCAGGTACGTGAAGATGTCCAGCCCCAACCTGAACAACTTGATCATCATCGGCGCTATCCTGGTCTACGCGTTCGTCGTCATCGCAGGGCTGGACTCCAACCTCGTGTCCGAGGACGTCTTCTCCGTTCTCTGTCACGTAAGGACCGTGAGACCGACTGACCGGTCGAGAACAAGCCTTGGAAATGGAAGAGAAAATAGGAACGGGGAAATAGGAAAATGGGAAGATAGCAACAGGGACAGTGACAGTGACAGTAAACAGTGACAAGGACAGTGGCAGCGAGAGGGGCAGAGACCGAACTGAGACCGAGATCGAGACCGAGACTAAGACAGGGACAGGGACAGGGACACGGACATAGATAGGGACAGGGACAGGGACAGGGACAGGGACAGGGACAGGGACATGGACAGGGACAGGGACAGGGACACGGGCAGGGACAGGGACAGGGACAGGGACAGGGACAGGGACAAGGACAGGGACAGGGACAGAGATTGGGACAGGGACAGCGGCAGGGGCAGGGACAGGACAGAGATTGGGACAGGGACATGGACAGTGACAGCGACAGCGACAGCGACAGGGACAGTGACATGGGCAGAACAAATGTGCCCTTACAACTCCGACGTTGGTTCTCTCTGGATATCAAACGCGCTACGATGCTTTTTTGGTGAGTTTCGCTTGAATTTGTGATTGCTGTTCTTCCAGGTGAAAACGTGGACTCTTTCTGTGGGCTTCGTGCTGGCCTTCGGCTCTATGTTCAGCAAGACGTGGAGGGTGCATCGTGTAGCAGCTTTCAAAACTCCCAAACGGAGGGTACAGTTCTCAGTCTAGGGCACAAAAAGACCCCCGTACTTATGATGTTATGCTTTGTCCATGCGCTTTGAGCTCTTCTATAGTGCAACCTTATAGGCGCCTACTTTGCTTGTTGCACACTTTGCAGATGCATGTAATATCGTAGACTGTAAGACTAGTAGTGTTTGAGGTAGCTTTTCCAAACATTCTTGTAATGCTGAACTTCTTAAATCAGAACAGCTCAATTGTAAAAGAAGTTTGTGGTCAGGAACTCTTGATGCCAGATCCCATCGGTTATTTTCCCTTTCTTATCTTATCTACCCAGGGTCGTTTCAGATGGTTCCTGCTTTTTAGCTGGTTCCTTCATTTTAGCTGTATTTTCCTCGTTTCAGCTGGTTCCCTCGTTATACCTTGTTCTGTCATTTTGGCCGGGCACCAATTTTGAGCAGGTTCACCTTACTCCAACGGGTACCCCCACTTTAGCTGGTTTCCTCCCCACTTTTTTTTTCAGAACCAAACCTCTTCCTTTAAGAGACTTGATACATGGTGTCACCGCAAACCTTCCTATATTGATTCACCCACCATGCAAAGCCTTAAGTCTTATTTATGTTTTCCCCACAGACTGTTACCGACGGTCAGCTGTTTGTGATGGTCGCCGTCCTTCTTTTCATCAACGTGGCCATACTGGGGCTGTGGCAGATCATCGACCCTCAGTATATCGAGACAATGGACCTGCACAGCGAGGTGCGTTTTCTCCCAAGTGTGACGACCTGAGCTTGCCACCCAAAGGCCCATATTTATAGCGCCCTCATTTGACCAAAAGTACGACCTCCTGAGGAGGTGGAGGGTGGAGATTGAGTCATAGCCCGTGACGTCATGAAAACAAAGGCCCATATATATAGCGCCCTCATTTGACCAAAAGTATGACCTCCTGAGGAGGTGGAGGGTGGAGATTGAGTCATAGCCCGTGACGTCATGAAAACAAAGGCCCATATATATAGCGCCCTCATTTGACCAAAAGTATGACCTCCTGCCCTGAGCTATTTCGAAACCGTATTTTGGGTAGAACCTTTGGCTTATAAAATTCAAATACATTCAGAAAGCGACCCTGTCAAGTTGATAGATCCCCGTGAGCTCGTTTCCATTGACCTTGATCTCATCGTTATTCATTATATTGAAGATGCCACCGCTCATGTTATGAATATTCATGTTTTCTCGCGCCCAAGGCTGACCCGCAGGTGCCCAACCGAGTTCGTCAGCCCTACATACGGTACTGCACGTGCGGCACCCAGACGTACTGGCTGGGCGCGCTGTACGGATACAAAGGGCTCCTGCTCATTTTCGGGACATTTCTGGCGTGGGAAACCAGACAGGTACGATCTCACAAGACCCGGGGCAATATTTAGGGGATTTAGATGAAATTTGCACCTCATGGATTTTATTTGGTTAGAAGCACAACCCATATTTATCGCTACTTATCTGTCTCCAATAAAATCAGCTTCACAGACAAATATGTGACCCGGCACAACGACATGAGAAATATCCCACCAAAACACTTTTTGAGTAAACAACGCCTGAAGTTAAAGTATCTTCACAATTCGATTACAAATCAATTTTTTTTTTTTTTTGTAATTTCGGAAATTTTAAGTATTATAGGATATTATATTTTGATATCATTTGAAAGCTAATGTCATACTCTTTCACATCATCAGAAAACCTCAAAATCTCAAAAGTGGGGTTATTCCTCATTATGCTGTGCCGGGTCACATATGGCGTGTTCAATTCTGCCTCGTTATGATGGCTGCGGTTTCTCAATAACTGTAAAGACAATCCGCTCCATTTCCTCGTTCTTTGAGGGTTGATAGATTTTTTTTCCTTTCACTCTTTGGTCGTGTTTGATTGAGCGCGCGCGTTCTCACCGGCTGTTCGTGAACAACCCTGGCGGGGAGGTGGTGTGTGGGATCCTGTTTCGAGTGCAGCGTTCTTGTGGGTCGGGTTCGTGCGGTTCAAGCGAGAACAACAAGGCCCCTTTCCAAAACCCGGCTCAGGCTCCGACTTTGTCTCCGTTTCTTTTCGTCCATTTTAAAGTAAAAGGCGTGAGCATTTTGAGGCCTAAGGCTTCGGTTTTTTTTTTAATGTCATACTGCGTTTTGATAAAAAAAAATAATCCAAAGCTTTGAGGTCAACAAAGAACTCCAACCTGTGTCTTCAGCTCTCGATTAACAGCGACGAAGCCGGAGCCGAAGCCCAAGCCGGGTTTTTGAAGAAAAAAAAATGGCCACAAGGTTCGCGTTTGAAGAGCAGACCCGCCCGAGCGCGACCCCTGTCTCCTTCACTGGTAAACCCCCATCCTTTGCGTGTGTACGCTCTTGCATTTGCAAACAGGTCTCCATTCCGGGCCTGAACGACAGCAAGCTGATCGGCATGAGCGTGTACAACGTGGTCATCCTCTGCGTTCTGGGCATCGCCATCAGCGTGGTGCTAAGCAGCAACCCGGGCGCCCTCTACGTCTTCGTCTCAAGCATCCTCCTCTTCTGCACCAGCATCACTCTCGTCATCATCTTCGTGCCCAAGGTAAGCGATTTTTATGACTTCTAATAATTACACAAAAGGCCTATGTATATTTGGCTGCTTTCCTAAATAATTGCACTATAGGCCTTATCATTTCCACATGGGATTGTTCTATTGACTAGCCTGGTCTATTTACTAGCCACTTTGTCTGTCATTTCCTTGTCTGTCTGAGTCTTGTCTGTCCAAGGGAAAGGTGCAAAAGCAGCTTGCTTCACCTTTTACCTACATGTCGGTAATTCCTTGTTGTAATTCAAACTATAATTATAATTGTACAGATTGTACTGTATTTCATATTATTGAATACTGACAAATAAACCAGACTTATATAGATATTAAAAAAAAAAAAAAAAAAAAAGTCCTCAAAAATGGCCGACAACATCTCCGGACTGGAACCACGGAGTCCCCCGGCTAATGCACCGGAGGTCTCAGCTTCGAGTCCCGGTGTCATGCCAAAAGAGTGTCCGCTGCCAAATACTGTCCGCTCATTAGCATACTGATCGCTGATTGGTCCAACACGTATGACACTCAACCACCGTGGTTGGGGTATGGTTGCGCACTACACACGTATGACGCATTGGTGTACAAAATGTATGGTTGCCGGCTTAACGCACGTAACGTTGGGCACTTTGGTCCCGCTTGACCCTAACCGTAACCGTACCGGGTACAGTCACGCTATCTCTTTTGCAATGCTGTTTGCCGTCATCGATGCGGGCCATGCGGTCAAAGCCGACTGGCGAAATCGATAACAAACTCCCAGTTTGAAGACAATCGGTCCGGGTGTCTTGACAGCCTCTGGCCGATACCGAAGCTCAGTTGCCGTGAAAAATAGGTCCACAGACATCAGCTCGTAACGCCATTCAAAAAGTGATTTGCTCTGACCTTCGCGTGTATAATATATGTGACCCGGCACAGCGACATGCGGAATATCCCACCAACACACTTTCGAGTATACAACGCCTAAAGTCAAAGTATCCTCTCAATTCGATTAAAAACCAATTTTCTTTTTTTGTGTGGTATTTTCGGAAAGTTAATGTATTTGAGGAAATTTTGATATCATTTGAAATCTAATGGTAGGGCCTACACTCTTTCATATCATTAGAAAATCTCAAAATCTCAAAAGTGGGGGTTATTCCTCATTATGATGTGCCGGGTCACATATTTATGACCCGGCACAGCATAATGAGAAATAACCCCACTTATGAGATTTTGAGAGTTGCCAATGATGTGAAAGAGTATACCATTAGCTTTTAAATGATATCAAATTATAAATCATCTAATACTTAATTTGTCCAAAAATATATGTTTAAATTTTTAATTTTTAATCGAATTGTGAAGATACTTTAGCTTCAGGCTTCGTTTACTCGAAAAGTGTTTTGGTGGGATATTCCTCATGTCGTTGTGCCGGGTCACATATCTAACGAGTCTCGCGTTCTTCACGTTGGTGTTTATTCCTCCCGCCCGCCTCCTCCTCATCCACTGGCCAGATAATCGCCGTGACGCGGTACCCTGACGGCAACCCGGCCGGTGATTCGAGCATGACTCGCAGCAGGCCCGGCGGCGGCAGGGCCAGATCCGAGCACCTCTCCCACAGCAGCTCAGTGGCCAACGAGTGCGGACAGTTGAAGCAAACCGTACAGGAGGTACGTGCCAATTAATAATCCGTGACTTCATCGGGCCGAGGGGAGGAAGGGGGTAGGGCGCCCTCTGTGGTCAGCGTGGACCGAAAAAGTTTTTCTCCTGCCATCTGTCCTCTCTCTCCCTACCTCTCCCCTCTGTCTCAGCCCCTTTGCCCCTCTCTCTCCATCTTCCTCTCTCTCCGTTTCTCCCCGACTCTATCTGTCTGTTTCTTTCTGTCTCTCCCCTCATCCCCTCTCTCTCAATTCCTCTCTTACCCTCTCTCTGTTTTCTCTCCGACTCCGTCTGTTTCTCTCTGTCTCTCCCCTCATCCCCTCTCTCTCAATTCCTCTCTTCCTCTCTCTCTGTTTTCTCTCCGACTCTGTCTGTTTCTCTCTGTCTCTCTCCTCATCCCCTCTCTCTCAATTCCTCTCTTCCTCTCTCTCTGTTTCTCTCTGTCTCTCCCCTCATCCCCCCTCTCTCTCAATTCCTCTCTTCCCCTCTCTCTGTTTTCTCTCCGACTCTGTCTGTTTCTCTCTGTCTCTCCCCTCATCCCCCCTCTCTCTCAATTCCTCTCTTCCCCTCTCTCTGTTTTCTCTCCGACTCTGTCTGTTTCTCTCTGTCTCTCCCCTCATCCACCCTCTCTCTCAATTCCTCTCTTCCCCTCTCTCTGTTTTCTCTCCGACTCTGTCTGTGTCTCTCTGTCTCCCCCCTCATCCCCTCTCTCTCTCAATTCATCCCTTCCCCTCTCTCCAATTATTCCCATGCATCTTCTCCCCTCCCTCCCCATCTCCTCGTCTCTGCCCCCCACCTTTGTCTCTCTCTCCCTTCATCTCGCCACCTTTTTTGTCTGTCACTCTCTCTCCATCCCTCACCTCTCTCTTTCCGCATGTTTTTTTTTCAGCTCGAGGGTGAGTTGAAGAAGCTGCGGAGTAAGGACGCAGCCCGACCCCTGCCGGGCAATGGCCGGGGCTTCGGCTGCTGGCTCTGCGGGTTGGTGTGCGGCTTCTCCCCGTCCCGGGCCGGCGACTACCCGGCGGACCGGATGGACAAGCTAGCCGAGCCCGAGGTGTCCCCGACGGCAAGCACTTCCCACGCCGCCAACATCTAGCCGAGGTATATTGTACCCCGCGTCGTCAAATCATAACTTCTCCACCTAGGCCTTTAGCACTTGGATCTGCAGTATTAAGACCTTATCGTAATGTGGCCATTTAAAGGGTATATGTGACCCGGCACAGCATAATGAGGAATAACCCCACTTTTGAGAATTTGAGGTTTTCTAATGATGTGAAAGAGTATACCATTAGCATTCAAAAATATCAAAATATAATATCCTCTAATAGTTAAAATTTTCGAAAATACAAAAAAAAGAAAATTGATTTGTAATCGAATTGTGAAAATACTTTAACTTCAGGCGTTGTTTACTCAAAAAGTGTTTTGGTGGGATATTCCTCATGTCGTTGTGCCGGGTCACATATGTTTATTGGTATAAAAAAAAGAAACATGGCGTGTGTGGGGTCCACCTGTGGCTCTGATTTCATCTCCGACATCAATTGTAAGTCAGGCATGTAAGCGATTGTTCCTTACCTCTTCTTTTGAAGCAAGAGGTGGGAGCTGGAGACGAAAGCCTGAATATTGCAAATGATATTGTTAATTTGGTACTTTCAACTTGCAACGTTTGTGATTTCCGTCTCTGTAATAAAAACTGCCTCACACGAGAGTCATCCGCTGAGCAAAAAGTCTCTCGAGGCCGTCAGCTCAGCACGTAGCTCACCGTGTGCGCTGAACTTTTGTTGAGATTTCTGCCTCAAGAGGCCGTGAGACCAATATCTGTCCTGTTTGATTTTGGCAACCACGTGGACAGGGCGTACGCTTTCATTGGCCAGTTGCTATGCTCAGCACGTAGCTCAAGACGCCGCACACGGGTGAGATTTCATCCACGCGAGGCGAAACAGGATAGGATAAATATTGGTCTCACGGCCTCTTGTGGCAGAAAACTCACCAAAAGTTCAGCGCACACGGTGAGCTACGTGCTGGGCTAACGACCTCGAGAGACTTTTTGCTCAGCAGATAGCTCTCGTGAGCGGCGGCCTTAAGAAACCTCGCATTTTGTAATGTTTCCGTTTTCCTGCGTACCAAAAACTGTCGTGAGTTATGTACACACCTCTTGTATTCTTGCACTGAAGCCGGTTACTTAATATGAAGCTGATGTCAAATAGTTTTCCTATGCCAATTCAGGCTTTAGTTTAGTGTTCGTCCTAATTTCCCTAATATAGCTGGTTTCGTGGTCCAATCTACTATATTTGTGTCTGTGTAGCTTGTATAAGAATGTAATTAAGGATGAAGTATGCTTCAAATACACGAGGCTGAGAATTCATGTAGGGGCCTATAATAAGAACGTACACGTATTGCATGTACTCACTTAGTGCACTCGAACACAGAACATTATTATTGATTTAAGATTATCAATTCTAAGCTTATTAATTCTTAGTTAATCGTTGCAAGAATACAAATACCGAACTGCAAACTCACCAGTGTCTCCGTTTTGTCCTTAGTAGATATTTCTTTACCGCTATTTGGATGTAAACCCCTTGGTAGAACTTGTTCTCTTCACTACCTGGTGTACAGCGTAATTCCTATTCTGTAGTAACAAAAATAATTATGAAAAGCACTTTTTGTGAATTGGCCCGTGAGAACCAGTAAGCATATGTTTTGTATGTATGTATTTTGTCATAATAAAAAGAAAATCTTCTGAACTGCAATGGCGGGTGAACGCACTCACTTTTGTAACAGTCATACTATTCAAATCGACCAATACGAGCGATTCACAAAAGTAAGCCCTCAAGAGTTTGCAATGCGCTGGCCAATCCCAATGCGCGGAATCTGTCGACCCAATGCACGTTTACGAAATGAAGGCTTAGGCTCTGGCTTAGGTTTCGGTCAAATGTATCTTACTCGTTATAATATCACGGGCATCTGAAAACAAGCGTTTGGTCCAAGTTTCTTGGTGAATACCCAGCACCTATCAAGCCAACAAACATTCAATTTCGGAAACAAACCACGACCTGGATTTTCGGGTTTTGTCAGATGGAGACGAAGCTTGAGGCTGGGCCTAAGCCTTCATTTCGTAAACGGCACTAGTCTTTGGCCCTTTTCCAAAACCCGGCTTAGGCTTCGGCTCCGGCTTCGTCTCAGTTATCCAAATGCTGAAATACAAGTTGGAGTTCTTTGTTGAAGTTGAAGCTTTGGATTCCTTTTCAAAACTCAGTCAAACATTCAAAATTGATGCCAAAGGCTTCCTGTTTTCATGCCTTGCACTTGAAATGAATGAAAGAACCAGAGACAAAGCCGGAGCCTGAGCCTAAGCCGGGCTTTGGAAAAAGGGGCTTTATTATGGAGATTCCGTGCATTGTGATTGGCCGAGGCTTTGCAAACTCTTGAGGGCGCACTATTGTGAATCGCCTGTATTGCTGTAGAGTCATGTTGCCTGGCCCAACCAGCTGGTCGACGTCGCGTGGTGGATTCGAATCTGTAAGCGGCGGATGCCATGTTGCATCACATGCTGCGTTGCAATCACGTCGTGTTTATCGTGTTCACGACCAGTATTTCCCAGTTCACGAGTGGGCTGCATTCCAATGCTACTCACCAACACCACGCCAACACGCACAGTGCGCATGCGCCAAGACCGAAGAGTATACGCTAGTTAATTGCTACACGGCTGATTTTACGGAAACTCGTACGCCGACGACTCGCAGCTAATGTAATGAAAATCATTAAAAGAAAAACATGCAAATCTCAATCAAAGTAAAACATGCCAAAATCAATCAAAGTAAAACAGGCAAAAATAAATCAAAGAAAAACATGCAAAAATCAATTAAAGAAAATCTTGCAAAAATAAATCAAAGAAAAACATGAAGAATCAATTAAAGAAAATCATACAAAAATCAATCTAAGAAAAACATGAAAAATCAATCAAAGAAAAACATGCAAAAATCTATCAAAGAAAATCTTGAAAAATCAATCAAAGAAAAACCAGCAAAAATTAATCAAAGGAAGACATGAAAAAATCAATCAAAGAAAATCATGCAAAAACCAATCAAACCTATAATTATAGTGTGTATCAAACTAATTAAAAACAACATGGCGGGCGGCATATCAAAGTGCCCCTGCTGTGAAGTACACGATGATTGTTGCACTCGTTTGCTCGATCAAGGCTTTTCTTTCTCGAGATCTGTTCAGCCATCTGGAGTTTGAACCCGGGACCATAACAGGCCTGTACCGGAATAACCACTATCAGTCACGTGATGACATCGCGCAATCGGTCTGCTAGATTCCTCGACCCCGCTACCCCGACGGTAGGAATGGAAGCGATGGCCTTGGCCTACCGCCGACGCTCAACTGACGCCCTTCCCATTGTCTACATGTGTACACGGCGGGATTATCACTGTCATTAACGACCAAGGACAAGCAACAGGCGTGATATGCATTATTAATGACGGTGTGGGTTACGCAGCGCTTCTGATAATAATTATTAGCGGGCTGCAGGTCGACAGGACAGCGCCCCGTGCAGTGAATCATTGACGTGTGGATCTAAGTATCCGAACGCCGTTTTGAACATTTGCCTAATTTCGGGCTTGCTCTGCGTGTACTCTGCTCCTGCACGGTCCGCATAGGCCCAGGCGTGATGAAGGCACCTCTATTCGTGCGAGCGACTGTGCGATCAGCATAGAACTGAACAAAGTGGGCACTGACACCAAACCAAACATTACACGGACGCCGTGCGTGCGGTATATGGACTTGGTGGATTCCATCGCGGCATTCGTTCGAGCTTGCACAGCGGAATCGCCAATTCAGTGGGTAAGTAACATTTTGAAGCCTTTTCATATATGTGACCCGGCACAGCATAATGAGGAATAACCCCCACTTTTGAGATTTTGAGATTTTCTAATGATGTGAAAGAGTATACCATTAGCTTTCGACTGATATCAAAATTATTTCCGTGAGAACTTTGTTGTAAATAGTACAAGGGGACTTCGCTCGTTCATTTGGTACCAGACACAATACAGCAGCACCATTCTAACTCCTCGAAAGCGGCTATTCAAAAAGGCAGGAACTTTACATTTTCATGAAAACAGTACACAAACACTCCCTCGAAATCCTCATTTTTTTAAAACATTTAGAGACGTTTTTCGGAAAAAAACCTTTGGACATAATATCCTCCAATACATTAATTTTCCGAAAATACAAAAAAACCAACATTTTTTTTATCGAATTGAGAAGATACTTTGACTTCAGGCGTTGTTTACTCGAAAAGTGTTTTGGTGGGATATTCCTCATGTCGCTGTGCCGGGTCACATATTACTACGGTATCCCTTTACACATTCGAAACTCACACAGGCCAGCCTGATGTAAACATTACATGGGTCAATATTTCTACACGGTCAAAGTGCACTACTCAACACATGCACACGTACTTTTTTAGTGCCCTTGATGTAGCGCCTGAAGGTTGCACTCAAATCTAGCTCTGAGATAATAAGCTTATTTGCTTGCCAATCATACCTGTTTGATCTAACGAACTTACCAGTACATTTGTGACCCGGCACAACGACATGAGGAATATCCCACCAAAACACTTTTTGAGTAAACAACTCCTGAAGTTAAAGTATCTTCACAATTCGATTACAAATAAAAAAAAATTGTTTGGATTTTATTATATTTTGATATCTTTTGAAAGCTAATGGTATACACTTTCACATCATTAGAAAATCTCAAAATCTCAAAAGTGGGGTTATCCTCATTATGCTGTGCCGGGTCACATTTGTGAATCTACCAGACTTCGAACATCGCCTGCTGCCACTGGTGTCAATACACGGGATTCCTCTGACGAGTCTTCGACCAGTGTTCCTCACTGTAGAATTGAGACATTTCATCCTGTCTCAGAGGCTGATGGTGGCTCTATGATTAAATCGAAGAAAATCAAAACCTGTGTGTTGGACCCTGTGCCTGCAAATGTTTTTACCGAGTGTATATATGAACACTCTTCTTCCTGCAATCACTGCCATCACAAATTAGTCCTTATAGGAACTGGAACTTTTTCCGATTCACTAAAGTCAGCAATGGTCTTACCCACGCTGAAAAAGTCAAAGCAAGATCCAGAAGACCTTAAAAACTACCGCCCAATCTCAAACCCTCCACTCCTAGGAAAACTTATCGAAAGAGTCGTCAGTGGTCAATTCATGAGATATCTTGCTGAGAATAATCTTCTTCCTACGTCGCAGTCAGCGTACCGAAGAAATCATAGTGTTGAAACTTCATTGCTCAAAGAGAACAACGACCTCCTCGTGTCTCTTGATAATGGCAATGAAGCGATATTAATTCTTTTGGACATGACTGCGGCCTTCGACCCCGTCGACCACTCCATCCTCCTCGCAAGACTTAGGACCAGGTTTGGGGTAACTGGAGCTGCTCTGGACTGGTTTTCATACTACCTGTCAAGGAGAGAACAGAGAGTTCACATTGAGGATACTGCTTCGGACCCTAGTTATCTGCAGTGGGGAGTGCCTCAAGGGTCGGTTGTCGGTCCTGTCCTTTTCATCTGTTATACATCACCAGTACAGGAGATCATCGAGTCGCATGGTTTCTCAACAATGATGTATGCTGATGATACACAACTTTACATCTCTATGAAATCTTCCGACAGAGAGCAAGTAACTGAAAGGCTCGAAATCTGCTTGCAAGACGTGCAGTGCTGGATGATGAGCAACAACCTTGTCCTAAATGACAGCAAGACGGAAGTCCTTCACGTCTCCTCTAAATTCAGACGTTGCCAAGTACTCCGACCAATCTCAAGTGCGAGCAGTGAACAAATATCACCATCTGATTCGGTGAGGGACTTAGGGTTCACCTTTGATAAGCATCTCACCATGCGAAATCTCATCAACAAGATCTGCAGTAATGCCACTCTAGCGCTCAGAAGAATCGGCAAGATCAGACCCTACCTCAATAAGTCTACAACTGAGATTCTTGTGCATGCATTTGTGTCATCACTTCTGGACAATTGCAACAGCTTATTCTACGGTCTTCCAGACAAGGACCTTTCAAAGCTGCAAAGAATACAAAACTCAGCTGCAAGACTTGTGACGAAGAAGGGAAAGTTTGAACACGTATCACCGCTGTTACAAGACCTCCACTGGTTGCCTATTAAGTGTAGAATTAAATTCAAAGTACTTGTGATTGTCTTTCAATGCATGTACGGATCGGCACCCGAATACCTCAAAGTATTCATCCAACCATACAACCCCCAAATCACTCTCCGCTCACAATCAAAGAACTTACTGGTCCCAGTTTATTCCAATACTAAATCCTATGGAGGGAGGGCTTTCCAGAAAATAGCTCCGGACTTATGGAACTCACTGCCACAGCATTTGACGGATGAAACAAATTTTGATACATTTAAGGTTAAACTGAAAACACATCTGTTTAATCTGTATATTATAATCTGTTTTGTTCATTTTGTAAACTGTTAAGCGCATTGCGGTTTCTTTCAGTAATGAAATACGCTCTATAAGAATCACCTATTATTATTATTACCGATTTCGGTATCCTTGTGGAGACATTGCTTTGTTATCGTGCAGTACCGGAATACAACCGAGTGAGAAACAATGTTTTAAAAATGCTCCCATTTCAACCACAATCACTTTGCTGGGTAAAAATGTGGACCGTATGTCCCATATAATAGTAACACTTTAATTTGCGACGGATTCTTACCCATCACAGATGCCCCGTTTTTGAGTTATTTCCAAATATCAGTTTCGTGTGTGAGAGTCTTGTGGAGACCCATGCACCTTTACAATTTCCCTGTGGAGACGAATTCAACCTATTGTCTTAGGTCTCCATTGGAGCACTGGATTCGCGCCCAAAATGGCGCATCGACGGAAGGCACACTTTACACGGGCGGAGACCATTATTATAGATTAGAATCCCTATGGTTGAGACACGGGGCGTTTAAGCACGCAGGTCGCACGCTCTATCTACACGGGTCGACGCCGCGTTCAAATTGTGAAGGCTGCACGTGGCGCGAACGTGTAAAGTGCATGGTGGAGACCAGTGCCTTGTGGAGACCAGTGCATGGTGGAGACCAGTGCCTTGTGGAGACCAGTGCATGGTGGAGACCAGTGCCTTGGGGAGACCAGTGCCTTGGGGAGACCAGTGCCTTGTGGAGACCTAGTTCAATAGGTTGAATAGGTCTCCGCAGGGAAATTGTAAAGGTGTATAGGTCTCCACAAGGCTCTCACGAAACTGAAATTTGAAAATAACTAAAAAACGGGACATCTGTGATGGGTAAGAATCCGTCGCAAATTGAACTGTTACCGGTACTATTATAAGGGACATACGGTCCAAATTTCTACACAGGAAAGTGAATGTCATGGCCCAACCAGTGTGTGTGTGTACACAACCCGGAGACATTTTTTGGGCAGAGTACAAAAGAACCACGAGGCTCCGTTTTCACGTTTCAATAGCGAACGGGGGAACAGGGGTTCGGAAACAGGAGTTTGTCTGGAGACAAGACGCTGCATCAGAGCTCTTGTCAGCCGGCAATATATCCCCCAGTAGTTTACAACGTGCATGAATGGCAACGTGAGGTAAGATAGGTGTCGTCTTTGGTCTCAAGAGAGCAGTGGCTGGATCGAATGCTCAAACGTTTGGGCGAAACGATTTTACCGCTGGCTCCAATGGAAGTTCATTATTTTGTGCGCATAAAATGATACCGCCGGTAAACGGCCAACGTGTACGTGTGCGAAGCGTTCTCCTGTACCTTTAAAACAAAATCAATCAGAAATCCCATGGCCATTTACTGTCACTTCCACCAATGTACATTTGCTATCATGCAATTTTCATCGGCTCTATAACACCAGACGGGGCCCTCAGGTGACAATAATATCAAAGTAATTTGGTTTATGAACGCTGTCGTTTATGTTGACAAATGATCTGATGTTTTAATTAATACAAGCAGGCCCTAACGCCATGTTCCGGGGAAAACAACCACATATGGTTGGGTCGTTTTTAAGCAGGAAGCAGTATGCTACCTATGTAATTATATGTGCACTCTTGTTTTGGAAAAGAGATTTGCACAGCTGCTGCGACGATGGATAGAACCTATCGATGTCGATAGCTACGGTGTCATTGAATTGAAGTGGGTGGCCTCTACGGATATTACTGTGCAACGTCTGTGGATCGATTGAGCGTCCTTCGTATGCATACATAGCCAACTGTTACCGCTATTAATGATGCAATTATGACGGCAATTGATTGGTTATTATTAGCCATGACAATGGCAGGGCCTTGGCGGGGCATAACGATGTAGTGAATGGCATTGCATGGCAATGCATGGCATTGCATGACATTGCATGGCGTTGCATGCCATTGCAAGGCATTGTATGCCATTGCATGCAGGGCAGGGCATGGCAGGGCAGGGCTGGGCAGGGCATGGCAGGGCAGGGCAGGGCAGTGCAGGGCAGGGCAGGGCAGGGCAGGGCAGGGCAGGGCAGGGCAGGGCAGGGCAGGACAGGGCAGGGCAGGGCAGGGCAGGGCAGGGCAGGGCAGTGCAGGGCAGGGCAGGGCAGGGCAGGGCAGGGCAGGACAGGGCAGGACAGGGCAGGGCAGGGCAGGGCAGGGCAGGGCAGGGCAGGGCAGGGCAGGGCAGGGCAGGGCAAGGCAGGGCAGGGCAGGGCAGGGCATGCAGGGCATGCAGGGCAGGGCAGATCAGGACTGGGCAGGGCAGGGCAGGGCAGGGCCGATAACAGGAATTCATAACGACCTTGGGAATGACCTCGGACGACCTGAACAACATCCTAGGTGTTTGCGATCTCAAAGTGACGATATATTGTTTCCAACCCACACCTCTGTGACTGCAGGCCAGGATCCCAGCGGACGGAGTGCGATGATGCCGTGGGCCGAGAGACGCTTCGTGACGGCGGCGGTGCTGGCAGCACTCGCTGTGTGCCTGTACATCGGTATCTCGTATCTCACGGCGAGCAAACCAAGTACGTTGAACGAGTGGACTCTTCAGAAGTTACCCTGTAAAAGGGTCCGAATTGCTGGACGTTCTGTCTACTGTGAGGCAATTTAGCTCCCAGCTCGCTGAGCAGTTACCCTGACAAAACATCCTTCATCCTTTTACGATGTTTAGCCATTCTTTCTTGAATGTTTTGCCTACTCCAATGTTCCACCCCTTAACCCCGTGTGTACTGGGATATTTCTCTCCATGAAAACACTGGGGTCCTCGGAGCCCCCCCCCCCAATTGATCTCAGAAATGGACAGTCCGATGAACGTGCAGATGTATTTTCATGTGCCGAATTGAATCAAATTAGTTGCATAGTTAGTTAATTAACTATTCATAATGAAAATTTGATGCATTTTGGCGATATTTTTACTATTTCAACATAAAAGGTATTCAAACTTGAGGAAACTGTCAAAATTGCGATAAGGTTTTCAAGATGAGAAAACATTCAGTTCTGCTTTTATTTATGTGTACAGCTAAACCTAAACATCCCCGTTACAACAAAAAGCCAGCACTTTGTATGGCCTTATATTTTTGTATTGTTTTTATTTCTGATGTTTTTTTGTTGTTGTTTCAACTTAGTTTCTCTCAGAATGATACAGAAAATACCTGAAATACGTGCAGCATCAATACCTAAGCATGATTCATTTGGAAATACAAGCCACTGTCTGACAATTTCGCAACTACATGTATATGCAATTATTGTTATGACCTAGGCATCCTAATTGACATGTAACACTAGACAGGTATGTCCGGTATGGACAAATTGAGCATCAAAATGTGCGGTTTGGACACAATAAAAGACATAATAAATACAAACAATAACAAACATAAGCAATAAAAACAATGAAATTATAAAGAGAAGAGGTTTAGCTGTACACATAAGGGGCCACTCAACATTTTCAATGTTTGTATGTACCTATTTCGATTTTTTTCGAAATAATGGAAGGGTGGGGACAGACAAATTGCTAGAGAAAGAAAATCAATCTTTTTTAATCAAAATTAGGGGTGAATGGGTGGGTTTAAACAATGAGGGAAAAAAATTCGAAATTTAAAAACCAGTGAACATTTTTGAGTGGCCCCTGAAATTAATTAATCAGAACTGAATAATTTCTGATCTGGGAAACCTCATTCCAATTTTGACACCATTTCTTCATGTTTTTGTATACTTTTTAACGTTGAAATTGTGAAAATATTGCAAAATGCATGACATTAGCTAATTATTCAACAAAATAATATGATCGAAACATAATTGATTTGATTGTTATCAATTATGCAATCAGATTCAGTATATAAACATCCATCTGCACGTGAATTGTCAAGTTCATCGAACCTTCCGTTTCTGAGATAGATAAGGGGCTCCGAGGCCCCCAAATATTTTCGTGAAGCGAAATAGTACACACATGGTTAAACCTGATTGATCGATACTAGTTTAACTTTTTGAATTGCGCTTGGTCGAAATCAATACTCATCTCAATAAGCACTCATCGACAATCAACATTTCTAACCATCCCAGACCAAGCCTTGGATAAACTTGTTTTACCCATTTTGTATGTTGTTGTTCGCCGTTGGTTTTTGGTGTTCAACCCACAGCTTTGCGTGTTGGCCCACCCCGTCCACGCGGCTACCAAGGGAAGGTATCCAGTGCAGTGACCCGGCCGCTGCCCAATAGTACTAGTCAGCACCAAAGCAATCAGAAGAGCATCCATCACACCAGCGGAAGGAATGGGCAGGTATGCAATGCGCTGCCAGACGGGTCAGGGTCAGGTGTGGTTCGGGAGAGCATAAGTGCAGGAAGGACTCGCTATGTGCCCGGCAAAAATGAAGATATGACTCAATATGTGCCCAGCATAAGGGCAGGTATGACTCACTATGTGCCCGGCATAAGAGCAGGTAGTACTCACTATGTTCCCGGCATAAGGGCAGGTATGACTCACTATGTGCCTGGCATAAGAGCAGGTAGGACTCACTATGTGCCCGGCATAAGGGCAGGTATGACTCACTATGTGCCTGGCATAAGAGCAGGTAGGACTTACTATGTGCCCGGCATAAGGGCAGGTAGGACTCACTATGTGCCCAGCATAAGGACAGGTATATAGGACTCACTTTGTGCCCGGCATAAGGACAGGTATGACTCACTATGTGCCCGGCATAAGGGCAGGTATATAGGACTCACTATGTGCCCGGCATAGGGACAGGAAGGACTCAATATGTGCCCAGCATAAGGACAGGTGTATAGGACTCACTTTGTGCCTGGCATAAGGGCAGGTATGACTCACTATGTGCCCAGCATAAGGGCAGGTATGACTCACTATGTGCCCAGCATATGGGCAGGTATATAGGACTCACTATGTGCCCGGCATAAGGGCAAGTATGACTCACTATGTGCCCGGCATAAGGGCAGGTATGACTCAATATGTGCTCAGCATAAGGGCAGGTATGACTCACTTTGTGCCCAGCATAAGGGCAGGTAGGACTCACTTTGTGCCTGGCATAAGGGCAGGTATGACTCACTATGTGTCTGGCATAAGGGCTGGTATGACTCACTATGTGCCTGGCATAAGGGCAGGTATGACTCAATATGTGCCCAGCATAAGGACAGGTGTATAGGTCTTGACTCACTATGTGCCCAGCATAAGGGCAGGTAGGAATCACTATGTGCCTGGCATAAGGGCAGGTATGACTCACTGTGTGCCCAGCATAAGGGCAGGTATATAGGACTCACTATGTGCCTGGCATAAGGGCAAGTATGACTCACTGTGTGCCCAGCATAAGGGCAGGTATATAGGACTCACTATGTGCCCGGCATAAGGGCAGGTATATAGGACTCACTATGTGCCTGGCATAAGGGCAGGTATGACTCACTGTGTGCCAAGCATAAGGGCAGGTATATAGGACTCACTATGTGCCCGGCATAAGGGCAGGTATATAGGACTCAATATGTGCCTGGCATAAGGGCAGGTATGACTCACTGTGTGCCCAGCATAAGGGCAGGTATATAGGACTCACTGTGTGCCCAGCATAAGGGCAGGTATATAGGACTCAATATGTGCCTGGCATAAGGGCAGGTATGACTCACTATGTGCCCAGCATAAGGACAGGTATGACTCACTATGTGCCCAGCATAAGGGCAGGTATATAGGACTCACTATGTGCCCAGCATAAGGGCAGGTATGACTCACTATGTGCCTGGGATAAGGGCAGGTATGACTCACTATGTGCCCGGCATAAGGGCTGGGTTTACTCACTTTGTGCCAGACAAAAGGGCTGGCCTTACTCACTAATAATGTGATAATGTGATGTGACTCATTAATAAGGGCATTGAACACTTAATCTTTCGCTCCTCAGGCCTCTACCAAAGGAGCCACTGGAGCGTTAGGAGGTTGCATGGACCTGAAAAACTTAGAGAGGGACAAGGCGTTGGTGCTCGGCCATCGAAGGAAAGACAAAGGTAACTCCTATTACATTGTACTAATTGATACTTTTACGCTAGAACACTCAACGACATTCTCTGCCGATTTTCCATTTTTATCATCGGGTTTGTGTGTCCTTAAGGTTTCTTGACCATCGGTGTGACCAGCGCCAAGCGGGCGAACGCCTCCTACCTCCAACCCACCCTGGCCACGTTGATAGAGGGCGCCAGCCCAGAGGAGCTGGCCCGGCTCTCCATCGTCGTCTTCGCCTGCGACTTCGCCGAGGCCGATCGCAAGGAGGTGACCCGGGTGGTGGAGTCCGGCTTCGGCGAGCACCTTGCCTCGGGCCTGCTGCAGGTGGTGGAGGCGCCGCGGTCCTTCTACCCGTCCCTGGAAGGGATGAAGAGGACCTTCGGCGACCCGGTGGCGCAGGTACGCTGGCGGGCCAAGGAGACCCTGGACGTGGCCTTCCTGATGGCGTACTCCCGGTCGCTGTCCCACTACTACATGCTGATGGACGACGATCTGGCCAGCAAGCCCGGCTACCTGGGAGACCTCGGAGCCTTCATCGAGAGACACCGAACTGCCAACTGGATTGTTCTGGACGCTTCGAGCAGGGGCACGTGCAAGGTGTTCAGGGACGAGGATCTTGGACGAGTGGCGCGCTTTTTGATTCATTTCTACCAAGAGCAGCCCGTGGACTGGTTGATTAATGGACTCATTCCCCTGCAGGGGCAGCAGGGACACTACGCAATAAAGTCTGTGCTCTTCAAGCACTTGGGACATGTGTCGACGCTGTCCTTGAAAAATCACAGGACACACCGCAAAATAGGATAGAGGAAGCACTGAGCTCTGAACCATCCAGGCAGCTTGTCGGCCTTTAGAGGTGAAGGGTCCGTGCTGTGCCATCGTGGTAGTCCTTTTATCATAGATTTGACCGCGGGGCGTTATCTACACCTTTGGATTCTCACACTGGTGAAATACTATAATGGCAGCTCCTTTCGTCAGTTACCGGCGCTTATGTAGCGCGCACCGAACAGTGGATGGACTAGACTGCCTATGGATTACATCTCAGTGAGCGTTTTGTAACGGCACAAAAGCTATGACGTCATTTTTGAAGGGAGCCCTCTATTGTAGGTCTGTGCCATCGCACAGGTTTGCGCATGCTCGATGCTGCGTGTTTCAGTCAATATATGCAGACCGACGTATGAAGCTCAATCCTCGAAAAGAATCCCACACGTTTCAATGGGCGATTTTTTTTGTCCACAGAGCTAACTGCCTATTAACTGGTTCCCTGCAAAATGTAGCCTCACGCACAAGTCATTGTTTTCTGGTCGCCCATTGAAACGTGTGGGATTCTATTCGGGGATTGAGCTTCATACGTCGGTCTGCATATATATCTCCAATACTTCACACGCAGGCAACTGTATTTTACTTTCCTGCGGTACGAAGTATAGCAGGAAATATTTGTCTGTACGGTACCCACAAGCTTGACGCTTGAGTGGCCATGATAAGAATGGGCCTAATTTGAATGGAATGCCAAAGAGAGGGCGTTTTATTTGGGTGTGGCAGTAGTGTGGCCATTCTAGCCTGCGTCCACCACTGCGCGAGGTCGGTCAAGTTACGGACCATTTAATTATATCTAATTAAAGACTGGGATACCCCCTGATCAAATGACTGGAAAAGGAAAAGTCATGAGGTATAATTATAAAGATAGAGGTCATGAGGTATAATCATAAAGATAGAGGTCATGAAGTATAATTATAAGCATTTAGATTAATGTTATGCGCCACAAGGTTTTCCAGAGTATTTTCCTCGTTGAGTTTTTTACCTCTGGTTTTTCACCCTGGGCAAGAGTTCTAGAGTTCTAGAGTTCTAAAGGAGAGAAACATGTACATGTACATTATTGTAAGATAATAAACTAGCCGACGCTCGCCAGGCGACAGGCTACACGGCAACTATTTAAGAGTTGGCTGTAATTGTGTATTGAGTGAAGCGCCAGTAGTGCGCATAGGAGAGACTCAATGGATTCCTTGGGTCAATTGCGTGTGGTTGAAAGGTCAGTTAAACTTGGCAACGACCAACTGTATCTGATTCGAATCCAGCACTAGCAACGGGTATTGCACAAATTAGCTTTTCGCCTCCAAGATTGCGGAGTGATGACGTCATAATAAAGTACCGCGTTAGACATTAAAAAACGGGGTAAATGCAAAATAATGCATATCCATTTTTGGAATTTTTTTTTTAGTGCGTTCGCGTTATTGTATTTTCAATTTGAAGCCTACAGTAAACAAATGTGACCCGGCACAACGACATGAAGAATATCCCACCGAAACACTTTTTGAGTAAACAACGCCTGAAGCTAAAGTATCTTCCCAATTCGATTACAAATCAATTTTCTTTTTTTTTATTTTCGGAAATTTTAAGTATTAGAGGATATTATATTTTTATATCATTTGAAAGCTAATGGTATACTCTTTCACATTCATTAGAAAACCTCAAAATCTAAAAAGTGGGGTTATTCCTCATTATGCTGTGCCGGGTCACAAATATGAACAAATACTAGCAGGACCTTTCTCAAAGGCAGAGTGACAAGGACAAAGCAGGCACATGTACACGAAGGAAGGGGGAAGAGAGTGAATAGGACACGGATGATAAACAAAGGACAAAGAGTAAAGCTGGTAGGGAGAGATCAAAGGGAAGGGCAGGGAGTAGGGTAGGGATTAGTGAGAAGAGGGGGGAAATATAAAAGAGAGAAGTGTGGAGGAGTGAACAAAAAAAAAAGATTACCAGTAAATACATGGTGTTAGTCATTACCCTCCTGGATGTTGAGGCCATGTGGTTGAATAGTCCGAAGACGCTTCATCCACATTTTCTCACGGCTAAGACGGACGGCATCACTACGGTGACCAGCAGATCAACCAAAAGACACCTGCCGGTTTTTTGACGATCAAAACGATTTTCTGATAATCAGATGTTTCGCAGACGGAAAGCGATTTTTCTGGACGGCAGATTGGACACAATGCTAAATATACCAACACAATGACACAATGACAAAGTGATCTCAAGTTTCCCCCAAAATGAAATAAATTATAGTTTAATTTAAAGCCCTCTCACACGCTCCCAAACAGTTCTTGGAACATAAACTGATAACTTGAAATGATCATTATAAAAAGGAAATTTTGTGAACGAAACAGGAAACAGCTTTTGTAAACTTCTGAAAGCAAACAATTGAACATTTTGAAGATATGAACGGAATTAACGAAGTACAACATAAACTATGATACTCTAACAATTTCCAAAACCCGGCTTAGCCTCAGGCTATGGCTTTGTCTCCCTTACTTTCATCCATTTTAAAGGCCCTATACAACATTGGTAAAGGTCAAAAGATTGCCACAGTTTGTGATTAGCTCAAATGGTGATCTGAGAAAGTAGAAAAAGGTAAAAAACCGTCACGGTTTTTGCACCACTCTATAGTGTAAGAAATAGTTTATAGTAATAAACTATTTGTCGATGTTTGAATGAAAGATTTCTAGTGACTGCATCCCAGACCGTGAGTTTTCAACATGGGGATTCTTTCATGACCATCTACAAACTGTGTCAATTAGAAGGAAATCTGTGGACATCGATGTTTTTCCGATCTTCCCAATGTTGTATTGGGCCTTTAAAGTACAAGGCATGAAAATGGGAGACCTTTAGCTTCGTTTTTAAATGTCATACTTTTTTTTTTGAAATAATCCAAAGCTTAAACTCCAACAAAGAACTCCAACCTGTGTTTTCAGCTTTGGGATAACGGAGACGAAGCCGGAGCCCAAGCCCAAGCCGCGTTTTGGAGAAAAAAATAGAGCCCAATGCGCGTCTGCAAAGGGTCGACAGATTCCGCGTGTTGTGATTGGCCAACGCGTTGCAAACTCTTGAGGGCGCACTATTGTGAACCGACCGTACTACAGAGTTCGCCGTGTTCCGAGTCCAGAATTGAGTTCATTTTATCCTCAAAGTTCTAGCCGAAAGTGCCCCACAAGCGAAACAGAAGAATCCGCAATTGCGGTGTATGTATGTACATCCTTTTGGGAAAAGGGAAAAGAAATAATCATCTTGCAAACCGGCAAAACCTCTACGACATTCAGTAAATCAGGTACTCCTCTTAAGGCACGTCAACGAAATATATACATAATTATATACGTGCCGTACTTGTGAATTTAGACATAATTCTCTTGTGCACTAGTGAAATCATGTATCGACCAATCTTGCTCAAAGTTTCAATTGAAAACAACCTCACCAAGACTCAGTTTCGGTGAGACGATGTTTTGGTCCAGTACTGCATGTTTGCTTCATTTATTCGCCCACGTTCTTTTGCAGTATAGAATTTTCTTTTTTTGAGGGGGGGGGGGTCACCACATTTTGAAGAGTGGTGTGGCGATTTTCTCCCGGGTCTTCTGGGTGTTGTAGACTCTGAAGGAGGTGAAGGACTTGGCCACGGTCCGGTGCTGGCTGAACTCGGTCAGCAGGAAGATGAGCTGCCGCACGTCCCGGGACCTCGCCCGCAGTAGCTGGCCGCTCGGCTCGGCCAGGCCCGGGGCTAGCTCCAGCAGGACCCAGTACTTGTCCGCCAGCCTCCCGACGAAGTCCCGAGCGGCGCCGGCGTAGCCCGGCACCGCCCGGCCGGCGCTCGGGTGCAGCTGCAGGACGTAGTCCGTGCTGTCGGCGGCGTAGGCCAGCAGGAAGGCCGACTCCAGGCACGCCCGGGCCTGCTCCTTGCTGCGCCATCCCGCCCAGCCCTTCGGGTACAGGGACGCCGGCGCGCGGATCAGCTGGAGCAGACCGGCGCGCATCGGGTCCGGGAAGAGGGAGAAGGCGGCGCGGGCCTCCTGCTCCGACTGCGGGTCCAGGCCGCTGACCAGCACCACCACGGTGACCGATGACTCGTCCGAGGCTTCCCGACTCCCGTTGAGTAGACTTCCCAGGGTCCGGTTGAGAAGACTCCGGCCGTCGGGCGGCGATGAGTAGATGATGCCGATCGTCAGGAATCCTGGAGTGAGAGAAAACTGGAGCAAATAAGAGCAGAGAAGGGCAGGGCAAAGGACAAGACAGGGCAGGCCAGGGCAGGGTAGGGCAGGTCAACACATGAAAATGGAGGGCAGAGCAGGGAAGGTCAGGGATTGGTACTACATGGGTGAGCAGGGCAGGACAGGGCAGGACAGGGCAGTGCAGGGCAGGACATGGCAGGGAAGGGCAGTGCAGCACAGGGCAGGACTGGCCATGGCAGGGCAGGGAAGGACAAAACATGAGAATGGAGGGCAGGGCAGGACAGAGCAGGCCAGGGCAGGGCAGGGCAGGACAGGGCAGGACCTGGCAAGGAAGGGCAGTGCAGCACAGGGCAGGGCTGGCCATGGCAGGGCAGGGAAGGACAAAACATGAGAATGGAGGGCAGGGCAGGGCAGGGCAGGGCAGGACAGGGCAGGACAGGGCAGGACATGGCAGGGAAGGGCAGTGCAGCACAGGGCAGGGCTGGCCATGGCAGGGCAGGGCAGGGCAGGGCAGGGCAGGGCAGGGCAGGGCAGGGCAGGGCAGGGCAGGGCAGGGCAGGACAGGGCAGGGCAGGGCAGGGCAGGGTAGGGCAGGGTAGGGCAGGACAAAACATGAGAATGGAGGGATGGGTACTACAGGGATGGGCAGGGAAGGGAAGGGCAGGGTAGCCCAGGGCAGGGCCGGCCATGGCTGGGCGTTTCAGGCCGGTGCAGTTTAGGGCGGAGCGTGGCCGGGTGAGGGCATTTGAGGGGAGGGAAGTGGAGGAGATGTGCCGGGCAGGCTACAGGGCAGTGTACTCGCTATCCGCGACTCTGCCCTCTGGGCTATAGCTGTCCACTATAGTAACACCAACCATTTCCTTTCCTGCGACGGCCAAGGAGCAAGACTCCGTCCCTGTCCATGTTCTCAAGGTGCGACGAATTCACCCCCAGGGGCTCGATGGGCTGAACCGGGACGATGTGTGGCGTTTGCAGCTAGAAGAAAAGAAAAGAATAGAAACATGTATCTTTTGTACCAGAAGCTGTTCCTCTATAACACAGGATGGGACGGGCCTGTTCCCTGCCGTCCAGGCTCGGCGATGCCTTTCCCAATTCCCCCAATTTTCCCAAATTTTCCCAATTCCCAGATACTCACTTAGGGGCGAGCTGTTGAGTGTATCGGGGATTGAAAACCCGAACCGCGCTCCGATACTCGGACTAATATTATAAGCCCGGAGCATACTGGCCGGAAGGGAGGCATATATGCGTCACGACGTATGACACTCAACCACGTCGTTGGGGTATGGTTGCGCAGTACACACGTATGACGCATTGTGTATGGTTGCTGGCCTAACACAGGCAACGTTGGGCACTTTGGTCCAGTTTGACCCTAACCGTAACCGTAACACTAACCCTAACCCAAACTACCCTAATCCTAACGCTAACCCAAACAATGCTAACCCTAACCCTAATCATAATCCTAATCCTAACCCTAACCCTAACCCTAACCACCCTAATCCTAATCCTAACCCTAATTCTAATCCTAACCCTCACTCTATCCCTAACACTAACCCAACCCTAACTCTAACCCTAACTCTAACCGTAACCGTAATCGTAACCCTAACCGTAACACCCTAAGCCTAACCTACACTGCTTTACAAAACATGTCCTTGTATAGTCCCCACACAATTAACGGAATACCAGCGATGGTGGTTGAGCGTCATATGTCGGTTCTGTTATATATCTCCGGAAGGTCGAGTTACCACTCGGGTCCTTTTCAGAACCATATATACCTCTTCGTTGAAGAGACCTTATAAAAGGGGTCATCGCAAACCCTCCTATATAATTAATAAGCCTTTCGATGGTATCAACACAGAATGTTAACGTCAAAAAAAATTAAAACCTGATATACAAAAATGTTTCAAACTGCTTACTGACTAAAATGAACAAAATGCAAATCTTAGTGCAGGACCTTTCCTTTGAGAATGGTCCTGCTAGGATCGAAACGTCAGGCCCACTAAATGTAGAGGTAAAAAAAAATCTATTACTTCTTCGGCGAAAATTGGCTAAAAACACCATTATTACATTCACGACGCACAAAAAAAATCATATTCAAATGATATTCGAGTAAAATTATAAAAACTCAATCAAATTACAGGCTTTTAATGACCAAATAAATACATGATACAAATACAAAATGCTCAATGCTCATACAAATGCCCACGATCCTGTGATGACATCACCAATTTGTGTTCACGAATATTGAAATTCTCGTGAGCCATAAAAACCTATAAAACATGCCAATGACACCCCAGAACCCCAGTGTTGAAATTAAATCAGTTAGATTGTTAGCAACATTGCAAACATATGTGACCCGGCACAACGACATGAAGAATATCCCACCAAAACACTTTTTGAGTAAACAACGGCTGAAGTTAAAGTATCTTCACAATTCTATTACAAATAAATTTTCTTTTTTTTTATTTTCGGAAAATTTAAGTATTAGAGGATTATATTTTGATATCATTTGAAAGCTAATGGTATACTCTTTCATATCATTATAAAACCTCAAAATCTCAAAAGTGGGGTTATTCTTCATTACGCTGTGCCGGGTCACATATTTGAGTTATGCATTTTTCATTGCAGAGCCCTTGAAATGATAGGCTATCTGCGTGACATGATGAGGTAATCGTTCCGAATGGACATATGTGACCCGGCACAGCGACATGAGGAATATCCCACCAAAACCTTTTTCGAGTTAACAACGCCTAAAGTCAAAGTATCTTCTCAATTCGATTAAAAACCAATTTTCTTTTTTTTTGGTATTTTCGGAAAGTTAATGTAATGTAAATTTTGATATCATTTGAAAGCTAATGGTGCACTCTTTCACATCATAAGAAAATCTCAAAATCGCAAAAGTGGGGGGTTACATATGACCCTGCATAGACCTATAATGCGCAGCCGCGTTCTCCCTTGGATGACCTATAATCATAATAGACCCATTTCGCGTGACGTCATGCTGGACTGCCTTACGATGGCAGCGCACAGTATAAACATCGGTTGTACCGTTATGGTTGTGCGCACACTTTCCGTTAGAAGCGGTCCAACGTTTGGTCACGTGGGTGAAAAAGGTCTATAGTATTGATGCTTCCATCAATTTTGGTTGGATTTAAATTTTGGTTTAAACTTACCTGGTCACTTTTACTGGGCAGAGGTTGGCCGGTAAAAGTAACCATTCACCTCGGTTAAATTAACCGAGAGGAAATTCAACTGCGCCGTCCAAATCGGCAACAAACGCACAACTCCCTGCAAAACTTGTTTTGACCTTCCCATCGAAAACGACCGAGTCACACGGTCACACACACACACACACACACACACACACCCTTACACGCGTATACTTGTGGGGTATTTCCTTTGTTCTCGTGTACTAAAAAAATACTCCCAGAACGGCCTGATTCAAATCGCTCCCTTTCGAACCAGAATAACTTTCCTAGGATGAAATCTCTAGCGAACGTCCCTTTGTAATATAGTTCTGTTTGCGACAGATAAACATACCTCGGAAATTCCTCCTTTTTGAGTTAATTCCAAATAACTAGTTTCGTGAAAACCTTATGGGGTAACAAAAATGTACCCCACAAGGAGCGGGCCCATTGTTCTGAGTACCCACCCATTGTTCCAGTACCCCACAACCCACCTTACGTAAGCCCAACAGGTACGTACCAGCATGGAATCGGGATCGGGGTTTTGGCTGTGACCTTTGGGATCATCCAGTTCACCGACCTCCTCGGCAGCGTTCTCTTGGATGCGAAAAGTGCCTGTACCGTAAAGAATTGTATACAATTCAAATACTCCTTTCTTTCTATACAATCGGTCGGTCAGTTTTGGAAACCCAAACACACCATGGAGGGGCGCGAAATAGTTACATTGGAAGGAGGCTGTCTTTACTTTGATGCCAGTGGATATGCAGTCCGGACAGAAAGAGTATTGTCCCTGAACCATGTAGGACAGGAAGGAAGCGGACCTTTAGCATGACCTTCCTTGCAGCATCTACTCTGCCAGATAGGAAAACCTCGTGGCCATTTCCTTCAATGTTACTGTAAGCCCTTGTGGGCATGGTTGTTTCGAAAGATTAAAACATTACTGTAGTCACATTTCTTCAAAGCCCGTTATTTGTTTACTGTAACAGTGGAGACATTACTTGTAATTAGATTACACAAACGTTTCATTTACTTCGAATAAGTTTCTTATGAAGCAAGTAAGCAAGCAAGCAAGCAAGCAAGCAAGCAAGCAAGCAAGCAATCAAGCACGCAAGCAAGCAAGCAAGCAAGCAAGCAATCAAGCACGCAAGCAAGCAAGCAAGCAAGCAAGCAAGCAAGCAAGCAAGCAAGCAAGCAAGCAAGTGAGCGAGCGAGCAAGCAAGCAAGCAATCAATCAATCAATCAATCAATCAATCAATGAAACAAACAAACAAATAAACAAGCAGGTAATCAAGCAAGAAATCAAGCCAGCAAGCAAGCAAAAAGCAAGCAAAAAAAAGCAAGCAAAAATCAAGCAAAAATCAAGCAAGCAAGCAAGCAAGCAAGCAAGCAAGCAAGCTTCAAAGCAAACAATCAAGATATCAATCAAGCAATCAAGCAAGCAAACAATTAAGCTATCAATCAAGCAACCAAGCAACCGAGCAACCAAGCAACCAAGCAACCAAGCAACCAAGCAACCAAGCAACCAAACAACCTAGCATCCAAGCAACCAAGCATCCAAGCAACCAAGCAACCAAGACCATGCATAGTCCACGGACAGCAGTGTGGGTATGGGCGGCCATTGGGGCAAAAAAGACAGCACGTCAAATGAAAGCGTAACCGTCGAACTAACGGACAACGCCCGAAAATAAAAGGTCAACGCCACAGAAACAAAATACGCCGCCAAGAAAAAAGTACTTGCGCGCAGAATAGAATAATAATAGACAACGCCAAAACAAAAGACTCTCAAATAAAGACAGAGTGCGCTGTGTACTGAGGGTAAGTGAATATTCATCAAGCTTCTAGATAGCTTCGGATGGGTCAAAAGGTCACAAGAAGTGGGCCTGTGGTACTCTGTACATGCATTGCACATGTGATTATGCACACTGCATGCACTGTGCAGTAGTATAATTATAGGCTACATATCCCTACAACAATCGGCGTTAAATTAATCTAAATTAATCATTCACCTAGAAAAAATACGGACTTGCGGTCTGGGATGCTGTACTTCCCTAGAAAAGTTCACTCAAACATCGACAAATAGTTTAAATTATTACTCGCAAGTCATTTCACTGATTAAATAATCCAAACTTCCAAGCAATCATCTAGGACTAGGTATAAAGATAAGCCAATTTTCTCTTTGTTAAATCCTCGGACTGGAAGACTAGTGCACACATTAACTAGGCCGGAAATCTAGTATTTGGCACGGGTAATCATCAAGCATGGAACTAAAACCATCAACCATGTAATGGAGTTATAATTATAAGTCATCCAAGGAGGAAAGTATAGTGGTCTAGCCAAAACATCGTGTAATTCATACCACAATTTCAAAGCGCTAAGCCTGTCAGATCGTTGTAAAATATAAGCTCTTTGGAGAAATTCAATAATGCCATTCTGATTTATTTGAAATAGCAATGTTATGAAGACAGGATTATAAATTGATTAAAACATTCTTGAAAGAAATAAAGAACTCCTCTAGATCTGATGATGATCTGCTTTCATTGCCACCGATTCGTTTTTTTTTTTTGACGCCTTATCCAAAAATCATTTCCTCTTATTAATCCCGTGCGTTTCAGGGGTGAAAGAAACCATTGTGGTGTTGCGAACTTGTGAAATTCAGAGCGTCAACGAAAAGGCCTGTTTTCAGGTCCAACAAACAGCCATCCACCATGTACAATGTACACGACGCTCCACATCTGCTCCACCGCACATACAATTAAATGCCGTGAGTCATCGAGAGGTGACCAACAAGACATCTCTTTATACCACTCAGCCCGAACCTATAATAATAGTTGACGTGAATACTAGTAATGTACATGAACATGTACATGTACATGTACATGTACGTGTACTGTACATGTACATGTACATGTACACGTACACGTACATGTACATGTACGTGTACGTGTAGTTTACAGTACGTTCGTAACATATACAATTATATTATCATACACTGTACATGTACTTGAACTGTGGATTGTGTATTCACTGTGCATATTCATTGTACGCACAGGCCCACTTGTGATCCTATGACCCGTCCGATTGAGGTATGTAGACCCTCATGAATATTCATAAACGACGCAATAATACACAGGCGCCGTCTGTTTTTATTTGGAGAGTCTTTTAGTCTGCAGATTTCTTTAAATCTGAAGTTGTCTTTTATTTTGCCGTCGTCTCTTATTCTGCCGTTGTCTCTTATTCTGCCGTTGTCTTTTAATTATGTGCCACTAGTCTTTCATCTTGGCGGCGTATTTTGTTTCTTTGCCGTTGGCCTTTTTTATTTTCTGGCGTTGTCCTTCAGTTCGACGGTTAAGCTTTCATTTGACAGTGGTCTTTTTTGTCACAATGGCCGCCCATAGGAACAGAGTCCGAGCATTATTACAGAGTGCATGGGAACGCCAATGACCACTGCATGGTACACTCTGACACATGGTACACCGCATAACGGATTGGTCCGAAAACCTTCACTGTTAGGCTAACCTCCGAACCTGTACGAAGAACATGGAGAAAATAATCATCACTCTCTGACGGAGACTGATCATACTCATAGAGGTCTATGGACTGAATGACCCTTTCAAGCCATAAGTTATGACGTAATTTAATCAAGCTTCACTGTACTAGCCCGTGGAGCGTACGTACCCATATACCATGTGCATAATAATATACCTTTCCTCGGTCCATGAATATGTGACCCGGCACAGCATAATGAGGAATAACCCCCACTTTTGAGATTTTGAGATTTTGAGATTTTCTAATGATATGAAAGAGTATACCATTAGCTTTCAACTGATATCAAAATTATTTCCGTGAGAACTTTGTTGTAAATAGTACAAGGGGACTTCGCTCGTTCATTTGGTACCAGACACAATATAGCAGCGCCATTCTAGCTCCTCGAAAACGGCCATTCAAAAAGGCAGGAACTTTACATTTTCATGAAAACAGTACACAAACACTCCCTCGAAATCCTATTTTTTTTTAACATTGAGACGGATTTCAGAAAAATCCTTTGGACATAATATCCTCCGATACATTAACTTTCCGAAAATACCAAAAAAACATTTTTTTTTTATCGAATTGAGAAGATACTTTGACTTCAGGCGTTGTTTACCCGAAAGGTGTTTTGGTGGGATATTCCTCATGTCGCTGTGCCGGGTCACATATACCCTTCCTTGGTCCATGCATTATGTGTACATGTAAAATAGTGTGTATACTTACCCGATTTGAAGGGCATCAGGCCCCTATGTGTGATGAAGACATACCCTGCAGCCAGGCACGCCGTAAACACGAGCGCAGTGGCCGCAAACAGCGATAGCTGGCCTTTCTTCATCGCAGGGGACCGAAGGGCACTGCACATGCACCGCGGCTGAAATCGGCGATGGCGATGCCGTCAGGATTCGAGATTCTGTGGCGGGGGTGAGAGAGGAGATTGGCAGGTGAATACAAATCGACTCGCATTGTCAGTCCAAGCAATGGTCGCGTTTTTCCACCCCCTCTAGTCTTCTATAGGAGAACAGGAATGTCGTGGACTCACCGCGGGTTGCACTAGTTTCCTGATGAGAGCACGCCGCACAACAATATACTGCACGAGAGTGTAGTACTAGTAGGCATTAATGTATTTCTCGACCTCGCCGCGCTACGCGACGGTGTGAGAGGAAACGATGGCAGACCGGCCTATCGGGGACGTTATATTGACGCTAATGCGGTAGTTGCATTGTCTGCGTGTGTATTATACAGCGGCTTATCGTGATCACTGTCAATGGCACAAGAACCGAGGCGTGATCCACATATCATATGTGACGGTGGTGGTTACACCGGTAGCGGGCTTTCAGGTCGACGTTCACAGCGGATCCGTGAGTCTACGGCGTGGATCTGAGCATGGAGGAATCCCTCGTCATCTAAGCATAATGATTCTGAGGATACGAACGCCGTTTTGAACGTTCCCCATTCCAGTTTCCTCGGCTTTATTCCTGCACACTCCGAATAGTCCCAGAAGCATGTATGTGATGATTGGGCCTGTTTTTGTGCGAGCGCCAGTGCGACGTATCTATACCGCGAGTCACAATATTTTTTTGGCACAAATGATGATGCCCAAAACTTGTGAGGCTGTGTTTGTAGAAGACTGTAAATGGAAAGGGTATCAGAAGTTCCCGGCCAGAAAGAAGTTTCCTGAAAGGCAAGACGAGTGGTATATAGCGACGTGAAACCACGAAGAACCACGCGGCTCCGTTTTTCACGTTTCAATAGCGAAGGGGGTAGGCCTATAGGGGTTTCGGAAACAGGAGTTTGCCTGGAGACGCTGAATCAGAGCCGGCAATATATCCTCTCAGTAGTATGCAAGTGCATGGCAACGTGAGGTAAGATCGGTGTCCTGAACAGTTTTGGCGCCAGGATTTGTTTCCACTGGCTCCACTAGAAGTTCAATTGTGTGCACATAAATGATATCCCAGAGAGCGGCCGACGTTTATGTGTGCGGAGCGATGTTCTCTGCTCGCCCAAAGGCAGGCGGATGATCGCGGCCCCACCTGCACCCTCGAAAAATTCAAGGTGTTTAAAGGCCCAATACAACATTGGGAAGATCGGAAAACATCGATGTCCACAGATTTCCTTCTACTTGTACACAGTTTGAAGACGGTCATGATAGAATCCTCATGTTGAAATCTTACGGTCTGGGATGCTGTACTTCCCTAGAAATATTCACTCAAACATCGACAAATTGTTTATTACTCGCAAGTCATAAACTATTTCTTACAGTTACAGAATGGTGCAAAAACTGTGACTTTTTTTTTACCTTTTTCTACTTTCTCAGATCACCATTTGAGCTCAAACCTTCACAGGATTACTATTTTTGGGATGTTTAATGGTTTAATACACAAACTGTGGCAATCTTTTGACCTCTACCAATGTTGTATTGGGCCTTTAACCCCTGTAGGAAATCATTTTCGAGCCATGTGAGCGTGTGGTGTAATGCAGATAATAATTACAAGGCGCCTCTTACACCGCACTCGCAACTGGCCGACCGATAATCTCATTCTCATGCTTACAACACTGACCTTGGAAGACCTTCAAAACCTTCAAGTTTTGTTGCGATCTCAAAGTGATATTGTTTCCAACCCCCACCTCTGTGACTGCAGGCCAGGATCCCAGCGGACGGAGTGCGATGATGCCGTGGGCCGAGAGACGCTTCGTGACGGCGGCGGTGCTGGCAGCACTCGCTGTGTGCCTGTACATCGGTATCTCGTATCTCACGGCGAGCAAACCAAGTACGTTGAACGAGTGGACTCTTCAGAAGTTCAGAGGATGTCTCACTGTAAAAAGGGTCCGAATTGCTTGATGTTCTGTCTCCTGTGAGGCAATAAGCTCCCAGCTCGCTGAGCAGTTACCCTGACAAAACATCCTTCATCCTTTTATGATGTTTAGCCATTCTGTCTTGAATATTTTGCCTCCTCAACCTCGACCTCAGCCTCAGTGCGGCTATCCTTCGCACTGTAAGAATGGTGGCCAATAGATTTGTTTTTACTACAACTACTTTCAAAATATTCAATGTTAATCCCGATCGATCGATGCAAGTTTAACTTTTTGATTACGATTGTTCCAAATCAATACTCACCTCAATAAGCAGTCTTCGACAATCAACATGTCTAAGCACCCCAGATCAAGCCTTAGACAAACTTGTCTGTGCAAGTTTTTTTGTTCATGTTGTAGTTTGCAATTTTGGTTTCGGTGTTCAACCCACAGGTTTTCGTATAGGCCGTCAACGCTACCAAGGGAAGATATGGAGTGCACTGACCCGGCCGCTGGCTGATATTCAGCACCGAGGCAATCAGCAGAGCTTCAAACTCACCGGCGACCCTCCTCCACGCTACCAAGGGAGTGTATCGAGTGCAGTGTCGCGATTGATGGCTAATAATCAGCACCGAGACAATGGGCAGGGCTTCAATCTCACCAAGGGAAGGAATGGGCAGGTATGCAATGCGCTGCCAGATTGGGTCAGGGTCAGGTGTGGTTTGAGAGAGCATAAGGGCAGGTATGTATGACTCACTGTGCCCGGCATAAGGCCAGGTATGACTCACTATATGCCCGGCATAAGGGCAGGTATGACTCAATATGTGCCCGGCATAAGGGCAGGTATGACTCACTATGTGCCCGGCATAAGGGCAGGTATGACTCACTATGTGCCCGGCATAAGGGCGGGTGTGACTCACTATGTGCCCGGCATAAGGGCAGGTATGACTCACTATGTGCCCGGCATAAGGACAGGTAGGATTCACTATGTGCCCGGCATAAGGGCAGGTAGGACTCACTATGTGCCCGGCAGAAGAGCAGGTATGACTCACTATGTGCCCGGCATAAGGGCAGGTATGACTCACTATGTGCCCGGCATAAGGGCAGGTATGACTCACTATGTGCCCGGCATAAGGACAGGTAGGACTCACTATGTGCCCGGCATAAGGGAAGGTAGGACTCACTATGTGCCCGGCATAAGGGCAGGTATGACTCACTATGTTCCCGGCATAAGGGCAGGTATGACTCACTATGTGCCCGGCATAAGGGCAGGTATGACTCACTATGTGCCCGGCATAAGGGCAGGTATGACTCACTATGTGCCCGGCATAAGGGCAGGTGTGACTCACTATGTGCCCGGCATAAGGGCAGGTATGACTCACTATGTGCCCGGCATAAGGGCAGGTGTGACTCACTATGTGCCCGGCATAAGGGCAGGTATGACTCACTATGTGCCCGGCATAAGGGCAGGTGTGACTCACTATGTGCCCGGCATAAGGGCAGGTATGACTCACTTTGTGCCCGGCAGAAGAGCAGGTATATAGGACTAACTATGTGCCCGGCATAAGGGCAGGTATGACTCAATATGTGCCCGGCATAAGGGCAGGTATGACTCACTATGTGCCCGGCATAAGGGCAGGTATGACTCACTATGTGCCCGGCATAAGGGCAGGTGTGACTCACTATGTGCCCGGCATAAGGGCAGGTATGACTCACTATGTGCCCGGCATAAGGACAGGTAGGACTCACTATGTGCCCGGCATAAGGGCAGGTAGGACTCACTATGTGCCCGGCATAAGGGCAGGTATGACTCACTATGTGCCCGGCATAAGGGCAGGTAGGACTCACTATGTGCCCGGCAGAAGAGCAGGTATATAAGACTCGCTGTGCCCGGCATAAGGGGAGATATGACCCAATATGTGCCCGCCATAAGGGGAGATATGACTCAATATGTGCCCGGCATGAGGGGAGATATGACCCAATATGTGCCCGCCATAAGGGGAGATATGACCCAATATGTGACCGCCATAAGGGGAGATATGACTCAATATGTGCCCGGCATGAGGGGAGATATGACCCAATATGTGCCCGGCATGAGGGGAGATATGACTCAATAATGTGCCCGACACTATATTATTGGTCAATGGTATTACACACCAACTCTTTCACTCGATCGTCAGGCCGCTACCCCTGGACCCACTGGAGCGTTAGGAGGTTGCATGGACCTGAACAACTTAGACAGGGACAAGGCGTTGGTGCTCGGCCACCGAAGGAAAGACAAAGGTAACTCCTATTACACTGTACTAATTGATACCTTTGAGCTATAGCACTCAAAGACATTCTCTGCAGATGCTACATTTTTATCATCGGGTTTGTTGTGTGTCCTGAAGGTATACTGACCATCGGCGTGACCAGCGCCAAGCGGGCGAACGCTTCCTACCTCTATCCCACCCTGGCCAAGTTGATAGAGGGCGCCAGCCCAGAGGAGCTCGCCCAGCTCTCCATCGTCGTCTTCGCCTGCGACTTCGCCGAGGCCGATCGCAAGGAGGTGACCCAGGTGGTGGAGTCCGGCTTCGGCGAGCACCTGGCCTCGGGCCTGCTGCAGGTGGTGGAGGCGCCGCGGTCCTTCTACCCGTCCCTGGAAGGGATGAAGAGGACCTTCGGCGACCCGGCGGCGCGGGTCCGCTGGCGGGCCAAGGAGACCCTGGACGTGGCCTTCCTGATGGCGTACTCCCGGTCGCTGTCCCACTACTACATGCTGATGGACGACGATCTGGCCACCAAGCCCGGCTACCTGGAAGACCTCGGAGCCTTCATCGACAGACACCGAAATGTCAACTGGATTGTTCTGGACGCTTCGAGCATGGGCACGTGCAAGGTGTTCAGGGACGAGGATCTTGGACGAGTGGCGCGCTTTTTGATTCATTTCTACCAAGAGCAGCCCGTGGACTGGTTGATTAAAAGACTCATTTCCCTGCAAGGGCAGCAGGGACACTACTTAATACAGACCATGCTCTTCAAGCACTTGGGATATGTGTCGACGCTATCATTGCACAATGAGAAGTCACAGGATTCAGGAGAGGAGAACCGCTGAGCTCTGCATGAACCAGGCAGTGTGACGGCCGTTATAGGTGAAGCGTCTCTGCACTGCCATCTTGGTACTCCTTTCATCATCGTTTTGCCCACAGGACCGTTATCTACACCTTCGTAACCATGCACTGGTGAAATGCGAATGCTGAAATGACACGTCCATTTTTCAGTTACCAGCGGTTCTACAGCGCGCACTGTGGGGCAATGGATCGCACCACGTGTATTACGTCACCGGACTTCGTGTAATGGTGCAAAGGCTACTTACCGTGTGACGTCACCTGAAGAAAGGCGCCCTCAATTGGCGGTCAAATCGTAGAGTTCTATAAAAATAGAGTGCGCACTCATCGCGTGACGCGTGCCGACAAGGGGACTGCGACGCCATTACCAAAGAGGTACAAAATGCATGGATCTCTATGGAGCAAACTAATTCCAATGTCGGACCCCGTTAATTTATTGGAAATTAGGAAGAGGAATTGGGTCCAACGAGTATTGATTATTTGTTTTCCGATTTCCCTTAGCTTATCCATACATCCGACTTCCTTATTTGGAATGGCCGGAATGGCCATAGGGCATTCCGCTCCCCTGACACAAGATCCAAGCTTGACCAGTCAGACCATCGTATGACCATGTCCCATGGTCCGATCATGTGATGAAAGTGATTCCTTGGCAGTGGAAAGACTGATCACGCTATACCCCCCAAACGTTTTCGGCAATTCGTTAATTTCTGATTGGTTAATCTTCCATTCTTACGAAATTCGGGCAATTGTCTTAGTCTTAGACCAATCGGAGCCGCCCCTTTGTATCGTCCGAGTGCGGGATTTTCGCGACTTTATCCCCGGTCCTTCGCCGAGAATCCTCGGAAGCGAAGAAGACCTAGATGCGAGAGGATCTCGTCCTATAAGTGCTACCGTCTTGCACTTTCCCCTCCGACTTCGAAGTTTGGGAACTCGCTGAACTCCCTAGTTAGGTGTTCCCTTATAACTACTCTCGCATCCCTTCACTCCGTGCTCTATTGATACAGGTAAGCATCTCGATCCCTTATTATTGTATAAATGATGCGCCCAGGTGTTTGATGTGGTTTTGGCGTGACGTTGCCCAACGAGAGGCATGATGCTGTTTCCGACAGTAGGGGCGAAAGTCCAGGCTATATTCGCCAATTGTAAATCGCCACATTCTGTATTCATATGTAAATAAGTTGAGCGTTCTCGAATGAGAATCATTATTGGAATCTTCTATTCTCGTGTTGATACAGACACTGTCCCCAGGTCTCGCTTTGGAGAGCCGACCCGGTTCGCCTCTCCACCCGGCCCTTGCTTCTCGAAAACACCCCCTTCCTGGTTGTCAACTCTCTTGGACGGACTGACGTTCAAGTTGCGGACGGACCCAGAGCCCATCTGCGTCACCCAAGTCCCTATCACTGACGGCTAGTCCTTCTAAGGAGCTGCAACTCAGCTAAGAAGCCCCCCTTCACTTAATTCACTCAAAGCTTGTTGATTGTGTTTGTGTATTTCTTGTGTACTTTTTGGATTCTCCGGTGGTGGTGAATTTCCGTTTGCCTGATCCATTCTGGTATTTCCCTTGACTTGTGTTGGGACGTTGCGATTTATTAGTTTCGGAATAAGAACCACCGTAGTTTTCAAATAGTCCTTTTCTTTTCTCGAATGTATAATTGTATGTGAACCCACTGTGTAAATTCGATTCAGTAATGACAATTGAGGAAGGTGCTAGATCAACTGGACAAAAACCGCTGTCTGCCAAGATTTATTTTCGTTCTCCGAGCAAACTTCGAACACACACACAGACGCAGGACCCCAGACTCTACTTGGGACCATCCTGTGTCGACACCAATTTTTTTACAAAAGAAAGTAGGACATTAAAATTCGCCAATCCCATGAGGTATTGATGGCCTTTCCTTTCATTACTAAAAAAACAATGCTATAACGTTTTAGTTTCCGTATTCACAACCTTTCGGCTATACCTTTCCCCATTCATATTACGCGCGATTGCTACTGACATCCGGGCACTTCGAGCTGAATGGCGGATGCGCGTCCATGTTCGTACACGTTCGAACTGCGCGTTGATAGGGGAGTGCGCACTCTAGTTTATTTATAGAGCTCTATGTTAGGTACATATACGTTGTTATGGTCGGTGCTGAAGTCACTGAACGTTGCTGAAATATTTTTATCAGGCACCGGGCAAAGCACTGAGCATTCAGTTTTTATCACGTCGAGCAAGGGCAAAACCTCATTGAATTACATTAATTATTCATGATTCCATTTGTTTTCCTAGTTTTTTTTATTGAATTTCCTATCTTTTTTATTGAATTTCCCCAATTTGCATAAATTTGACAATGATAATGAAACACGAAGAACCAATAATTGCATGCAGCAATATTAATGAGCTAATTATGCCAAAGAATCCTGAAAAGAAATATGCACCTTGCACCCTATGCACCTTGGATGCTATGCTTTTATGAAGTGTAAGTCAATGGAAAAAACTCCGTCAAGCTATACCATGGCTCTGAAAAATGTTCATTGTCAGAGAACAGCACCACCAATTTTTAATAAAATTGGTATCAAAATGTGCCTAAAAAGATTGCCGAAAAGCCTGAACACGCAGAAAAAATCACTGAGACGCTATACACAAAATACAGGGGGCGAATCCCCCCTGGCTCTTTGAGGGTTAAAGTTAAGAGCAACTATAATCTATAGGCAAACTTAACACCCTTTGAAAGGCCTGGTGCTTTGTGTGGTGGTAAATCGGTCTTATTGACGAAGAGGTCGATCGTGGTGACGATCTTTATTTATTTTTTATTTTTTTGGGAGGGTGGTGATAAGGACGATGGTGGTGATGGGGATGAGGAGGATTGGGAGGACGGAGAGGGTGGAAAGAATAGAGAGGATTGGGGAGGATGGGGAGGTTGAGGAGGGTTGGGAGAATGGCGAGGATGGGGAGGGTAGAAAGGATGGTGAAGGTGAGGAGGTTGGAGAGAAGGGTGAGGATGGGGAGGGTGGGGAGAATGGTGAGGATGGGGAGGGTGGGGAGAATGGTGAGGATGGGGAGGGTGGGGAGAATGGTGAGGGTGGGGAGGGTGGGGAGAATGGTGAGGATGGGGAGGGTGGAGAGGATGGTGAAGGTGAGGAGGTTTGAGAGAAGGGTGAGGATGGGGAGGGTGGGGAGAATGGTTAGGATGGGGAGGGTGAGGAGAATGGTGAGGATGGGGAGGGTGGGGAGAAGGGTGAGGATGGGGAGGGTGGAGAGGATGGTGAAGGTGAGGAGGTTGGAGAGAAGGGTGAGGATGGGGAGGATTGGGAGAATGGTGAGGATGGGGAGGGTGGGGAGAATGGTGAGGATGCGGAGGGTGGGGAGAATGGTGAGGATGGGGAGGGTGGAGAGGATGGTGAAGGTGAGGAGGTTGGAGAGAAGGGTGAGAATGGGGAGGGTGGGGAGAATGGTGAGGATGGGGAGGGTGGGGAGAATGGTGAGGATGGGGAGGGTGGGGAGAATGGTGAGGATGGGAGGGTAGGGAGAATGGTGAGGATGGGGAGGGTGGGGAGAATAGTGAGGTTGAGGAGGGTGGGGAGAATGGTGAGGATGGGGAGGGTGGGGAGAATGGTGAGGATGGGGAGGGTGGGGAGAATGGTGAGGATGGGGAGGGTGGGGAGAATGCTGAGGATGGGGAGGGTGGGAGAATGGTGAGGATGGGAGGGTAGGGAGAATGGTGAGGATGGGGAGGGTTGGGAGAATGGTGAGGATGAGGAGGGTGGGGAGAATGGTGAGGATGAGGAGGGTGGGGAGAATGGTGAGGATGGGGAGGGTGGGGAGAATGGTGAGGATGGGGAGTTTGGGGAGAATGGTGAGGATGGGGAGTTTGGGGAGAATGGTGAGGATGAGGAGGGTGGGGAGAATAGTGAGGTTGAGGAGGGTGGGGAGAATGGTGAGGATGGGGAGGGTGGGGAGAATGGTGAGGATGGGGAGGTTGGGGAGAATGGTGAGGATGGGGAGGGTGGGGAGAATGCTGAGGATGGGGAGGGTGGGGAGAATGGGGAGGTCGAGGTGGGAAGGGGAAAAAGCACGTGCTTTTAGTGCATTTGGTATCTAATGAACCGTTCGCTATCTGAATAGTCTTTAGTTACTACCTTATTCAACGGCAAATTCCATCTCTCGATACAGACGTGATCGATGTAACTTAAATAAAAACATGAGTATACTGTAACACGTTCCATTCCGCTCTGTTTATTCGGCAATTTCACCTTGGGGGAGATCAAGCCCTCCTAAGTTCGAGAAAAAAATGGATTCGCTTTGTTCGTTTATTTGTTTATCGGATCGAGTGTGCCTTATTTACGGCAGTGCACGGCACGGCTGACGGATGTGACCGTGACCTCCAGAGGTAATTCGCTTGTGCATGAGCCGTGCACTATAGGCTGGGTGGGCAGTGCACGATGCAATAAAGTAGCCACTCAGTGTCTATTGTCAATGACAATAGTTGGATTGTGAATTTTGGGTCGAGGAGAATGCCCTTCAACGCTTGTGACGAGGATGGTCGTTTTCCCATTCAGTGACACCGCCTCTCCGGTGAGCCGTGGAACAACAAAATACACGGGACACTTTAGGAGCCCTTTCCGTGTTCTATTATTCCATATGGGTTAGCCAGTAGCAAGGACCTTGCAATATGTGACCCGGCACAGCATAATGAGGAATAACCCCCACTTTTGAGATTTTTGAGATTTTTGAGACATGAGGAATATCCCACCAAAACACCTTTCGAGTAAACAACGCCTGAAGTCAAAGTATCTTCGTTTTTTTTGTATTTTCGGAAAGTTAATGTATTGGAGGATATTATGTCCAAAGGATTTTTCCAAAATCCGTCTCTAAATGTTAAAAAAATGAGGATTTCGAGGGAGTGTTTGTGTACTGTTTTCATGAAAATGTAAAGTTCCTGCCTTTTTGAATGGCCGCTTTCGAGGAGTTAGAATGGTACTGCTATATTGTGTCTGGTACCAAATGAACGAGCGAAGCCCCCTTGTACTATTTACAACAGTTCTCACGGAAATAATTTTGATATCAGTTGAAAGCTAATGGTATACTCTTTCATATCATTAGAAAATCTCAAAATCTCAAAAGTGGGGCTTATTCCTCATTATGCTGTGCCGGGTCACAAGTAGTCAGGCATTTTATTCACCCTTATGATTGTATTTTACTTGATATGCGAATATTGCATAGGTGCTTGGCATGGTTTAATTATTGATACAAGGGAATGTGTCATTTTTAGGGGTCTGTTGATGAAAGTTTTATTTACCTGTCACGTTCTCACGTGAGTACGCGCCGATGTATTTTTGTATTTCTCATTTCCACCATTTGTCCGGCACGTGAAGTTAATTTGGTCCAATGACAGTCACACAAACAAAAGGTTGATATTAAGGTGTCAGTGAAACAAACGCAGCACAAGCGTATGGCATTTACGGACCAAATTAAAAAAAGTATTAAGTGGGGAAAATGACACATGCTGTCAATGCATTATTCACACATGGATGCAAACTGTGAACCATCTGCTCAGTGAAGTACGTTTCGTTATGAGTGGCTGATAGAGTTTTGGATTACCCTATTTTTTTAAGCCCTTTCGGTTCCACTATCTCATATATTTATTTCTAACGACCGCTAGATACAAAAACCTAGTAACCACCTGTTGTCAGTAATCAATACCGACTGACTGACTGAGGGCGCCCTTTGGCACACCCACAGACATCCTGCTTGTGATTTTTTTTCCATACCACATAAACACTTTGGGTCCATATGAGGAGAGGGGGGCTATACCAATTGAAGTTAAAGCTAGGGATAGACTTTCTGCACAGCCAATAAAAGCTTTCTGCACAGCGAATACAACGTATGTGAACAATCTGAGTGACCTGAGATTCGATTCTTCATACTTTGTTTGTGCACAAACATATGGGCCCCTAGGTGTGCTATTTCATGCGTAATTATGTTGGATCAGACAACGTATGGATGCTGTTCTTTGACCTCGAGCAATGTTGTGTAGGGGGATTTTAAGCCAGATATGGTCCAAAGTACATTCCAAATTGAAATGTGAACCCCCAGGTTGTCTTAAGCTTCATTTATTCTATAATGTAAAATTAAATGTTAAAAAGGATTTTGGGATGGACCCCTCAACTTCTACAGCCAAATAAGACCTTATTTAAAGCCAGATACGGTCCACATTACATACCAAATTGAAGAGTGTACCCCCAGGTTGTCTTAAACTTCACCTATTCTACAATGTATCAGTAAATTAGCCTCCAAAGACCCCTTATTAATAAAAAAGTTGTGGGTCCACACATTATGATACTCAGCTCGGCGGAGCCATCTTGGATGGAATTGGTGTACGTGCTGCACCCCGATAGAGGAATTAGACAACCAACACGACCGACGCCCAACTCAAAGTTTAAAAAAGATATAAGAACACCGGGTCAGCCAGCTGCCAACTTCGACGGCGCTAAGCTGTGCAAATTGAGCGCCAGAGAAGTAATCTAACGCGGCATAGTTTGGTTAAATTAACGTGCAACCCCTCGGGGTGCGGCACGCAAAATCCATCCAAGATGGCTCCGCCGAGCTGATTATCAAAAAGTGTGGACACACAACTTTTTTTTCATAAAGGGGTCTTTGGAGGCTAATTAACTGATACATTGTAGAATAAGTGAAGCTTAAGACACCCTGGGGGTTCACTCTTCAATTTGGGATATAATGTGGACCGTATCTGGCTTTAGATGTGGTCTTATTTGGCTGTAGAAGTGGAGGGGTCCATCCCAAAATCCTTGCAGAAATTCGGCTTGGACGGCAACACATTTTGGGGGTGTTTTTTTTCTGGGAGTAATTAGCAAAAAAATATGATCGGCTAAGCGCACTGAAATTTAAAAGAATCAGAGATGAAGGTCCAAACTACAATTTTCAGTATAGTTACAAGAACTGAGAGACTTTTGGGTTTGGGATAATTGGCTTTGAGTGTTTTTGTACGTGTTCAATGGGAGCTCGATTTAGTGTTCTGCACCCCTGGGTTTACCTCGCAGGTTGAAAGGCGCCCTCAATGTCATAAAACAAGCCCCCCCCTCCACACACATGTCTGGTAGAGGGCGTTCTTGACAACGCCACTAAGGGTACAGAACTGTTGGTGGCTGCGTTATTAAACTCCAGCCATGTACTGTTATAATAGATTGCAGCTTCCGACGCGCGGCAAGCAGTCTCAACCGGCTAGCCCGGGAAAATGCAAAGAGGAAGCGTGGCTTTAAGAAGTGCCCGGCGGTTGAAGATCGGGCGGTCACCGTCTAACAGACGCTGTACTTCTCCATAGAGACTTCAATACTTGGAATCCCGTGGTGCTCCGGGATCGTGTGCAGCGATGGTAGGGCTGGTTGGTGGGTGTAACTAGGGGGGTGTACGCTTAGATTTCGAACCCGGTGATGACCTTTCACCCCAAGGAAGGTCATTTCTTGATGGTCGCCACCAGCTGTGGCCAATAATTATCGCGGTCGTAAAGGTATAGCCTTGTTTTTTATTGAGACCGCAGAGAATTTGCTGAGCAACGAATGGCCGCTTTGGTAATTATAGCTGTGACCGCCAGAACGACTTCTGACAAAGTCAATACCTTCTCTGTCGAAGTATTGCAGCGTATAATTGTTACGGGCGTGCAGCGTTGTGTGAGTGAGGTGGAGGTGGCTGCTCAGAAGCTTTCGCGCTTAGCCAAATGTGACCCGGCACACCGACATGAGGAATATCCCACCAAAACACTTTTTGAGTAAACAACGCCTGAAGTTAAAGTATCTTCACAATTCGATCACAAATATTTTATTTTTTTTGATTTTCGGAAATTTTAAATATTACAGGATATTATATTTTGATATCATTTGAAAGCTAATGGTATAGTCTTTCACATCATTAGAAAACCTCAAAATCTCAAAAATGGGGTTATTCCCCATTATGCTGTGCCGGGTCACAAATACGCACGCTAAGCAATTTTGTTAGAGCGAACCCCGTGCAAAGATACGCTATAAATTAATGTAACATTATAGTGTTTATAAGCAGAGCTGTGAAAAGTGCCTCTCTCGCCCCTTTTTTTCCATCAAAGTGGTTGTTTTTTGAGACTACCAAAGTGCCGCTGGCCATCGTTGCTCGTTGTTGGTGAATGAAAATAAATGGTTCAGATTGCTTGGCAAATCTAACCACACCTTCTGAGGGAACATTGTTTTTTTACAAGCAAGGAGAGCCAATTATCCTCTAGATTTCCGTCCCAAAGATTGGACAAAAGGATTATGCAACCCTTGGATTGAAATAATTAGATATGACTGAATATCTGAATATCTATCATTATAATGGGATGGCCTGCAGAGGTTTCGATCCTAGTAGAACCTTTTCTTTCCTTCGAGAATGCCTTTGTGAAAGTTCCTGCGAGGATCGAAACGTCAGGCCCTCCTAATGTTTGATGTTTGCTTTTACGGTCAGTTTAGCCAGCATACCGTTTGCAACCGTTTTGCGTATTACTGCCGATATGAGCGAATTAATCCCCGACACAATTTCACTTCCCCATCAATGTCCGAAACTAATGATGAGAGGCATGCATTTGCGCCCTTCATACATGGTTGGTCCTTTGAAGGGAGAGAGTGAAGAGAGAGAGAGGGAGAGAGAGAGAGAGAAAGAGAGGGGGGAGAGGTGGAGAGAGAGAGAGAGAGAGAGAGAGAGAGAGAGTGAGAGAGGGAGAGAGAGAGGTGGAGAGAGAGGTGGAGAGAGGAGGGGAATACAAGGAAAGAGAGAAGAGCCACAGAGAGGAGTAGAGAGGGAGAAAGAGAGGGACAGGATGGAGGGAGAGAGAAACAGAGTGGAGGGGAAGAGATGGAGAGAGAGAAGAGAGAAAGAGAGGATTGAAGGGAGAGAGAAACAGAGAGTGGAGGGGAAGAGGTGGAGAGAGAGAAGAGAGAAAGAGAGGGATGTAGGGAGAGAGAAACAGAGTGGATGGGAAGAGATGGAGAGAGAGAAGAGAGAAAGGAGAGAGGAAGGGAGAGAGAAACAGAGAGTGGGGGAAGAGAGGAGAGAGAGAGAGGAGAGAAAGAGAGGGAGGGAGAGAGAGAAGATGAAAAAGCAAACGAGAGGGGGCGGGGAGAATATGAGAAAGGAAATAGAGAGAGATGGGGAGAGAGAGAGAGTGAAAGAGAAAGAGTCAGAAATAGAAATGGAGTGAGAGACAAAGAACGATAAGCGGGACAAATAGACAGGAATACAGACAGAGAGACACAGATGAAGACATAAATATACAGATTGATATGGTAAGGAGGCAGAGAGAGAAAGATACAGGGACAGCGAAACACGCAGCGACAGAGGCACGTAGAGAGCAGGGTAGAGAGAGAGAGGGGAGGGGGAGTCTGCACCCAATTTCTTTGTCACCGATCCAGGGAGACCATATCGGGGGACAAGACAGAAATGCGGAGAACCAGAGGGGAGCGATGAGTACGAAATGAACCCCGGCGTGAAGCCCCTGCCCGACAAAGGGTCCCTCGGTGCAGTGGAACGAGAAAGCACACGGAAGGATGCAGACAGTCCGTTCTCCGAACCTTTCAAGGTGGCGGTGGGAAGCCCTGTTTTATTCATGGGTGCAGGCCAGAAGGTGAAAAGAGTAAGTAGAATGAAATAATTATAACCAGGCTTTACGATCTTACCATCCCCTCTAAAACACCTTCGAGGGTGATTCGGCTGGAATCGAAACGTCGGCCGGCAGGCTTTTACCTGTTCTCATTATTTCCCACCTTCGCTCATCAGCTTCTTTCCTGTCCTCTCCTGTCCTTTCATTCCATTTCCTCTCCTGTCCTGTCCTCTCCTCCTTTCCCTCCTCTCCCCTCCCTTCCCTCCCCCTTCAGTTCCCGTCCCATCCCGTCCCGTCCCTTTCCTTCCCTTCCCTTCTCTTTGGCTTGCCTTGCCTTGCCTTCCTTTCCCTTGCCTTGCCTCCCCTTGTCAATTCCCTTCCCTTCGCTTCTCTTCCGTTCCCTTTCCCTCCCTTACCCCCTTTCCTTGCCTTGCCTTACCTTGCCTTGCCTTACCTTACCTTCATTTGCCTTACCTTCATTTGCCTTGCCTTGCCTTGCCTTGCCTTGCCTTGCCTTTCCTTGCCTTGCCTTGCCTTGCCTTGCCTTGCCTTGCCTTGCCTTGCCTTGCCTTGCCTTGCCTTGCCTTGCCTTGCCTTGCCTTGCCTTGCCTTGCCTTGCCTTGCCTTGACTTGCCTTGCCTTGCCTTGCCTTGCCTTGCCTTGCCTTGCCTTGCCTTGCCTTGCCTTGCCTTGCCTTGCCTTGCCTTGCCTTGCCTTGCCTTGCCTTGCCTTGCCTTGCCTTGCCTTGCCTTGCCTTGCCTTGCCTTGCCTTGCCTTGCCTTGCCTTGCCTTGCCTTGCCTTGCCTTGCCTTGCCTTGCCTTGCCTTGCCTTGCCTTGCCTTGCCTTGCCTTGCCTTGCCTTGCCTTGCCTTGCCTTGCCTTGCCTTGCCTTGCCTTGCCTTGCCTTGCCTTGCCTTGCCTTGCCTTGCCTTGCCTTGCCTTGCCTTGCCTTGCCTTGCCTTGCCTTGCCTTGCCTTGCCTTGCCTTGCCTTGCCTTGCCCTGCCTTGCCCTGCCTTGCCCTGCCTTGCCTTGCCTTGCCTTGCCTTGCCTTGCCTTGCCTTGCCTTGCCTTGCCTTGCCTTGCCTTGCCTTGCCTTGCCTTGCCTTGCCTTGCCTTGCCTTGCCTTGCCTTGCCTTGCCTTGCCTTGCCTTGCCTTTCCTTGCCTTGCCTTACCTTGCCTTGCCTTCCCTCCCCTTCCCCTCCCTCCCCTCCATTGATATCCAATTGGGTTCTCCTTACAAGAGACACGATAAAGGCCTCGAAACGGAGAACGGGACGGAGGAACACCCGTTCAACGGTCAGGCAAGTTCCCCCAGACAGCTCCTATGTACCGATGTGCTTATCGTTGGCCGAGGCTTCTTGGTTTCCAGACATTGTGGTTTAGCTCGGGCCACCCCCGCTGGTATGAAGCTAACGAGATCGGACGGGAATCTCAACGAGCCAATTTCCCACGGACATACACACAATTTATAGAGATTATTTTCATTTTATCTCAGTCGTATGATGAGATCGATCACTCTCTTTCAAAAGCCCTTACTGTCCTAGTGCAGACTCGAAGTAACAACCATGTACACATTGGCAGTTCTTTTTTCCCGGGCAATGGTAAAGCAACAAAACAAACCTTGAATTTTCGCGAGACGCGTCTCCCGAAGACGACCATAAGTAGCCTATACTGTTCAAAACGTCGAGTTCTTCCGGTTCCTTTCAGAACCACACACGCTCACAAAAGAGACAAATTGCACGGTGTTAACGTAAACCTATCACTTATTCTGCTACTCCCGCCATGAAAACCCTCAAATCTCATCTAATAAAATGTTAAACCTACACAGCCAAAGTCAATACGAATCATTAGCGATTGATATTCTACGGAAGCCCTTTAAGGCCACAGGAGGCACCCAAGTGTCTAAAATGCAAACTGTCCCTGTCTCAATTCTCTCTGACTCGGAGGAGATTTTCTTTGGGGAAGTGCAAAGCGGCCGACGTGTGCTTGGTGCTGCCTCGCTGGGTATTATTGGTGTCTCTGTATATAGGCCTATGCAGCGCGATTCATGGCTCAGCCTTCGTTCCCCGCTAGAAACTATACAGCAGACAGAAGTGACCTTTCGTATAACTGGGCAATTTTCTCCAGCCTAATAATATGAAGCGGTTCGGTCACGTTGTGCCCCGATTCAAGGCGTATTATATTACTTCCCGCGGGCAACAAGTGCCAAAGAAAATTAAACTCGCGATGCGAATCAGGGAAGGAGCCGTCAAACTCACGGCACGCTAATGAGTTCTGAGGTGGTGAGTGTTGAGATGGTGATTGCGGTGATGGCTGTATAATGGCAGCGGGTTGGTGACGTAGCCAGTGACGTCACCTCCCGCAACCCCCCCCCCCCCTCAATTCAACCGCACCAATGAAGGCTTGTTTGTTTCGCACGGATGCCGTTCTGGATCGAGTGAGCGCTCGGCGCTGCGCTGGTTCCCGCGCGCGCCGTGATAACGCCGCAAATCGGGTGGAGGAACCAGCGAGATCCCGACCACGTTGAAACGACTCGATATTTGCCTCGGGGTATAGAAGTCGATAATTTACGATATGACAAGGCAGTACCGTTGTGGCTATCTCACGTGGTTACTGTACAGCAACTGTTCCGACATCCATATGTCCACACAATCCTTATTATCCGAACTTCTTTTTTCCCCCTTCTCTCGAACACTGAAAAATACCACTGCCTTCATTTCGCACAATGGGCGGTCTGGCCGTAATATGTCGATATCGCGTGACGAACAACACACAACATTTCCTCTGGCAAACAGAGAAACAGACAGAGAGACAGTGTGACAGACAGAGACAGTGACAGAGACCGGGGAAGAGGTGTAATCAGAGGCAGAGGGACTGTGCAGAGGCAGCGAGAGAGAGACGGAGACAGAGGCAGAGACAGAGGCAGAGACAGAGGCAGAGACAGAGGCAGAGACAGAGGCAGAGACAGAGGCAGAGACAGAGGCAGAGACAGAGGCAGAGACAGAGGCAGAGACAGAAACAGAGTAAAGGCAGAGAAACAGACTGAGGCAGAGACAGGGACAGAGGCAGAGACAGAGTAAAGGCAGAGAAAGGCAGAGGCAGAGGCAGAGACGGAGACATACGGGGACAAGGGCAGGGAGGACAGGGACAGGGACAGGGACAGGGACAGGGACAGGGACAGGGACAGAGACAGGGACAGGGACAGGCACAGGGACAGGGACAGGCACAGGCACAGAGACAGAGACAGAGACAGAGACAGAGATCGGGATAGATACAGAGACACATGTAATGAAATAGACACGTTCTTACCCCCCTTGTGCATAATAATATAATAGTAAAAGTCCCATTCAATCTCCGCGACCGCCCGAGCCACCGACTCGCAACCCCCTATACACCCGTCACCCTCACCTCCTTCGGACGCCGGACCCTCCAGCCTACCGCACCTACCCCCAGCTGACACCAACGCCTGAGCTCCCTGTCGAGCCCAGGCGGCAATCCAGACTCCTCTCCCCTCCTACCCCCACCCCCACCCCCTCCCCACCCCTCCTCCTATACCTTCTCTCCATCCCCCTAGGTCCCCTTCGCTCCCTCTCCACGCCAACATCCCCGCCTACAGCAAGCCAGTAACGCGCCCTGTCAACAGTGCGCGAGCCCGGATCTCACCTGTCAGGGAAACCTTTTTTTTTTCTTTTCTTCAATCCCACCCCATCCCCCTCCTTAAAAGGGGCGAGTTTGTAAGTAACTTTTTTTTTTTGGGGGGGGGAAGGGGGCAGTCTATCCAATTCCTTACACCCCTCTCTGTTTGGTCTCTATTACTGTGCCACTTCCCAGCCTCCCCCCGTCCGTTACAACTCTTCTGGGGCAGCAGAAGACAGAGGGTCCACTGTGTCTTGAAGGATTTTTTTTTTCTTTTTTCTCTCGAGCCCCATTCCCTTCTCTCGAAAAGAAAGCCTTCCATGGATCTGGACAGAGCGCAAGGCGGTAGAAGGTGTGACACGCGACATTTGACGGTAAGCGGTGATGTGCTTCCATTTAACGTTGCCGTCAATATAAATGCAGAGGTCTCCAAAAATAAAACCAGCGTTTGATTGAACGTCTAGCGGGGGCGTTTAATTTTTTTTCCCCAGGACGGGAAAGGCCATCATTAGCATAAAGGCGCGCTATTGGTTGCATTTTGGCCACACATGGTGAATTATTCATGATAATCATTCCACTTACCCACCCACATTTTGATTTGCTTTGAGTACATAGTGTACATGTACATACATGTACACTATACATGTGTGCGTAGGCCTACATAATGTAACTAGTGTAGGCTACGCGTTTATGTTAGTGGTGGCCTTTCCCATCCTGGGAAAAAAATACGCGAGTGCGTCCGACCCTCGTTGAAGAAATATGTGACCCGGCACAACATCATGAGGAAATTCCCACCATAACATTTTTTGAGTAAACAACGCCTGAAGTTAAAGTATCTTCACAATCCGATTACAAATCAATTTTCTTTTTTTTTCTTTTTTCGGAAGTTTCAAGTATTAGAGGATATTTTATTTTGATATTATTTGAAAGCTAGTCGTATACTCTTTCACATCATTAGAAAACCTCAAAATCTCAAAAGTGGGGTTATTCCTCATTATGCTGTGCTGTGTCACGAGCAGGGCAAACCCCCATTGAATTACATTCTCCTCGACGCAAACATTATGTTATATTTATGATGCAACGCGGTACCCACCACACGACCTCGACCAGCTCGGTGGGCCAGTGGTTAAGACGTCTGCACCCGAAAGCGGGAGTCGCGGGTTCGAATCTAACCTTTGCTCAAGGCGCACGCGGCGAAAATGATAGTCGCGATTGCTCAAGAGCGAGGAGACTAGTTCAGACACCAAAACCAAGGCACGAAGAAAGACTACACGACCAACCGCACGCATGCCCCCAACGACTTTAGAACTCCGTTCCACAAATATTATGTTTTTCTTTACGCAGTGGCTGTTGTTACGGCAGTCGTCCGTGTGGTTCCCTGACTTGATTGTATTTCGTCAGCATTGCAGGCTGGTTGAACCAGTCTATTAGCTGATAGTCTGGTTCCAAGAGCTAAACATCCTGACAAATACTGTGAAGTCAGGGAACCACACAGACGACTGCCGTAACAACAGCCACTGCGTTTTCTTTATGCTACCGTTTCGGCATCTGATACGTCGTGCTGAACCCAGTAGGACAGTTCTCTATGGGAAATTGACGAGGACAAAAACAGACGGGTTGTGGGAGAGGCCATTAAAGCCCCTACACAACATCGGTAAGACCGAAACACAGAAATGTTCACAGATTTACATATAATACACTTATACAGTTTGAAGATGGTCATAGTAGAGACATGCACTGAAATTATTTCTGCCTAAAATGCTGTATTTTTTGAGAAAAGAGTAAAAAAAAATCGTTAACGTCTCATCTCTATATCTAAACGATTTTTTTTTCGGAACAATACGTTTAATGCTGCATTTTCGCGAAGCAAATGAAGCGATTTTCACTATTTTCTCGAGACTCGGTTGGCAGATTGAGCTGAAAATGTTCACAGGTGTGCTATTTTATGCATATGTTGGATCGGACATCGTACAGATGCTATTCTCTGACTTCGACCAATGTTGTGTACGGGCTTTACCTCACAAACTGTGGCAATCTTTTGACCTTTTTACCGGATGTTGTACGGGACCTTCAAGCGGCTCTGTTGGCGGATTGAGCTGAAAATGTTCACAGGTGTGCTATTTCATGCACATGTTGGTTCAGACAACGTATCCGGATGCAATTCTTGGACCTCGACCGATGTTTTATCCCTTTAAGGTGGCCGAGTTGAGTTTGCGTTTTAACGACCGCTGGTTCGCGGTGTTACATACAGACGCGGCAAAGGTCGGCGGCAGTGGCGTCCCAGACTCGCATGACGTACCGTACCCGTGCGCGACGGTTCGAATAACAACCACCGCTCGCAGACAGTAAGGCCTCTTGTCAAAAAGATCATCGGTTGGGTATCAGATGATTTGACCCGTCCGATGTCGTTTCCACCGGATAGCCTTCGTGAATTTTTCACCCCAGAGTCCAGTACAACCGGCTTTCTATCGGGGGAAATTTTATCGGTCGGATGATTTCAACCGGCACTCAACCGATGATCTTTATGAAAAAGAGACCTAAACAGACACCGATGCTCGGAGAAGCAGAGCAGGGGAAGAGGCTGGACGAGGGGATGGCAGGAGGGTGTTTATTATTTTTATTTTGTTTACACGGCAGCCTAGGGTGGGAGTGCAAAATCGCCCTTGAAAAGAGACTAGCCCTGCGTTGAAAGACCAGCCAGGCAGCAGGGAGGGAGCTTAGCCTTGATGATCAAGTCGCTGACCGACGATATAAGAATAAATAAACCTGGCCTTCAGGAATAGTGTATGTTGCTTTGCGCAATACCGTCGTGCATAGCTTGCGCACGCCATTCCCCCGCCCGTAGCTTTCATGCGTACATGTTGAGTGCGGGTCTGCCCGGACGACTGCGTATACGCCCGTACGTCATGTCCGGACACACACACACTGTTGTGCGCGTGATGGCAGCGGCGCGGCTATAGCCTTGACCAGGGCGTTGGTCACTGATTTAGAAATAAAAATCCAGCCTTCAGAAACAGTATGGTGCTTTGCGCAACACCGTTGCAAAAAGCAGCCCCACTGATGATCCGCTCATAGCTTTCGCACGCTGCGCATGCACCATACCCCGACCGTAACTTGCGTGCGTATTATTTTTCGTGTGCGAGTCTTGTCCTGGTCCGTAAACCAACTGGCAACCCAGGGCGGATGCGTATACAGGCTCGTAAACCTGTGCGAACACGCACCGTTGTGCGTGGGATGGCAGCGGCGCTGTATAGCGTGTCGTGTACGGCTTGGATACGGCGTGGTGTAGTGTCCGTTGTGCCGCGGTTTGCATGCGTCTGGCCCGGATCTCTGCCCGGAGCCGTACCGGAGAGACCGCCTTGTACACGGCTAGGAGGGAGCCCGAATAGGCCTACGCCAAGACGTACTGCGATGTATTGTGACAATACTGGAGTGATTCCTCCTCCTCCTCTGTGTTTTTATGATGAAGTAAGAAATGAGAAACACGACAGAAACACGCAGTAACAACACCACTGCGTGTAGTCTCTTTTCAAGCGCAAATTCGCACTGCTACCTAACAGCGAAAAAACCCCAGGCCGCGGTGTTAAAAATAAACAAAAAACACGCTTCCTGGAGCGTGAACGACGGCGTAATCTGACGGCAGTGGACGGGGCGTTGGAGAATGGGAGCCAGCGATTCGAAGGCTCCTGGGACGAGCTGCCCCCCTCCCCCTGGGTGCACACGGCTGGTTTCTCTCAGCCTGATACCGAGGGGGCAGTCGGCCTCACTCGCCGCTGATTCCAGGCACACGGCTCCGGGAGGTTTTGTAACCGCCATCTCCCCCCCTACCCTCTACTCACCTATCCCCCACTCTCCCAGCGCTGCCCCCCTGCCTCGTCCGCGACTGACGTTCCCTGGACCGCGACCTAGCTCCGAGTAGAGGTTGTTGCCGATGGAAAGATATGATATGCAGAAGCTAGGCAGAGACTGGGGCCGGGGCCAGAGAATAGAGATGGATGCTGAAGGGCAGAGGGCAGAGGGCAGAGGGCAGAGGGCAGAGGGCAGAGGGCAGAGGGCAGAGGGCAGAGGGCAGAGGGCAGAGGGCAGAGGGCGGAGGGCGGAGGGCGGAGGGCAGAGGGCAGAGGGCAGAGGGCAGAGGGCAGAGGGCAGAGGGCAGAGGGCAGAGGGCAGAGGGCAGAGGGCAGAGGGCAGAGGGCAGAGGGCAGAGGGCAAAGGGCAGAGGGCAAAGGGCAGAGGCAGAGGCAGAGGCAGAGGCAGAGACATAGGCAGAGGCAGAGGCAGTGGCAGAGGCAGAGGCAGAGGCAGAGGCAGAGGCAGATGAGGCAGAGGCAGAGGCAGAGGCAGAGGCAGAGGCAGTGGCAGAGGCAACGGCAGAGACAGAGGCAGAGGCAGAGGCAGTGGCAGAGGCAGAGGCAGAGGCAGAGGCAGAGGCAGAGGCAGTGGCAGAGGCAGAGGCAGTGGCAGAGGCAGAGGCAGAGGCAGAGGCAGAGGCAGAGGCACAGGCTCAGGTACAGGCACAGACACAAACACAGGCAGAGGCAGAAGCAGGGCAGAGGGCAGAGGGCAGAGGGCAGAGGGCAGAGGGCAGAGGGCAGAGGGCAGAGGGCGGAGGGCGGAGGGCGGAGGGCAGAGGGCAGAGGGCAGAGGGCAGAGGGCAGAGGGCAGAGGGCAGAGGGCAGAGGGCAGAGGGCAGAGGGCAGAGGGCAGAGGGCAAAGGGCAGAGGGCAAAGGGCAGAGGCAGAGGCAGAGGCAGAGGCAGAGACATAGGCAGAGGCAGAGGCAGTGGCAGAGGCAGAGGCAGAGGCAGAGGCAGAGGCAGATGAGGCAGAGGCAGAGGCAGAGGCAGAGGCAGAGGCAGTGGCAGAGGCAACGGCAGAGACAGAGGCAGAGGCAGAGGCAGTGGCAGAGGCAGAGGCAGAGGCAGAGGCAGTGGCAGAGGCAGAGGCAGTGGCAGAGGCAGAGGCAGAGGCAGAGGCAGAGGCAGAGGCACAGGCTCAGGTACAGGCACAGACACAAACACAGGCAGAGGCAGAAGCAGAGGCAGAGGCAGAGGCAGAGGCAGGGGAAGGAGCAAAGGCAGAGGCAGAGGCAGAGGCAGAGGCAGGGGAAGGAGCAAAGGCAGAGGCAGATGCAGATGCAGAGGCAGAGGCAGAAGCAGAGGCAGAAGCAGAGGCAGAGGCAGAGGCAGAGGCAGAGGCAGAGGCAGAGGCAGAGGCAGGGGCAGCTGCAGGGGCAGGGACAGAGGCAGAGGCAGGGGCAGGGGCAGACAGAGACATGGACAAAGAGAGACACAGAGACGGACACAAACATCCTTGTCCAACACCAGTCTGTGCAAGCTGCACACTAACACAGCCCCATACAGGGGCAGCGCCAAGGAAGTGTTTAAAATAACGCCATCTGTTGAATGGTGTTGATCAAGAATCCCAGTGTGCGGCTACATGTACATGTATATCCATGACAGCCACACGAAGCGAAATATCACATCGCTCAACATCACGATACAGCATAGATGACAACGAGACCATCAAGAAATAATTCCTCCATCCCTTCCCCAGCAAGTAATAACCATCGCCGTAACTGGTGCTGATCACACAATATCCGTTCATTACTAACCCCCCTCTACAAATTGCATGAGAAAGTGCAAACTCGTCACTTGTTCTCACGATGCTCGCTAACGACACTGCACTTGCAGTGAATTACACCAAACTCATCTTAACTCACGATCGATTGCAAGACGATGAGCGATGCACCTAAACCATACGGCCTATCATAACTTGCTATGGGTTATCCATCGAGTATACGTTGAGTTATAGTGCATCGTGAGACTTTGTTAAATCCAGCCCAGCAGTCGATTTCACTAAACTTCAAATGTTGCACAAAAAGGGCCATTGTGGCGCAAGACTTAGGCAACATTTGTATGTTGCGTAACTTACGCAACTTTTCTTGAAATCGGCCGCAGGTCTTGTGGACCAGTTACCAGTAAACCTGTGGCCGGTCTCATCAAACTCATCGTCACGTACGATTAATCTCCTGACGATGAGTGATGCACAGAAACCCATACAGACCATCCAAACTCACGATGGGTTATCCATCGTGAGTTGAGTTCCAATGCATCGTACGGCTTTGTGAAAATCACCCCAGGTCTCACGGACTAGTTAGTAAACCTGTGGCCGGTCTCATCAAACTCATCGTCACGTACGATCGATCTCCTGACGACGAGAGATGCGCAGAACCCGTGTAGACCACCGTTAGTTACGCTACATCGTGAGTCCTTGCGTTATCCACGCACGGGCCGACTGTCATCGTTATGATATACTGTACGTGAAAGCGGTTATGCCGAGTGGAAATGACGTCATTGCTAAATATAAGCTCCGACCTTCCCACACCCCACCTCCTTCAGCTATACCCCCAGGTCCCCACGTCCGCGTCATCCCACCCACCCCCCCTCCCCCGTTCTGCTCCACAAGGAGCGCTGTTTCCGCCCCCCCCCCCCATCCACGCTCTATTAATCTTCAGAATAATTTCCAAAGCGATGAAGACAACATCCGGGACAGTTATTGCAAACCGCTGGCTCGTCACGTACTTTTCTCAGAAGACTTCATCGCGGAGAACGAAACGCGGCCGCCAATAAGAATATCCCCACCTCAATATCGACATCAATCCAATGAATACAAAATAATTTCCCCAAATCGAAGCGTCTACCGTCTTGTGATATTGACAGTGCAAAATGATGTTTGACCCAAATGACCGGAAATTCATCAATGATGATAGGACGGTACGCTCCCCTGACGTTTTGAACCCAGAATGAGCATTTACCAACACCCCCCCCCAAAAAAAAAAAAAAAAAATAAGGGCGGAGACGTTACCGTACACAACACCGCTCGTGAAACACAGCCCCGCATTAAAACGCGATACCCGCATTGTCATTCTTATTTTGAAAAAAATAAATGAAGAATTGGCAAAGAAAACTTTGATTGGACCGGGACTTGAACCCGAGACCTATGGATTAGCGTATAACAGTGCTCTTCCGTCTGTGAGCTATCCAGCCCTCAGATGGTGGCCTTCCCTGATAGTCAGCTAGGCTTTGCCTTGGTGGGGGGCACCAGTCAGAATTAATTATTATTATATGAAACGTCTACTTACTTGTTTTGTGACTAACTGACTAAAATACCTTTAAGTTACTTACTGACTTAAATTTCCAAAATGCAAATCTTAAAATTTAGTGGGCCTGACGTTTCGATCCTAGCAGGACCTTTCTCAAAGGCAGAGTGATAATACTTGTTTTGTTTTATTTTATTTTATTTTAGTTTATTCTGATTCCCTCCTTGATCCCGGGACGCGAAGATTTTGACATTTATGGTACAATTGATCGCAGGTATGGCAATGGAGGTATGGCTATCTTATAAACTGCCTTGGCGGTCGGACTTGTGCACAGCGCACGGGGCGGGCGCCTCCAAGTGCACAGCTATGGGGCATGGTCCGAGCGATTTCTATAGCCCGTCATTGACTTTTATGGGGCCCCCTCCACATTAATTTTTGTTTCTTTTCCCGTTCCCGGAAAAAACAACAACATTCGAATCGCGCCCGAGATCTAGGGGCTGGTGCCTCTCCATGGCCGGCCCGGTCGCGATGGTTTTTTTTCCGTACCACATAAACACCGTGGGCCCATATGTTTATGCACAAAGTTTGAAGAATTGAGTCTCGTGTCACTCAGATTGTTCACGTACGTTGTATTCGCTGTGCAGAAAACCTTTATTGACTGTGCAGAAAGCCTTTATTGGCTGTGCAGAAAGCCTTTATTGGCTGTGCAGAAAGCCTTTATTGGCTGTGCAGAAAGCCTTTATTGGCTGTGCAGAAAGCCTATCCCTAGCTTTAACTTCAACTTGTATAGCCCCCCCCCCCTCCCCCTTGCCCACACCCCGTGAATTGTTTGTGCACAAACATAATGGGCCCGTAGCGATTATGTGGTACGGAAAAAAAAATCGCGGCCCGGTAATGAAACAACCCCGAACAACCACGGGGCAGGAAGTTGTGGACAGCCGCCAGACCAGCGTGATGTATACAACCATACGTTTAATATAATACCTCCAAGCGATAAACCTATATCACCTGCATAAAGGTTCCAATGTCACTGTACGTGTACTAACATTCCCACCTCACCAACACATCGCCTCACCAACACATAGGCCCACATACACACACAAAAAATGCATCCTGGATTCGTTCCAAAACATCATTAACGCTATTCATAAAAGGTTAGCATCCCTAAAATATAACTGTCTCTCGGCACGCCATCGGAGAGCGTTAGTAGGGGGAGAGCTGGAGTTTTCGCCGCGCCTGTGCGCGCGAGTCGGGACCGGCTGCCTGCCTCGATCGTCAAGGAACCGGCTGGCTGCTGCTGTGGGGCACTTCCGGCGCGTATACCCCTTGCCTGGCAGAGATTTGGAGGCGGCCCCCCGACCCCGGCCCCGGCCCCGGCCTAGTCCTCCTCCTGGACGGCATCCGGGCTTGCCGAACGAAGATAAAGAGTCCGGGGTCTTAAGACTTTAATCCACCCCTACCTCTGCTCCCCCCCCCTCTACACCGAGAGAGGGGGAGAGAGAGTCTAAAACACCACTCATTAAGTTTCACTTCTCTGAGTTTTGCTTCTGTAGTATTTTGCCCTCTTGTTCGAGAACACTCCCGCTACGTGACAATTTCAAAGAATTCCATATTGATATATTTGTTTATAGGACTGACCATTTTTAAGACACTGTATAGGTTATCTTGTAATAAAGGCCGATATCGGATACTCTGGCTCAGTTAGTGACACACGCAAACACACTTGCATTACTGTACTTTTTAAATTCCAAGAACGGCCGGTTTCCAGCCATTGGCGCTGCTCTGTTCACCGAGAGAGGGCGCTGTAGTTATCAGCGCCCTCAGGCGATAGCTAAATTCGTCTCTCATGAACCCGCTGTACAAAAAAAAACTCACTTTGAAAATGTGACCCGGCACAGCGGCATGAGGAATATCCCACCAAAACACTTTTCGAGTAAACAACGCCTAAAGTCAAAGTATCCTCTCAATTCGATTAAAAACCAATTTTCTATTTTGTTTTTGTATTTTCGGAAAGTTAATGTATTGGAGGAAATTTTGATATCATTTGAAAGCTAATGGTACACTCTTTCACATCATTAGAAAATCTCAAAATCTCAAAAGTGGGGGTTATTTCTCATTATGCTGTGCCGGGTCACAGATGTCTTTGATACCTCGTTGCTAAACTGAACGATGAGACAAACAGCCTGCTTGCTCGTTGAACATGTCCTGACTGGGGGACCTGGGCTGGATTTCACAAAGCCTTACGATGCATCGTAACCCAACGTACGATGGATAACCCATCGTAAGTTGTGATACGCCGTATGGTTTCTGTGCATCGCTCATTGACTTGCGATTGATCGTAAGTTACGATGGGTTTGATGAAATCGACCGCAGGTCTGCAAGAGCATTATAAACACCTTCCATGAAAATATCGGCAAAGGAGACTCAGGGTGGCCACCGTCCTACGATGGGTGAGGGGTTGCAATGAAGACCCAAGCTCCTTGCCGACAAGTTTAATAACCCGCCTCTGCACCCGATCCAACAGGGACAAGTGACAGGCAGATGCACCAGCCCAAATGTGCGAGCAGTATTCCACGATGGGCCGTATGGTTGCCTTATATAGATGCAGGATAGCAATCATGTATTACTATGGAAGGACTTATCTGAATGAGATCTGTACCACGCCCTGTGCTTCATCGATGCATAGAGAATGAATCAGATCTATGATGAGGTGGTCCCACGCCTAGTTTTATATTGTTGTGGAATAGAACATGTTTTCTGAACGGACAAAGAATTGGAAAAGCTGACTGGGGGATTGAAGAAAAAAACTCTAACTGCATGCATGCGGTGGGAGCCGAACCAAGGCCTCCACTAACGCGCTCTTCCACTTGAGCCATCCGCGCCCTAGCTATAGATGGCGACCCTCACATTAATAGTCGACTAGTCGTTACCGGGGTAGGGGCGCCAGTCAGAAGCGACCGACCATTAACCGGGTGCAGCACACAAAATCCATCTAAGATGGCTCCGCCGAGCTGATTATCATAAAGTGTGTACCCACAATTTTTTTTTAATAAGGGGTCTTTGGAGGCTAATTAACTGATACATTGTAGAACAAGTGAAGCTTAGGACAACCTGGGGGTTCACTCTTCGATTTGGTATGTAATTTGGACCATATCTGGCTTTAAATGTGGCCCTATTTGGCTGTGGAAGTGGAGGGGTCCATCTCAAAATCCTTGCAGAAATTCGGCTTGGACGGCTACACATTTTGGGGGTGTTTTTTTCTGGGGAAAATTAGCACAAAATCTAATCTGCTAAGAGCACTAAAATTGAAAAGAATCTGAGAGATGAAGGTCCAAACTACAATTTGAAGTATAGCTACAAGAACTGAGAGACTTTTGGGCATTGGATAATTGGCTTTGAAAGTGAGTGTTTGTGTACAGTGTTCAATGGGAGCTCTATTTAGTGTTCTGCACCCTAACGGCCGTATTATCTCCATGGATCACGCTCCCGCTTTCATTCAGATGCGAACAGCCTTGCTGTAAACATGACTGCGATAAGAAATCAAATGTGCGTGTTTTGAGAGCACATGTGAAATCAGAAACGCCATTTCATGAAAGGATGTTGGGAGGAAGCTGGTTGCACGGGGCGGGGCCAGCATGTGAAAATGCCCTGTCCCCCCATGTGTTACTAAAACAGGATGATGAAGGAATTACAGAAGCGAAGGACTACCTTCGCCTTGCGCCTTTCTCAAAGGGTTGGGGGTGTGGTGCGTATAGGCAGAGATGAAGAGATGTAGAGATGAAAGGGAGGCAGAGAGGCAGAGAGGCAGAGAGGCAGAGAGGCAGAGAGGCAGAGAGGCAGAGAGGCAGAGAGGCAGAGAGGCAGAGAGACAGAGAGGCAGAGAGGCAGAGAGGCAGAGAGGCAGAGAGGCAGAGAGGCAGAGAGGCAGAGAGGCAGAGAGGCAGAGAGGCAGAGAGGCAGAGAGGCAGAGAGGCCGAGAGGCAGAGAGGCAGAGAGGCAGAAAGGCAGAGATGCAGAGAGTAAGAGAGGAAGAGAGGAAGAGAGGAAGAGAGGAAGAGAGGAAGAGAGGAAGAGAGGAAGAGAGGAAGAGAGGAAGAGAGGAAGAGAGGAAGAGAGGAAGAGCTAGAGGCACGGATGCATATAGGCAGAGAGGCAGAGGCAGAGGCAGAGGCAGAGAGGCAGAGAGGCAGAGATGCAGAGATGCAGATAGGCAGAAAGGAATAGAGGAAGAGAGGAAGAGAGGAAGAGAGGAAGAGAGGAAGAGAGGAAGAGAGGAAGAGAGGAAGAGAGGAAGAGAGGAAGAGAGGAAGAGAGGAAGAGAGGAAGAGCTAGAGGCACGGATGCATATAGGCAGAGAGGCAGAGGCAGAGAGGCCGAGAGGCAGAGAGGCAGAGATGCAGATAGGCAGAGAGGCAGAAAGGAATAGAGGAAGAGAGGAAGAGAGGAAGAGGGGAAGAGAGGAAGAGAGGAAGAGAGGAAGAGAGGACGAGAGGAAGAGAGGAAGAGAGGAAGAGAGGAAGAGAGGCAGAGAGGCAGAGAGGAAGAGAGGAAGAGAGAAGAGAGTAAGAGAGGAAGAGAGGAAGAGAGGAAGAGAGGAAGAGAGGACGAGGGGAAAGAGGAAGAGAGGAAGAGAGGAAGAGAGAAAGAGAGGAAGAGAGGAAGAGAGGCAGAGAGGCAGCGGCATATGGACAGAGAGGTTAAGAGGCAGAAATGCAGAGAGGCAGAAATGCAGAGGAAACAGGTATGCAGAAATACAAAGAGGCAGGGATGTAGAGATGCAGAGAGGCAGAGAGGAAGAGAGGAAGAGAGGAAGAGAGGCAGAGAGGCAGAGAGGCAGAGAGGCAGAGAGGTAGAGAGGCAGAGAGGCAGAGATGCAGAGAGGAAGAGAGGAAGAGAGGAAGAGATGAAGAGATGAAGAGAGGCAGAGATGCATATAGGCAGAGAGGCAGAGGCAGAGAGGCAGAGAGGCAGAGAGGCAGAGAGGCAGAGAGGCAGAGATGCAGATAGGCAGAGAGGCAGAGAGGCAGAGAGGAAGAGAGTAAGAGAGGAAAAGAGGAAGAGAGGCAGACAGGAAGACAGGATAGAAGAGGGGCAGAGAGGCAGAGAGGCAGAGATGCAAATATGCAGAGAGGCTGAGACAGAGAGACAGAGCAACTCCCTCAGAGTCAAGACAGAGTTTTTGTCCAACTGCAGGAATTGGCGGTACCTTTGCACAAGCATGCCTTGGCATCGCAGGCCTCGGGAATGAGGAGCGAATTAGGAGCACCTTCGTCTCGCCTCCAATCTTTCCTCGAAGGGGCGGGGTGTGTGTACAGGGGTGGCGGGGAGAGAGTAGGGAGAGGAGAAGGGGGAGAGAGAGGGTGGAGGGTTAACCGGGAAGGGCCACGGACAACACCCTATCGGTCCCGACTCCCGCGCATCGCTCATCGGGCGCCCGGCCGAGGGGGCTTGCAGAGAGAAAGAGAGGGGGAGGGGAAAAATAATAATGAAACCGCCACCCTCTTTGCCCGTGGTTATCCCGAGTGATGAAAAGAGCCCATTTTTAGATGAATACAAATCCAGGGCAGAGGGTAAACCAGGCCCTGTCTGTTCCCCTGTACACCCCCTCCCCCCTAACAATAATGTTCCCCCGGTACCCCTTTGGACTGGGCAGGGTCACATCGACCCCACCCCTATATCCCTTTCCCACTGTTCCGGCTGCACGTCTCTTCCGAAATTCTGGATTTTTGTCATTAACAAACATGATATGCAGAGGAGCCCACATTGGTCAATATATGCCCATAGTTTTGTGCACTCACATGAGAGCGGTGAACATTAATTTCGTGTATTATTTCACGATGCCGCCTATCTAAGTTCCACCTTTTCTTCGTAAGAAATAACGAACTGGTTGCCTCTCTATATTTTTTTTTCTTCGGGAGATTGGATCAAATTAATCTTTGCTTCAGATAAACACAAGGACGGTCGAAATCTAAAAGCGGCTGAAATACAGCGTTATGCCTAAACAACGACATGCAAGACATCGTGAGACACAGTGAAAGAGAGGGAGAGGGACTGAGAAACAGGAAGAGACAGACAGACAGCAACAGAGATACAGAGAATCGGAAATAGACAGAGAGATAGCGAGTCAGTGAGAGTCAGAGACAGAGACAGAGAGACAGAGACAGAGAGACAGAGACAGAGAGACAGAGACAGAGAGACAGAGACAGAGAGACAGAGACAGAGAGACAGAGACAGAGAGACAGAGACAGAGAGACAGAGACAGAGAGACAGAGACAGAGAGACAGAGACAGAGAGACAGAGACAGAGAGACAGAGACAGAGAGACAGAGACAGAGAGACAGAGACAGAGAGACAGAGACAGAGAGACAGAGAGACAGAGACAGAGAGACAGAGACAGAGAGACAGAGACAGAGACAGAGAGACAGAGACAGAGAGACAGAGACAGAGAGACAGAGACAGAGAGACAGAGACAGAGAGACAGAGACAGAGAGAGACAGAGGGGCAGAGAGGCAGATAAACATATATACAGAGAGGCAGAGCGAGTCAGTGAGAGTCAGAGAAAGAGACAGAGAGACAGTGAGAGGGGCAGAGAGGCAGAGAAACATATAGACAGAGAGGCAGAGAGACAGAGCGAGTCAGTGAGTGCCAGAGATAGAGAGACAGAGACAGAGCGAGACAGACAGACAGACAGACATACAGCGACATAGATCCAGAGAATCAGAGATAGACAGAGACAGAGCGAGTCAGTGAGAGTCAGAGAGACAGACAGAGAGTGAGACAGAGGGGCAGAGAGGCAGAGAGGCAGAGAGGAAGATAAATGGATAGACAGAGAGGCAGAGCGAGATAGACAGGCAGCGACAGAGAGAGAGAGAGAGAGAATCAGTGATAGACAGAGTGACAGAACGAGCCAGTGAGAGTCAGAGCGTGACAGAGACAGAGAAACGGAGAAACAGACAAACAGACAAAGACAGAGAAACAGATACAGAGGTGGGGGCACCGAGAGACAGAATACAAAGGGACAGAAGGACGCACAGAGAGACAGAGACGGCGAAGCAACGAGAGACGAGGGAGAGAACGGAGAAAAAGAAAGATCAAGGGAACAAAAAAAAAAAACCTCGTTGTGATATGTGACGTGCCTTCCGCTTGCTGCCAGTTTTTTCTCCAATTCTTGCCCGAATTACAGCCTTGATTGGCTGTTCCTGTTTGCTGTATGGGCACACGGAAACGGTTGCCTACGCACCATGGGCACTCGGGTTTCGAAACCGTCTTATCTCGCTCTCCCCGAGAAAATAAGAAAAAAAAGGGCCGAAAAGAAACCATAGACCAGGACCCCCCCTTTTATGCTTTGTATAGAGCGAGTGATACGTGTTCCAAGTGGGCCAGATCACCTATACTAGAATGGGCCCCGGCACGGTAGCCTATCACGCGACGCTTAAAATATATATAACCAGGCTGTGGACGAAAAAGAAGTAATGATTATAGGAGGGTCTGCGAGGACACCATATCTGATATAAGGTCTCTTAATTAAAGGGGAATGAAACCCAGAGAAAAAAATGTTGGCTTATCTGATTGGGTGTTAAAAACACAATTACCTATGTGCTACTCACCTACGAGTTTCATAAAGAGGGGAAAAATCGTGGAATTCGGTGGTCGAATTCGCGTTCCCGCAAACCGCCATTTTTTTCGAATGGCCCGAGAGTCACTGCGGGGGGTATGACATCGCAACGGAAAACTCCCGCATGGGCCCGGACGGATGTGCCCCTACTACATGTATATACTGTGTGCAGTTGTACACTCGCGAGCTGAACCATGGTGTACTGCCAGGCTTTTGGATGTCAAACAGGTCTCTTGTTGGGAACTGCAAGGAAAGATTTCCCCAGCTTTTTCCCGCTGGTATTTTGACATCCAAAAGCTTGACAGTACACCATCGTTCAGCTCGCGAGTGTATAACTGCACGCAGTATATAAAGGAGAGGTACGGTTCTGAAAAGAACCCGACTGATAACTCGACGTTCAGGGGAATGATGACGGCCAGAGAATAGTGACCGGAACGTCGAGTTATCCCCCAGGTTCTTTTCAGAACCATACCTCTAAGGATACCCTTAGAAGTCACCCAGTGGACGCGGTGCATGCTGGGAGCAACACCAGCCATGGGCTGCTGGAGGCATATAAGCGTCACGACGTATGACACTTAACCACCGTGGCTAAGCTATAAGTGCGCATGCGCGAAGCCAGGATTTGCTGTGGTCACGCCGGCGACACTGGACGAATCCATTATGGACAGTGTGGCTTCCGACTGCGCACGAGTCTTTACACGGCAGCCACATAATGGGTACGTTCAGACGGGGGACTGGCTTCGGTGTTATTTTGCGGTTACTAGTTTTTCCCAGAGGGAAAATAAGATACCGCTGACGTCGATGATTACGCAACACACTAGGGGCCACCAGCACCAGATGTGTGTGATGGGGACAGGGTGAGCCTTGTTCCAACAATAGCACAGTGGGTGGTGGGTCGTAAAGGAACACCCGCAGGGCATGGGATCGAGACTACACCCACTAATATTTAAGGCTAAACTCAATCGGGTTTAGCCTCGAATTTAGTCCCAAGTTGCTAAAAGAAATGGTGTCCAACCTTTGTCAGTCGGGCTTACCCATTCGAGATAAGTCTCGAAGTTAGTCCCTCGTATGGCTAGCGGATACACACAGGTCTCACCCATAGACTTGCGTGCGATTCCAAGCTGTAGCATCAGGCAAGGCAAAGTCAGTACATTCTCACCGACCGCTGTTCGTGTATGAAATGCCATAGGCTTATGTGGCAAGGGTTTTTTTCTATTCGAAACGGGAACTACGGTGCACGTCTCAGTGACGCGCGGAGCTTCCAGTCTGAATTTCAGCAGTCAAACTCCATTTACCGGGGGAGCCATCACTGCCACAGTCCCAGCCACAGCCGGCGACTCACCCTGGACGACTGGACTCTTCAGAGGAACGAAGATTAATTTCCTGCAAATTGTTCCTGTCTTTTGTCGATTCGACCACGCCCTGCGGTCGGTAATTGGGAGAGAGAGAGAGAGAGAGAGAGAGAGAGAGAGAGAGAGAGAGAGGAGAGAGAGAGGGAGAGAGAGAGGGAGAGAGAGAGAGAGAGAGAGAGAGAGAGAGAGAGAGAGAGAGGGGGGGGAGGGTGAGACAGAGAGAAACGACGACGACGAACAAGAGCAAGAGCAAGAGCAAGAGCAAGAGCAAGAGCAAGAGCGAGAGCAAGAGCAAGAGCAAGAGCGAGAGCAAGAGCAAGAGCAAGAGCAAGAGCAAGAGCAAGAGCATGAGCAAGAGCAAGAGCAAGAGCAAGAGCAAGAGCAAGAGCAAGAGCAAAAGCAAGAGCAAGAGCAAGAGCAAGAGCAAGAGCAAGAGCAAGAGCGAGAGCGAGAGCAAGAGCAAGAGCAAGAGCAAGAGCAAGAGCATGAGCAAGATCAAGAGCAAGAGCAAGAGCAAGAGCAAGAGCAAGAGCGAGAGCAAGAGCAAGAGCGAGAGCAAGAGCAAGAGCAAGAGCAAGAGCAAGAGCAAGAGCATGAGCAAGAGCAAGAGCAAGAGCAAGAGCAAGAGCAAGAGCCAAGAGCAAGAGCAAGAGCGAGAGCAAGAGCAAGAGCAAGAGCAAGAGCAAGAGCAAGAGCATGAGCAAGAGCAAGAGCAAGAGCAAGAGCAAGAGCAAGAGCAAGAGCGAGAGCGAGAGCAAGAGCAAGAGCAAGAGCGAGAGCAAGAGCAAGAGCAAGAGCAAGAGCAAGAACAAGAGCAAGAGCAAGAGCAAGAGCGAGAGCAAGAGCAAGAGCAAGAGCAAGAGCAAGAACAAGAGCAAGAGCAAGAGCAAGAGCGAGAGCAAGAGTGAGAGCGAGAGCAAGAGCAAGAGCGAGAGCAAGAGCAAGAGCAAGAGCAAGAGCAAGAACAAGAGCAAGAGCAAGAGCAACAGCAAGAGCAAGAGCGAGAGCGAGAGCAAGAGCAAGAGCAAGAGCAAGAGCGAGAGCAAGAGCAAGAGCAAGAGCAAGAGCAAGAGCAAGAGCGAGAGCAAGAGCAAGAGCAAGAGCAAGAGCAAGAGCAAGAGCATGAGCAAGAGCAAGAGCAAGAGCAAGAGCAAGAGCAAGAGCAAGAGCGAGAGCGAGAGCAAGAGCAAGAGCAAGAGCGAGAGCAAGAGCAAGAGCAAGAGCAAGAGCAAGAACAAGAGCAAGAGCAAGAGCAAGAGCGAGAGCAAGAGCAAGAGCAAGAGCAAGAGCAAGAACAAGAGCAAGAGCAAGAGCAAGAGCGAGAGCAAGAGTGAGAGCGAGAGCAAGAGCAAGAGCGAGAGCAAGAGCAAGAGCAAGAGCAAGAGCAAGAACAAGAGCAAGAGCAAGAGCAACAGCAAGAGCAAGAGCGAGAGCGAGAGCAAGAGCAAGAGCAAGAGCAAGAGCGAGAGCAAGAGCGAGAGCGAGAGCAAGAGCGAGAGCAAGAGCGAGAGCAAGAGCGAGAGCAAGACCAAGACCAAGACCAAGACCAAGACCAAGAGCAAGAG